>CM033341.1:24112240-24696852 GCA_019395295.1 Osmanthus fragrans | reverse complement strand
ACCAAGTTTACTTAGAATTCTATTTTTTTTCCCATATTTTGACATTAATTGTTGCCTTATGCGCGTTTTACTAGATTTAGGACTCTAGTATAAATACTTAAACACTTTGTTATTTTACAACTTTTGACATATTGAATTAAACTGAAAGCTTTTGCTTTTTTCTGTTCTTCATCGAACTTCAAATCGAACTTCCAAGATCACTTCTTGTGTGTTCAAAATCGGTACAAGAGTTCATCTATGTAATCAAGGGGTTCGGCGCATCTTGCTATCAACCATTGGATTTTTTGGTTCACTTTGTTGGGTTTAAGTCCAACCTAGATTTTATTGATATTCTTGGGTTCCGCATCAATCTCGTTGTGGGTTTCGTAGTCACCGTTGCTACGGGATTCGCATCAGTTGGTATCAGAGCTTTAACTCTAATTTAATCAGGTTCTATCCTTTATTTTCTTTGTTGAGTCTTTTCTTTTGTTTTCTTTCCTTGTTCTTCACGTTCTTGTGTCTAGTAACAGTTTTAGAGTCTTTAATCCAGAAAATCCCAAAAAAAAAAATTATCCAATTCTTCTTCGTGTTCTTGTGTCCAGTAATTGATTTTGAGTTTGTGATCCAGAAAAATCTCAACAAAATTTCAAAAGTTATTTTTGTGATCAATTTGGGTCCAAAACAACTTCTGTTTTCTTTGTCCTTCTCGTAGTCAAATTCTTGAGTTTGAAAAAAAAATTAATGTTCATCCATACGGTACTATTCATCCGTACCAGCCAAAAAAAATTGAGTTGTTTGATTGAATTGCTACCACCACCTTCTTTTTGTTACAATTTTTGATTCACTATCTAAATCTTGTCATTTAAGTGGTGTCTAAATTCAAAACTAAACTTTCATCTATTTTTCTCAAATTCTTCATTCTAAATTATAGTTTCTATATTACTCTTTTTTCACTTTCCTTCTCGTATTAGTTTTGAATTCACAAGTTTGGTCCGGTAAGTTCTTTGTTGACTTTGTAAGCACTTTGGAAAAACAATTGAGTGGTAAAAGGCAGAGAGTGAGCTTATTATAGGGTAAAAGCCAATTGAGTGATTTCGAGCAAAAATTGGTGAGGCAGAAATTGAGAGAATGTCTGACATGGAAGGTTCAAATTCCAGCAGGTATGGTAATCAAACCAATAAACAGAATGATATGATGGATAAGTTTAGCAATTATTGATGGATATGGAGGAGAAGATGGAGGAATTGAGTACTTCGATGGTGAATATTAATAGGGAACGGCCCGTAGGAGTGCCTCCTATTAGGGAAACAGGTGGGCGGGTTCCTAGGAAGGATGAACATGAGATAGGTAGCGAATGGGGGAGAAGATGAGGTCGAAGGAATTGAAATGGAACGAATAAGACATAGAGGAAATATGTTTGAACGACGGGGTAGGAATGATTATGGAGGTGACGTTGATGGAGGTTTGGGAAATGTAAAAATGGTTATTCCACAATTTAAGGGTAGAAGTGATCTCGAGGCATATTTAGATTGGGAGAAGAAGATAGAGTTGATTTTTGAATGTCATAACTATTCTGAGGATAAGGAGGTGAATGTTGCGGTGTTGGAATTCACTGACTACGCCATCACTTGGGGGGATCAAATGGTTACTTCACGACGTCGGAATCGGGAGAGTCCTGTCAATACTTGGGATGAACTAAAGGCAGTAATGAGAAAACGGTTTGTGTCTAGTCATTATTATCGGGAAGTCTACCAGAAACTGCAAAGTCTATATCAAAGGGCGAAGAGTGTGGAAGACTACCATAAGGAGATGGAGATTTTGATGATCAGAGCAAATGTAGAAGAAGATCGAGAAGCTACTATGGCTAGGTTCTTGAATGGGTTGCATAGAGAGATCGCTAATGTGGTGCAGTTGCAGCATTATGTAGAGTTAGATGACATATTGCATGTAGTCATGAAAATTGAGAAACAATTGAAGAGGAAGGGAACAACTAGACAATCATTCGGTAATTCGGGTTTTAACTCAAACTGGAAACCAATGTGGGATAACAAAGGGGATGGGGATGGGGTTGAGTCGAAAAGGGAGAACTGAAAGCAGTAGCAGGACAGCACCAAAGGCAGACTCACAACCAATCAGGAATCGAGATATTCAGTATTTTAAGTGTTTGGGGGAAAGAACACATTTCGTTTCAATGCCCAAACAAAAGGACCATGATTCTACAAGATGGGGAAGTAGAGACTGACGATGAGGATGAATTTGAAGACATGCCGCCATTGGAAGATGATAGTGAGCATGGGGACACAGTGGAATTTGCTCCTGCTGCGAAGTTAATGGTTACAATGAGAGCTCTCAACACTCAAGTCAAAGCAGATGATACAGAACTGTAGAGGGAGAACATTTTTCATACATGATGGCACATCCAGGATAAGGTATGTAGTATGATCATTGATGGAGGTAGTTGTACCAATATAGCTAGCATAACTTTAGTTGAGAAATTGGGGTTATTACTAATTAAACACCCTAGGCCTTATAAATTGCAATGGTTAAATGATAGTAGAGAAGTTAGGTTGAATAAACAAGTGTTGATTTCTTTCTCGATTGGGGGTTATAGTGATAAGGTTATATGCGATGTGGTACCTATGCATGTGGGTCATATTTTGTTGGGTAGGCTATGGCAGTGTGATAGAAAGATTACCCATGATGGGTATAGAAATAAGTATAGTTTTGTCAAGGAGGGTAGGTCTATTACTCTTGCGCCATTAACACCGGCTCAAGTTTATGAAGACCAAATTCAATTGAGAGAATCTGACGAGAAACGAGCAAGAGAGTCTGAAAAAAGGAGAGAAAACAGTGAGTTAGTGAGTAAGAGAGAAAACAGAGAGGTGGCCGAGAGTAGGGAGAAGAGAGAGAAGCCACGTGAGGAGAGAGAAAAAGAGCCAGTTGAGAGGAAAGAAAAGCCGAAAACGAACTTCTTTGTTAGTGGGAATGAGTTGTAAAAGTCTATAATTGATAGAAGAACAATGTTGTTGTTGGTGTATAAGGAATCACTCCTCAACTTTGAGGAATCTAACACACCCTCCCTAGTTTGGTTGAGTCTTTGTTACAGGAATTCAAAGATGTGTTTCCGGAGGACATGCCAAGTGGATTGCTACCAATTCGAGGCATCGAACACCAAATTAACTTCATACCAGGAGCTGCCCTTCCAAACCGACCATCTTACCAATGCAACCCCGAGGAGACAAAGGAGCTTCAAAAGCAAGTAGAAGAATTGATGAGCAAATGATATGTGAGGGAGAGCATGAGTCCATGTGCTTTACCTGTTCTATTGGTACCAAAAAAGGATAGGACTTGGAGGATGTGTGTGGACTACAGGGCTATCACCAACATAACGGTAAAATATCATCACCCTATACCTAGGTTAGATGATATGTTTGATGAGTTACATGGTGCTTGAATCTTTAGTAAGATTGATCTTAAAAGTTGGTACCATCAAATTCGTATGCAGGAGGGTGATGAATGGAAAACTGCGTTTAAAACTGAATATGGGTTGTATGAGTGGTTGGTCATGCCATTTGGTCTCACCAATGCACCGAGCACTTTTATGCGTTTGATGAATCATGTTTTGCGTGCTTTTATAGGGAAGTTTGTTATTGTTTATTTTAATGATATCTTAATCTATAGCACAAACCTAGATGAGCATTTGGAACATTTGAATTGTGTGCTTGTGGTACTTAGGAAGGAACAATTGTAAGCTAATTTCAAAAAGTGTACATTTTGCATGAAAAAACTTGTCTTTCTAGGATTTGTGGTGGGTGTTAATGGGGTAGAAGTAGATGAAGAGAAGATTAAGGCTATTAGGGATTGGCCAACACTAAACGTATAACTGAAGTTAGGAATTTCCATGGATTGACTAGTTTTTATAGGCGTTTTGTGAAGGACTTTAGCACAATCACTACACTATTCACTGAAATTGTTAAGAATAGCGTAGGCTTTCAATGAGGTGATGCACAAGAACATGCATTTAATACTATTAAGGATAGATTGTGTAAAGCACCTATTTTGGCATTACCTAACTTTGACAAAACCTTCGAGATTGAGTGTGATGCATCAAGAATAGATATTGGAGCGGTGTTAATGCAGGAATGCAGGCCCATAGCTTATTTCAGTGAGAAGTTGAGTGGAGCTGCCTTAAACTATCCTACATATGACAAGGAACTGTACGCGCTTGTTCGGGCATTGAAAACTTGGCAACACTACTTATGGCCTAAGGAGTTCGTGATACACACTGATCACGAGTCATTGAAGTACTTACGGGGTCAAGGTAAGTTGAACAAAAGACACGCAAAGTGGGTGGAATTCATAAGAGTCATTTCCCTACGCCATCAGGTATAAACAATGTAAGAAAAATGTGGTTACAGATGCGTTGTCACGAAGGTATGTATTGCTAAATTCCTTACATGCACGATTACTTGGCTTTGAACACATTAAGAGCATGTATGTAAGTGATCATGCTTTCTCTGACATTTATGAGTCATGCAATAAAGGTGCTATTGATAAGTTTTTTAAACATGAAGATTATTTATTTAGGGAGAATAAGTTGTGTGTTCCTAATTGCTCTATACGTGAATTGTTGGTAAGGGAACTACACAGTGAGGACCTAATGGGTCATTTTGGGGTACAAAAGACTTTATACATGTTAGGGGAACATTTTTACTGACCTAAAATGAGAAGTGATGTAGAACAAATTTGTGGGAAGTGCATAACTTGTAAAAAGGCTAAGTCTAACGTTTTACCTTATGGTTCGTATACCCCTTTACCTGTACCTAGTAAACTTTGGGTGGACATTTCTATGAATTTTGTATTGGGTTTACCTAGGACTAAAAGGGGTCGGGATTCTATATTTGTGGTAGTAGATAGGTTTAGTAAAATGGCACACTTTATACCATGTCATAAAATCGATGATGCCACCAATATTGCAAATTTATTCTTTAGGAAAATTGTCCGTTTGCATGGGGTCCCTAAGATTATAGTGTCAGATCGGGATATTAAGTTTTTGAGTCATTTTTGGCGTGTTTTGTGGAATAAGTTAGGCACTAAACTGTTGTATTCTACGACATGTCACCCACAAACTGATGGACAAACTGAAGTGGTCAATAGGACCATGACTCAATTACTTCGTACAGTGATAAATAAGAACTTAAAGAGTTGGGAGGAGTGTTTACCCTTTATTGAATTTGCTTATAATAAGGTTGTACACTCTACTACTACATTTTCATCATTTGAAATTGTTTATGGGTTTAATCCACTAACACTATTGGATTTGTTACCGTTGCCTGTGAATGAACAGGGTAGTTTGGATGGTACAAGGAAGGCTGAATTGGTCAAGTCTCTGCATGAGAAAGTTAAGGAGCAGATTGAAAAGAAAGGAAAACTTGTGGCATAGAAAGCGAACAAAGGTCGGAGGCAAGTGATATTTGAACCAGGAGATTGGGTCTGGTTACATCTTAGAAAGGAGCGTTTTTCTGAGCAAAGGAAGTCTAAGTTGTAGCCACGTGGAGATGGGTCGTACCAAGTCCTCCAGATGGTCAATGACAATGCATACAAAGTGGATCTCCCAGATGAGTATAATGTTCCAGCTAGCTTTAATGTTGTTGATCTCTCTCTGTTTGATGCAGATACATATCGAGGACGAATCCTTTTGAAGAGGGAGGGGATGATATGATCCAGGATGCGGGAATGTCCAATGCAAGCTCAAGCCGAGACCCGTTGATTATCGAGGAAGGAGCAATGACGCGATCGAGAGCAAAACGAGTCAAAGAGGTATTGAAAATGCTCGTCAAAGGCACTATTGATGAAACTATGTTGGGGACGCAAAATGGAGCAAGTTTCATGTTGGGGTCGAAGCCGGGAAGTAATTGGATCAACACGATACAAGCAATCGAAGAAGGAGGCCAGTCGGAGCAACTAAGCGACCGCTTAGAGTAACAGGGCAAGCGGTCGCTCAACCCGTACCGAAACTCAAAAGGCATCAATGGGTTCTTCCAAGCGACCGCTTGGTTATAAAAGTCAGCGAGTTTCCTAATTTTGGCAAGAGACCAAGTTTACTTAGAATTTTATTTCTTTTCCATATTTTGACATTAATTGTTGCCTTATGCACGTTTTACTAGATTTAGGGCTCTAGTATAAATACCTAAACACTTTGTTATTTTACAACTTTTGACATATTGAATTAAACTAAAAGCTTTTGCTTTTTTTCTATTCTTCATTGAACAACAAATCGAACTTCTAAGATCACTTCTTGTATGTTCAAAATCGGTACGCGAGTTCTTCATCTGCGTAATCAAAGAGTTCAGCGCATCTTGCTATCGTTGAGTTTTTTGGTTCACTTTGTTGGGTTTAAGTCCAACCCGAGTTTTATTGGCGTTCTTAGGTTCCGCATCAATCTCGTTATGGGTTTCGTAGTCACCATGACTACGGGGTTCGCATCACTTTGTATCAAGATGGTGTCCACTCTGCTTGATAAATGTGTTTTTACACACTTATTATGCACTTTTTGGGAACTTATTATTGACGAAATTGAGTATATTTCTATGCATAATTGTATAATTTTTACTTTTGTAGGCCAAAAGCCCGACGAGAAGTAAACGAGGTAGAAAAAAGGACTTAAATCGTACAAAATTGTGAAGTGGGGGACTAAAGTGCACAAGTGTGAAAGTTGGAGGACTTGGAGTGCAATTTATAAAGGGCATGAATGAAAAGAAAGTCAAAATTCAAGGACCAAATTATACGAGATTAAAGATGAAGGACATGGCTTGCAAATTTGGAAGGGACTGGGATGCAATATATTTTTTGAATTGAGCCATACAGTCGCATGACTCAAAGTCATGCAACCACATGCATTGGGCAGAGACGTCAAATTGTTTTTGGTGGCGGTTTAAATTTCGTTCACTTTTTATTTTGATCCAACTTGCAATATTTTATTGTTGTTTATTGGTAGCTATTTTGGGATAGTTTGTTTGTTTCTGAAAATATCTCATTATATCTATTATATCTATATTATTTATTTTACTTAACCTCTATGTATTAGAACAATATAACTCACTCTCCTCCTCCCCTCTTGATAGAACATATCTTCTCTCTCTCTTTTTCTCTCTTTTAGTTTTATTTTCCCTAGTGTTCTTGGCTCATTTTGGGGAGCAAATTTGGTAGAACAAGGAGATATCATCAAAGAATACTTGGAGAAACCATTGGAAGAATTCAAAGCCACACTACAAAAGGGTTGTATCTATACTTTTGTATTCTCTCCATTATTTTCCAATATTTGTAATATTTTGTATATATAATCTCCTTTGTTATCATATTTGTATAATGAGCTAAGCATGTTGTGTTGTAATTTATGATGTAACTTAACCTAAGTTTCATTAATATTTAGTTGTGTATTGAATGATGCCTATTTTATCAAAATCATAGTGTATTAATTATTGTGTTTGATTGCACTTCATTTACTTGATCAATAGATGTTGTGGTTAGGTGATTTGGGCAATTATTAAGAAATTGTTGCACTTATTAGATCAAATAATTAATACCCTAGGTTTGTATAGTATACTATGCGCGTTTAGGTGATATAGAGATATACATCTACCCTAGGTGACCCTTTGAATTATTTTCACAACAATTTAATGCAATTGATTAAGTTTTTATCAACATAGAGATATTGTGGATAGTTTAATCAATTAAGGTTAATTTCACTCAAGAGATGTTATTGAATAAAATTGAAAAATCGGGTCTAACTTTGTATTTTGGTAATTTGCATCTATGCGTTATTGGTTTGATATTAATAAAACAAATGTTAAGCGAAATCGTAAATTCCAACATCTTTTAAATAAAAAAAAATCATTCACTTTTTAATTTGTTATTTTTAATCAAAATCATTTTTTATCACTTGTCAAGATTTTAAATGTGTGTGTCAATTTCGTTAATTTGAATCCACATACTTGTAATTGAGATTAACACTCTTCGTGAGATCGACTTGGACTCAAAAAGTCCACTTTACTACTTGTATGCGATCCGTGCGCTTCAGCATAATATTTTAGCGAACACTGCTTGTAGATAAACTTCTAGTCCTTAACAACTTCATATGCCTTCCTCTCTGTCTGCACCGTCGAGTTGAAGTGATATGGTTAATTCCGTTACACATTACATTCTTCGCTATTTTCCTTCAAATCTCTAGTGTTCTAGATGTTGGGAATTTACTTTAACATACATAGCGAAATTTAAACAATAATTTCAATTCCCACCGAGTATTTGCTATGTGTTTAGATGGAATTATGATAGGAATTATACCTTTTTTAAATTCTGCAAACTCTTCTTCTTATCTTAAACATTAATAATCACGATCAGCAATTCACAGCTGTCCAATTATCCACCTCTAATAAAAATCCACACAAGGAACAAAAATGAGATAATTAGAGTTTCTTTTTTCTTGTACTAGGAAGATAATAATTGTGTTGTGTTATTATTTCTCAAACCCTAATATCTTATTAATAAAAGTCCAAGTGGCCTGACACCTAAACTTAATTCGGTCTAATTTTTAATTAATTAAATTTGGTCTATCAATTAATTAATCTGGTTAATTAATTTGGCTCATTAATAAGTAGCTCAATTAATTAATTATACAACATTTGTCAATTTTAATGATTGAAATATAGGAACGTCGTTTTCTATCAATAATATGGCATTTACTTATAATATCAGGAATATAATAATGCTCATAATGTCTTCTTCTTGTAAACACACGATTCATCTTCGCTCCTGATAAAATCAAATATTTTGACTTCCTAAAGCAAATATTCTAGTTCCAAGAGGCTTACTTCAATGCATATATGGATTGATCAAACTTGTATACTTTGTAAGTATATTTGGATTCAAAATCTTCTAGTTGGGTCATGTATACTTCCTCTTGCAAGTTCCTATTAGCGAATGCAGTTTCAACATCCATTTTCCATAACTCATACTCGTGGATACAGCAATTGCAAGAAAAATTCGAATAAACTTAGTATGACTATAGGTAAAAAGGTTTCATAAAAGTCAACTCTTTGTCTTAGTTTGTAATCCTTTTGTTACTAGCTTTACTTTATATGTATGGATGTTTCCATCCATATCGACCTCTTTCTTGTAAACCTATTTACATCGGTTGGATTTCATCCCATCAGGCTGGTCGATAAAGGTCTAAACCTTGTCATACATCAAGTTCATCTCAAATTTCATGGCCTCCTGCCATTTCTTTGTGTCAACACTAGACTTTACATCTTTAATTAGTAGGCTCATCATCCTCGATGAGTAATGCCAGATTAGTAATTATGGATTCATGCCTTCTAGGAGGTTGAATTATCCTATAAAATTAATACGGAGCTGACGGGCCCTTAGGAATTTGTACTTCCCTATCAAGAATATGTCCCTTGGCTATGTGAGATCATACTTGAGTTTATCTACTTGGTCAACTGTATAAAAGGATTTTTGAACTCCTAGAATGAACTATTTCTTTAGGATTATGACAAGTCTTGAGACAAATACTTGCTTGTCAATGGGATTGTATAATTTGATATCCAATTATCTCTTTTGTATATTTCACAAACATCCAATTATTGAACTTAGTCTCAAGCTTATCCAATTCAGTGTGCTTTACATAAGCGTTGCAGTGCCAAACTTTAATATGAAACAAGTTGGGCATCCTACATTTCCATCACTTATATAGAGTTTTGTCAATCGATTTAGATAGAACATGATTTAGTGCATAGCACGCTACAATTAATGCATGACATCCAACACGATTTTCGGAGATTTGCACAGCTCATTATTAATCGCACTATATCTAATAGTTTGTTATTCTTCCGTTCAGATACATCACTATGTTGCGGTATATGTAGTAGAGTCCACTGCAAAAGAATCTCATTCTCTTTTAGATAATTAAAAAAACTCTCATTTTAGATATTTTCGACCTCGATCTAATCTTAGTGCGAGAATACATCTACCTATCTGTTTCTCCACTTCAAGCTTAAATTCGTTGAACATTTCAATTGTTTATACATGACCATTTTTGAAATAGTCATCAATAAATGTGATGAAATAAGAGAAAAATCATCTAGCATTAATTGACATGGATTCATATACATCAGTATGTATTAGGCCCATAATTATACGGCTCTTTCTCCTTTTCAAGTAAAACGGGATTTGGTCATGAATCGCATTCGTCAAATGATTCAAAATTAGTTGACCATAAATATACATCTCTATATCATTTGGAAATGTGTTTTTAATTTACATAACAAAGCTTATAATGCCAGGTATAAGTAATATTTAGGTTATCAGTTTTATGCCTTTTAATTTCTACACTTACTATAAAATACTCAGTATTTAGAATATAAATGTTATTTTGTAATTTACTATAACCATTAAGATCTTATCAAGATAAAATGAACAACAATTGTCCTTAAGGTTAAAATAATTCATGTCCAAACCTAAAGGCAATGGTAAAACATATGCTCCTACAGGTAATACAACAACATTTCTCATTTTCAACGTGTAAGTCAACTTCTTCCTTCTACAGCGGTCTACTTCTACCTAGTTTCTCCATGTGTTACACAAATATGATATCCATATCTGGTACATACCCAAAAAGTTAATGAAGTAGACATAAACCTTGCAATTTTTTTCCAACGACCTTTCATTCCACAATGATATCAGCGGCCATCAAACATGACAATGTCCTTATTTTCTTTGATTGTCATAGTCATCCTAAATGCTTTCACAAAGCCTCCTTTAGACTTCATCTTAATGTCCTTAGAAAAATCAATGACTAAAATTTATCACTCATAATTTATTATTTATAACTCTCTGGCAGAGAATGCAGAACCAAGTATATACTTTGTTCATGGTCAATGACTGAATCCAATTAAGACAACTTCTCAATGTAGGCAATCATTTTTAGTACGTGAGCACTGACTGAAGATCCATCCGTCGTTTTGTACTGGTATAATTGCTTGAAAGTCTCATATCTTTCCACACATGATTATTCATCATATAACTCAATTGAGATAATAAAAAAAATCATGTATTAGCATCTATACCCTCATGTTGCTTTTGTAACTCAGGTGACATAGCTACAAACATCACATATGTTGCAAGACAATCATCATCACTGTGTTTTTATGCCAACTACATCTTCTTTAGTCGAGTCATCAACAATGTCTCTGAAAATTACCACTCAAAGATATAACCAAAATTTTCATGCTTGAGAATAATTCTCAGATTGCGGTGCCAATAAAAAAATTTTGGCATGGCTGTTGACATCAGTTTGCCTCGCAAATAATATGATTAGTCATAATTCAATAAGCATAAATGAAAAAAAAAGTAAAATAATAATATATAAAATGAATCAATTAATTTAACATGATCTTTAATTAAATTAATTATGCTCTTACTATTTAACTCAAATTTATATTGCTTTCACATAAATTTATAGAATTCATACTTGACTCCCAGTGGGCTGGGATCTCATTTGTTATATTAAGATATTAAGTGTACTCAGCAAATCTTAATAGAACATTTGGATAGCTACTATTATTAATTGTATCTCCATACAAATCCCAGATTATTAAGCTAACAACTTTTTGTCTTCACACATCTTATGTTTTAGCTTAACATACCTCCAAAATTTATCTCCTTAAGTGTAGTACAACACAAGATAAATTTCAATTAAGTCAAACCCAACATTCAAAAAATCTAATATTTTATAGTGTCAAACATGTCCATAAAAGACCAGCCTTGAATGTACTTAACAAGTTGAGATTGATTAAGATTTGGCAACAATTTTTAAATGTATGTTGCGAATGTCGCATTTTTGCAATATTTATTAAGTGTTGCGGAAAGTTTTATTTTTTACAATGTGCATATGTCATTATTAAAAGTTTGTTCTATAGCAACGTTCAATGACTGTTGCGATACTTAGATATATAGTTTTTCATAACGTTCATTTACTGTTGCAAAATGTTACTCTTTTTGCAACGTTTAATAAACATTCTAGAATGTTAAACTTTTGACAACATTTATTAAACAATGCAAAAAGAGAAACCTTTCACAACATTTAATAAACATTGTTAATATGAAATATGCTGACTTTTTACAACATTTATTAACCGTTGTTTATATTATTCAATAGGCTAACTTTTCGTAACACTTATTAAATGTTGTTAATATTATTATATAGCTTTTAAACCCAAACTAGCTGCCCCAATTCAATTGTGGCCCATTAAAACAGTTAATCCAATCCACAATCCATTAAAATAGCTTTTAGACCCAACCCACATTCCATTTTATCTGTTTTCGCCTCTCACAAATCCTACAGAGGATCAGGGCCGGTTCTGTGGCGAGGCGGATGAGGCCCTCGCCTCAGGCCCAAAACCGGAAGGGGCCTATTTTTGGCCCAATTTTTTTTTTTTTTTTAAAAAAAAAATTCTAAAAAGAAGAGATGGGAAATTTGTTTTCATTCTTACCTTCGTCTCTGCTTTGTCAACCTCAACGCCATTACGATGATGCCGCGGCTCCTCCAACTCCAATCGGACCGACGGCCATGTGACTGCCTCATTCCCCTTGGGCGACTTCTTCTCTTCTTCTTCCCTTCCCTTCACTCTTTCACAAAGCACAACGAGAGAACAAATCACAACAATCCGACCCATTTTTCAACCTTAACCGCAAATTTAGCCTCCATTCTCCAATTGCCCTTTGCAAAATGCCAAAACCCATTCAGTCATTCCATTGAAGTAGAAGAACTCTTTAATCGTTACCCTTGGAAGCATAAGAACCCGATTCAAGGATAAAAGGTTCGAACAACAGTACAAGTTAGGGGTATGTTGATTTGTCTAAATGAATTGATATGTTATTGTTATCTTGGTCTGAAACCCTGTTTATATGGTTCAGACATTGTTTATATAATTACATGGTTCTTGCTTTGTGTCATGATTTTTTATTAAAATGGTGCATTTCTTAGTTTTTAATGAAACCGTGAAGGATGAACAGGAGAGAAAGTATCTTGCATTAGACTTAGCTTGCAATTATGCTTTTGTTGTTTGTGTTTGCTTTATACTAAGTTCTGGTGCACTACTTGCAAAACTCTGAAATCTTATTGTATTCTTTATAGAGCTCAATGGCTGTTATAATTTTCAGCTTTATTTGTGAAATACTTCCTTGTTTTTTATAAAGCTAGGACATAAATATGTTGTTTGAACTTGAATAAGAGATATGCAATTTATTTAAGAATTGTTAGTGTCAAGGATAAGGCATGCTTATGTGTTATCGTTTTGTCCATTTTGTTTTTTTTTTTTTTTTTTTGGAGGGGGGGGCCTAATTTTTGGAGTTCGTCTCAGGCCCCAAAAATCACAGAACCAGCTCTGCAGAGGATTAACACATAAGCTGCGTCTTCTCAAGCTATAGAGGGAAAATGTTTTCATGAAGAGGGAACTATAGAGCAGATGAAATTTTGATGCAAAAAATTCAGTGAAGTGAAGGGATTTAAAAAGATAAAATTAGGTCCTAGGTTTTGCAATATTTACTTAGAATTGGAGATTTTTGTCTGTGTTACACCCCACTCATTTACAATCAAAGACAATAAATGATTCGGTCAAAGTCAAGTAATTCAACTGGTCAAAGTCAAAGCTAAAAAAGGACTTAAGTTAAATAAATTATTTTCTTGGGGTCTAATTTGTAATTGCTAATACTTAAAGGGCCAGAAATGATATAAAAAGGAATCTAGGGATTTAATTTATAATATGATAAATTAGATGACTAAAAGTTATATTGTAAGAATATTAAGGACTTGACTTGCAATTACACTATATTAATCTATTGAAATGAAATGCAAGTGGTTCATTTTACAAAGGAAGAAACTAGTAGGAGAGAGAGAAATCGAGAAAGGGAAAAATGAGAGAAGAAAAGGAAGGAAAGAAAGAAAGAAGAAGAAGAAAAGTAGGTTTTCAAGTTTGGGTCCTTCGTTCTCCAAATTCTTCTTCAAAGTAAGCAAAATATTTACTTATTGAAGGATGATATTTGATTTTAGGGTTTGTGAACAATTTCCTATGTTCAAATTTTAACAAAAATGAAAGGTTATTAAGATTTATTTGAGGTATTTAAGAATATCATTGCAAAAAAATATGTATATGAACACTGGCTTACCCATGGGGGTCTCAGGGGCACGTGATCCCCCCCAACTTTATATATATATATATATATATATAATAAAGTCGTGTTTGGGATCGATTGAAATCTAAATTTTAATCTAAATTCAAGTTAACAAGTAATTTTAATAACAGATTTCATGGAATCCTTAACTTTTTAACTTTTATCAAAATTTACTAAAAATCTGATTTTAATAGCTACTAAACAAGGGTAAAATCACAATAAATTTGAATTTTTTTCTCTTTTCTCTTACTCTATCTTACTCTCTCGCTCACGCTTTTTACCAAAATCGTAACCTTTCTAATTTTTTAAAATTTATCTTTAATTTCTCTACAAATTATCATATCTACCACAAATTTTCATTTTTCAATCAAATTTTAAATTAATTAGAACATAAATTTATATTTTTCTCCTATCCTATTTATGTATATATGATGTGTCTGAATTGATTATATCCAATTTAAATTATGTTTAACGAATTACGTTTATTTGACTGATTATTAGTATTGAATATTGGTTATATATTTTTTCTTTCAATTACTTGAATTGATTGTTTGTATCAAATGCACTATACATTTTTTAAACATAAATATGCATTTTCTTGTGATGAGCAAAATAATAATAAAATGATTGTTCAAAATCAAATGGGTGAAAATGATGAGCAAAATATTAATGAAGAAATATTTTTTTAATGTATATGCATTTTTCGGGTCAAGTATGAATCATTCAAAAATTAAGAACAAAGTATTCGATTTATACAGAATTTGATTGTGCCCCTTAAGTCAAAATTTATGTGTCCATCTCTGTATATGAAAATAGTGGTGTTGAAGTACAAGAAATTTGAAATGGTTTGTAAATTAGAGTTGAATCTTTGATTTATTTTGTGTATATGATATAAAACACTTGAATGTACTATAGAAAGATATAGATTTGAGGTTGGATTTTGGCATTTTAACCAATTTTCGTGCAAAATTCATGTACAAGTGCTATTTTTGAAATTCTATCTAGAAAATGTTGTTTCTGTCAATAGGTTGGAGACAGTTTTCAATAAACAGATATTGGTGTCACATTTCAATAGACCGAAAATATAGTGCTAGTTTTGTCAATCATGTTATTTTCTTGGATATTTTATTTGGAAACCAAATTAAGTTTAAATATTAGGGATTATGTGTTAAAATAATTTATATAAAGGAGTACATATTAATAGTGACCCTAATTGGGATTATGAAATTTATTTCTAATGGTAGGAAAATGTTCAAAGCACCTTGTGAAGAGATATGATTTATTGGAAATTGCTCAATGCACCTGAGTAGAAGTTTAAGTTCCCTGTGATCTCACCAATAGAGGAAACATGGTTGGAACTAGTTATGTAGGGATGAAAGAATTACCACAAACCCATTGTTTGTATGAAAGAATTACCACAAACCCCTTTTAGTTGGTCAAAAAAAAGTTATTTATTAATTTTTTATATCATGATATATGTCATAATTGGATAAACGTGCATATTTATATTTTTTGCACATTATGAAATTACCTTATTGAATTATGTTTGGTGAAATCCCGTAAGTGTACGAGGTCATTGACAAATAATACATGATAAGTAACGTGTATCGTCCCACGAGAAATAAAATTTAATGGAGTGTACTAGTTTTTAATCAAATTCAAAGTGAGTAAACAAAAAAGATTTGTAGTTTGTAATTATTCTAAATTAATCTACAAAAAAAACTTGTAAAATTCGAGTTTTGTATGAGTATGGAATGAGTGTATTGGATTACGAA
This sequence comes from Osmanthus fragrans, assembly GCA_019395295.1. Taxonomy (NCBI): domain Eukaryota; kingdom Viridiplantae; phylum Streptophyta; class Magnoliopsida; order Lamiales; family Oleaceae; genus Osmanthus; species Osmanthus fragrans. The sequence continues at coordinate 24,680,866 of CM033341.1, read as the reverse complement.
TCTACCTATTATTATCTATTTCAATTCTCAATTAAGTAGCTAATTTCATTTGTACATTATTAACAATCGATAATTCTATTGTAATTAATTTTCTTTTCTAAGACAAATTAAATATATTATAATCTCCACCTGAATCTATTCCTAGTTCAAATTCAAATGAATAGAACGCATTTAATTTCACAATTATCTCAAAAATTGCACATGTGATAAGTATTATTCTTAACATTTATTGCTCAAGCCATATTCTAGAACTATTGTGAGTCTCTCAGCACTACAACAAGTAACCATATATTTAATTGGTAATCAAGCAATCAAATAATAAAATAAAGCGTGCAAGATTAATCAAAAGTTGCAAGAATTTTATTAAGCTACTTGTCTTGAATTAAAAATAAATAATAAAAGATTTCATCATCATTCAATACATGAAAATAATTAACCTAGTCTATTATTTAATAAATCACACAAAAAAATTTGGAAAAACATCACCTTTGAAAACAAGGATTAGAAAGTGAAAAATCAATTTCTTCTTCGTTAATTTTCAACTCAGACTTTGAATCTTCAATTTCTTGTGTTAATCGCCTTTGAATCCCTTGCTAGCCTCCTCCTTATGGTGAAACATATGTATATTGTGTCGTTTCCCTGTGTTCTAGTCATCCCTTGTAGCTTAAATAGTAAGTTAAAATTGATTTCTATACAAGTTTAGGTCAAAAGATGACGTTAACCATTCAGCCCAGAAAACACCCGCACGCACGCCATATATTTCACTAGGCATGCTGCTATTCAAGTCGTGCTCACGCCACACGGGGTCTTCAACCCCTGCTTGTTTATGCGAGCGAGGCCACATGCGTAGGCTTCAAAATTTTATAATATTAATATCCTAACACCCCTGACCTCAACTTTCGTGCAACACATGTTCAAAAGGCACAAAACTTGATAGAAATGCATAAACCTTGTTTTTGACCTCTAGGTTACAAAAAAAAAAAAAAAAAAAAATCACATTTTTTGCCCTATTGAACCCCCAAACTGAATGCAAACAAAACGTGAGCGTATATGAATTGTGCAAATGATCTACTAATTTGATGTAGATGAAGATGCCTAAACTAATTTAAACACACAAACAAAAAAAAAAAAAAAAAAAAAAAAAAAATTAATGCACTACTGCGTAAAAGCGGAATAAATAAAAGGGAAGAAGATTGGGGTGCCTACAAACAAGCGCTTGTTCATAGTCTTCAACTCGACTTTGCTATTTAGGCTATTTTGGATCCTCAAGTGGCGCAATTGTCTTCTCATTGGAGTAATTAGGGCAATGCACGGTCCGGTTCGGTTCCATTCGGTTCCCAATTTTTGTACTATAATTAATTTTTTTAATATTTACAAAACTACATTAATTCAACTAATAACGTATACAACCTTAGCTCTTACAAAATAACGTAACACAATCTTATGTTTCTTTTACGACTCTCTTTGCTAGATTCTTCATAGATTTGATTGTGAAAATCATAAAAGAGAACGATGACGAGCTTATAATAATTAAAGAGAGGTGTTGTCGAGCTTCAATTTGATTTTTCTAGAAGAAACAACACTATGGAAGAATAACGAATTTGGATAAAATTTAGATCAATTTGATTAAGTTAGGTTTGGACTGAAATTAGAAATGGAAAAATCATATTTTTGGGTTAGCAAATTTATTTTAAAAATAATAAAATAATTTGAATTATTTAAAATAAATAAATTTAAAAAATTAGGTAGATTCGATTTTTTTTCGATTTTTCGATTCTTGGTCTAGAATTGAGAACCAAATCAAACCCATCAATTCTCGATTCAGATACATGTTCGGGTATTTAACTTAAAAAGAACCGTTCGATTCGATTCAGTCCGGTTCGATTCGGGAGTTTTGCCTAGTCCTAGGAGTAATCACCTCCCCAATAAGCTTTCAACATCTGCCCATTGATCTTGAACCTCCATTGGTGATCTTGAGATACAACCTCACTATGCCATATGGGTATACAGCTACCACTGTGAATGCGTCAAACCACCTGATCTTAGCTTGCCTAGAAAGAGATTGAGGTTAGAGTTGAATGTGAGAACCTATTGACCAACCTCGAACTCTTTTTCGTTAATGTACCTATCATGCCATCTTTTAATTTTCTCTTCATATAACTTTGCATTCTCATAGGCCTCCAACCTAAACTCATCAAGCTTGTTCAGATGAAGGATCCTCTTTTTCCTAACTGCCTTCATATCAAGATTTAATAAGAAGAATTGTCCAATATGCATTGTGCTCCAGTTCAACTAGTAAGTGACGTGCTTTTCCGAACACTAATCGGTAAGGAAACATCCTAATAGGAGTTTTAAATGGAGTGCAGTAGGCCCAAAGTGCATCGTCTAACTTCTTTGACCAATCTGTGCGTGATGCATTAACTGTAGTTTCTATGATTTTCTTTAACTTCATGTTGGATATCTCAACTTGCCCACTAGTTTGTGGGCAATAAGGAGTTGCAACCCTATGTTTAACCCCGTATTTTGCCAATAAAGTTAAGAATAAGCAGTTACAAAAGTGTTTCCCGTCATTATTGATAATAGCTCGCGTAGTACCATACCTAGATATTCTTTTTGAAGAATTGAGTCACAACCCCTCCATCATTTGTAGGAAATTCCATAGCCTCAACTCATTTAGACACATAATCCACAGCCACCAATATATATTGTTGACCATATGAAGAAGGGAATGGTCTCATGAAGTCAATGTGATGAGATCTCGAGTAGGGGAATCGCATGAAACTCGCTGAATGATTTGAAAACGTCGGGAAAGCCCAAATTCAGGTTGTAGATGATAGGATCTCGAGCCGCAAATTATTGAACCAAACAAGCAAACAAAAACGAATTTTGAAAGACATCTTGATTACAAAATCAACGAACATCGATTTGTGAACTCCACAAAGGGTGCCTAATCTTTTGATAAGTTCTAAGGGTTAAACGCCACAAATATAACAATATATTTGATAAGTTCAAAAACTTCATTCAAGAACCAATAGAGAGAAAATCTAAATTCATCATAATAAAAGTTTTGTTCAATACAATGAAATAATAAATTATTTATATGAAAAACCTAGAAACTAATTAAAAACGGAATAAAGTCCTAAAATATGGAAAGTTACCAAAATATAAGGATTCTAGGTTAAATAAAACTCTCGCGAAAATAGAAAATAATCGTTCAAAAATAACTCTATGTCGGATCATATCATCCTCTATCTTTTCGAAAGGATTCGTCCTTAAATCCATGCCTTGTGATTGCATAGGGGATAACCAACCTGTCACTAGTTTTATCACTGTACCACCTAGATCAAATGAAAAACTTTTCCTTTCATGCCAGAGGATCAACGCATTGTACCCATCAACTTTGTATATATGTATGCATTGCAACAGGAACTCAATCAGATCATCTTTGTTGCTCAAACCCTCGCATATGAACTCCTTCCACTGTCCTTGAAACTCTTTCATCTCCTCGGGAATCACAAAGTCAACCTCCAGTATTAAAGTGATATCCAAGAAGAGGTAAGCTGGTTAATTTCACCCACAAGTCGATATTCAATGCCTGGATTAGGTGGTATTCCAATAGGCTCGCTTCCATAGATGCTAATATATCAAAAACCTACAAAACTGAAATAGCAAAACTAGGGAGGGGATTGTTAGTTCTCACTAATACCCTCTCAACTCCACTCTCATTTTCATGCAAGCTCACTTCTGACTTTTCTTCTCTCTGAAAACTCACTTTCTTTTTCCTCTTGTGGCTCCTCATTTCTTTTATTTGCCACCTCTCCACTCTCGTTTTCTTTTTCACTCTTTTGTGGCTCTACTATTTTTTTTATCACACTTAGTCACCTCACTATTTTCTCTCTTCCTTACTTCTCACTATAAGTTGATTTGCAAGGGACTGTTCTAGTGTCAAGCCAGCTAGAGTGTTTTTTTTTTTTTCCGTCCTGAAGAAACATAACATGTTCATCCCCTTATCATAAACAATTCTTCTCCTTCCTCCAAGGTCTCCCAAACAAAATATGAAAATATTTCAACAGCACTACATCACACCAAACCTCATCACTATAGCTCACAATGGTAAAATTCACTTGAACCTGATTAGTCATTTCTACCTTCTCATACCCCTTCAACCAAGTCATCCTATAAGGATAGAAAATTGAAAACTGCTGAAAATTCCCAAAATTTGTAATAATTATTTTTTTCAGATTTTTTTTTAATTTCGAATTTTTTTTACTTGGGAATTCGACTACAAATCTAGCGTAACAAACGAAAACTAATTTGGACTCTTAAATAGCCCGAAAAGCAACTTTGACTCTTTTTTTGTATTTTTTTGGATCAAAACCTCAAAAACGATTACTTGACACAAGAACACAAAAAAAAAAAAAAAAAAAAAAAACTCAAAATAAAAATAAAAATTATAGAACCTGAATCTGGAGCCCAAATTCTCATACTATTTGATGAGATCCAAAGTAGGGGAATCACATGGAACTCGCGGAATGATTTGAAAACGACAAGAAAGCTCAAATTCAGGTTGTAAACGATAGGATCTTGACCCGCAAATTATTAAATCAAGCAACTAAACAAGAATGAAACTTAAAAAATCTCTTGATTACAAAACCAACGAACCTTGATTTACTAATGCCACAAAGGGTGCCTAATTCTTTGATAAGTTCTAATGGTTGAACACTACAAATATAACAATAAATTTGATAAGTTCATTCAAGAACCAATAGAGAGAAAATCTCAATTCATCATAATAAAAGTTTTGTTCAATACAATGAAATAATAAACTATTTATATGAAAAACTTATAAACTAATTAAAAATGGAATAAAGTCCTAAAATATGGAAGGTTACCAAAATATAAGAATTCTAGGCTAAATAAAACTCTTGCGAAAATAGAAAATAATCGTCCAGAAATAACTCTATACCGGATCATATCACAATGCCCCAAACATAAAAAAATTCTACTTCTGATATGCTATCTAAAGGCATTTTATTCTTTCTAGAGACCTTTCTCGTCCTCTGGCATTTATCACACTTCTTCACTAATCATAAGCATCCTTAAACATAATGGCCAATAAAAACCTTATTATAAGACTTTAATTGTTGTTTTCGTTGCTGTGAAATGACTTCCATACGGAGAAGAGAGCCAATGCTCTAATAATTGTTTTCGTTCTTCTTTCGGCACACAATGACAAATGATTTGATCAGAACCTCGTCTATAGAGAAACAGATCATCCCAAAAGTAGTGCACTGAAAATCTTCTTCTTTTGTTGACTCGAATACTCCGAAGGAATAATAAAACTAGCTAAATAATTGACATAATCTACATACCAAGGCACTGACTTGATCTCAAAAAGTGTCTCATTTGTGAATACCTCTTTAATTTCATCTGTAGGATCTTCTTCTTGTTGCTCCAAACGAGATAAATGATCTGCTACTAAATTTTCATTTTCCTTTTTATCCCTGATTTTCAAGTCGAATTCCTATAGTTGAAGCACCCATCTGATGAGTCTTGGCTTTGAATCATTCTTACTAAGAAAATACTTGGGCGTTGAGTGATCGATATAAGCTATCACATTTGACCCAATCAAGTAAGCTCTAAATTTATCAAAGGCAAACATTACTGCCAAAAGCTCATTTTCTATGGTCTCGTAGTTCAACTAAGCTTCAATAAGAGTTTTGTTGGTGTAGTGAATAACATGCAAAACTTTATTCTTGCATTGTCCCAAAACTGCTCCAATCGCGTAATCGCATGTGTCGCACATCAATTCAAATGGCAAGTTCCAGTTAGGTGCAGCTAGTATAAGGGTTGTGATCAACTTTTCTTTTAAGGTATTGAAGGCAACCAAACACTCACCTGAAAAGTTAAAAGATACGTCCTTTTTCCAATAAATTACAGAGAGGCTTGGTTATTTTTGAAAAGTCCTTAATGAAACGCCTATAAAAACCTACATGTCCCCAGAAGCTTCTAATTCCCTTCATTGAAGTAGGCAGAGGAGACATTTTAATCAATTATATCTTAGCTCTGTCAACCTCAAAACACTTAGCTGAAATTATATGACCCAAAACAATCATTTCCTAAACCATAAAGTGACACTTCTCTCACTTAAGCATAAGATTGGTTTATTCACATTGCTGAAATAACAATCTCAAGTGATTTAAGCATTCATTGAATGATGTACCAAATATTGAGAAATCATCCATGAATACTTCAATGCTTCAGCTCGCCATATATGAGAAAATGGATATCATACACCTCTGAAAAGTAGCTAGATCATTACACAATCCAAAAGGCATTTTTCTGTAAGTAAATATACCATAAGGACAAGCAAATGTGGTTTTCTCCTGATCTTCTGGTGCTATAAGAATCTGATTATACCCTGAATATCCATCCAGAAAGTAGTAATGTGAATGTCCAGCGAGTCTCTTCAACATCTGATCAATGAAAGGAAGGAAAAAGTGATTCTTCCTAGTGGCGTGGTTGAGTTTACAATAGTCAATGGAAACTCTCCAACCTGTGACTGTGCGCGTAGAGATCAACTTATTGTTGTCATTAGTCACTACTATAATTCTTCCATGTTGGGTACTATATGTACTGGACTTACCCAATGACTTTTGCCCTCACAACCTCCTGCATCTTTGGATTTAATCTATGTTGTTGCTCTATAGATGGTGTAAACTCTTCTTCCTTCAGAGTTTTGTGCATACAAAGAGAATGGTTGATTCATTTTATTTCAGAGATGGTCCATCCTATTGCTGTTTTATGATCTCAAACTACCCTTATTAACTAATATTCTTCCTCTTTGTTGAGGGCATTTGAGATAATAACTGGAAGTGTATGTTTGTCTTCCAAGAAGGCGTACTCAAGTATGAAGGCAACTATTTAAGATCAAGAATTGGAGCTTTTTAAATAGAAGGTAGAGATTTTGTTGGCCCTTCACCTAGCTCCAATTGAGTTGATCTCAAAGAGGAAGGTTTCCTTCTAATTGTCTAACACATTCTCTATCTTTTCTAATTCAAATGGCTCTTCTTCTAAATGAACCAAACAAGCCTCAAGCGGATCTTGAGAGTAATTAAGTCTGAATGTATCTGTCACTTCATGTCCAATACATCAATCTGGCAACAAGAATCTGGTTCATCCTCAAATTTGAGCGCATTGAAGACGTTGATGGTCATTTCTTCATCATTCATTCTAAAGATCAACTATCTCTTCTGCACATCTATCAAAGCTCTGCAGTAGACAAGAATGGATGACCCAGATTGAGGTAGACTTCTTTATTTTCTTCCATGTCCAGTATAACAAAGTACGCTAGGAATATAAATTTGTCTACCTTCCCCAAAATATCTTAAACAATTTCACTTGGAATCTAATTGACCTGTCAGCTAGCTACAATGTAACTATAGTAGGTTTCATTTCCCCCAAACCTAATTCCCTAAAAAAAAAAAGGTATTAAATTAATAATTGCACAATGATTTCTTTATGTATTTGTTACCAATATTGCAATGAATAGTAAAACTCCGTGAATCTTTTAATTTTGGTGGTAATTTATGTTGAAGTATTACGCTACATTCTTCGTTCAACATCACCGTATCATTATCCTCTAGCTTCCATTTGTTTGGTAATATGTCTGTCATAAACTTAGCATAGCTGGGCATCTAGGCTAAAACTTCTGTAAAAGGTGTGTTGATATGTAACTTTTTGAACACCTCCAAAAGTTCCACGAACTATTTATCAAGCTTGTGTTTTCGCAGTCTTTGCGAGAATGGGATTGGAGGCACGTGTGCTTTGACAAGAACTATTTCCTTATCCTGTGGACCGTTTGTTGTAGCTTTCTGAGTTTCTTCTGTTATTTTATCGAACTGATCCACGTGTTCCTCGCTCGTAATATGTACCTTTTCCATAGTGGCAGCTGATCTTTTCACTGATATTTCTTGTAATTGAACTCCACTTTGAGTAGTGATGGCATGTACCTATTCTTTAGGATTTGCTTCTGTATTGCTAAGTATAACTATCTAATGGCATAAAATATTAGAACTTAAACACCAATTTATTTGTAGTGGCCTTAGAGTACTTTACCGTTCAACAAATTAATTTCTTCGGGCCTTTTTTTAACTCTTTCTTAGCTTTTTTCTTGACCTTCTAAAAAACGTTGAAGACTGTAACCAAAAAAAGGTTTTCATCAAGTTTAAAAATGCTTAAACAAACTTCCTTAATTATGGTACAAAATAGCTGACTTAACTCAGATGATTACTTTATCTTTTTTGCCATGGAATCCAGAATAAAGGGGCTAAGAGTGTTAGAAATATGTTTGAAAATGAAATTTGAAAAGGAAATAAAATATTACTTCTGAATAAATTAATTGCTTACTTGGTGTTTCGCCCGAAAATAAATAAAATAAACGAAAATTATGAACAAAAGAAAGTGTGAAAATGACTTACTTTACTTTTGAAGTCTTTGAATTTACAAGATGCCTTTTGAATTTACAAAGATTACGAGAGAATTTTTTTTTAGTACAAGTGTTAGTGTGCTTTGTGTTTTTGTCTCGATGTGTATGTTTCGTTGCGGGTGATTTTGGTATTTATAGATGTTGGTACATTACATCTATACTGTATAACTTTACATGTGTGTGATTTACAATTAAATAAAAAGTAATTAACACTGTACAACTTTTACAGGTGTGTGATTTACATTTAAAAAATTAAATATTGCTTTACAGCTGTAAGGAAAATTTTGTCTTCAACCTCCAACTTTTTGACATTCTTTACTTGATAATTGTCATTTTAACACTATTCATCTACCTTTTGATTTTTCTTTATGTCTTTTCTCCTTTAATTATTGATTATATGTTTATCACCTCTATGTAGGCTTTTTCTAAATCTGTATCCATTTCATTAGTTTTTCCATCAGATATGTATTCTTCTTCTTCCGTGTCTGATTGTCTTTCTGATAATTCATATTTTATTTCTTGAAAAGCCATCAGATATAGTTCCTTTTGTTGAATATTTGGTACTGAATTTTTCTCTATTTTAACTCTTATAGCAATGTGCTCTTGTCAGAAAATCACTCCATTATTCCATTATACTACAAGTCTAGAATCATTATTTTGAACTTTCATCATTGCTACGGTCTCTGATATTCGTCTTTCATAATCAATTTGTCTAATTTTTATTTTAGTATTTCTCTTCGAAGAAGGCATAAATCTTTTGTCTCCTTCGTATATTATTATATGATGATAAGCTTGAATTATTATACCATTATTTACAAGAAGTGGTCTGGAAATAAATTAGAACGTTAAAGAATGATCTTTTGACTGACTAAGAATATGTTTAAGTTTAGGTGAAAAGAATTTGAAAGATTTGTTTAGAACATATATAATTTGACTGATTTTTTATTTAATATATAGTTCTAATATTTATTTTTTATTTGATGTTTTGATTTTTTTTATTTAATATATATTTGACTTTCCTTTTCATGACCACCGATTTTTTTAATGTAGTATGATGAAGATTTTGTTTTATTCTTTGTATTTGGTATGTAACATTGTGTAACTATATAAATTTACTTGCATAGATAGGACTTGGTCCACCTAACAACCTAGTAAGATTTTTCCTTAAAAAATTCAGAGACAAAATGAGAATGAGAAGCATGGACTCCGCTGAGCTTAAGAAGGCCCACTCAAAATAAATCTAGACCAACCCAACCCACCCACTTAGGCCCAATGAAATTGGCCCATTCGTAAAACCTCAAATTAATCCCAAATAGCCAACTTTCAGTCTCTGTCTCTCCCGTCCTCCTAGTTTTGCAGACGAAACCCAAACACGTTCGCCTCTACGGAGTCGCAGTCGCCGATTTCTTTCTGGGGCTCTGCCTCCAGGCTCCATTCGAAGTAAATCGTTTTTTTTTGTTTTTCTGTGCCCATTTTTTTTATTGATGCTGCAATTTTATCAGTGATTAAGTATGAATAATGAGTATTTAAAAAAAAAAAAATTGCCGCCTCCAGATTTCGTTTTGGATGATCTTTTCTTTCCTTTCTTTCTTTTATTTTTTTTGTTTGGTTTAATAAGTGATAAGTATGAATTTTGCACTTTGGATCTTTTTTGCATACTTGAAAGTCAAAAATTAGTTTAGGGATAAGGATCTAACTTTGAATTTGAAACAAGAAAGTTTGAAAACAATGAAATTTAGATGGGGTAAATATATTCACAGAAAATGAAATTTAGAATCTCAATTCCGCTTGTAACTCGACAATACTATATGCAGTGTGGCCCAGATTTGCTATTTTGATCATTGATTTGTTAGAACCAAAGAAGCTATGTGGAGGTGAGATTTGATGTTTAATCTTGGTGATCTTTATAATTTTATACATATTTTTGGATGCTTTTTGATCTTTGATCTTTTAATGCATGAAATTTTGTTTTAGAATTCTTTTTTCTTTTTCTTGTTTTGGATATAGCTTAATCTTATGTTCTTCAAGTGTAAGATTCCCAATTGGAACCGATTTGGTCCTGTTCTCTCGGGAACCAAACCAGACTGAACCAGTTCATGCCCACCTTTACTCAAAATAGCTCCTTTTCCGGAACAGTGAGTGATGATGATGAGAGAGTACTGGTGAATTTTCCTTCTAAAAATAGATAATATGAATTCCCAGAATCCTTGTGTCGATGGAATTTTCAATTTTCTTTATGTTTTTCATGCTTTCTGATTAGCTCTCTTTTTCTTTCTTTCTTTCTTTTTTAATTGTACTCGCTAGTTGCCTAAATATCCAAAATGTAAACACTTGTTCAAAAACTGAGGGAAAGGTTCTTCTGTTGTTAAATCTAACAGTTAAGTTTGCTGGCTTTATAATCTTTCGAGACACGTTTGTTAAAACAATTTTGATATTTGGTATCTCCATTTCTTTGGATGATTATGTTGGTTAGAAAAAGAGTATTCAGTGCTGCTTGTGTTTCACCTATATTATTTTCTCTCTTTTTGGTGACAGACACTGCATTCATGGATAATATTGCTTGATAAGAATCCTGTCTCACTACCATTGTAAATTCTCACATAACTTTTCGTCTAAAAGAGAAATTTTGTTGGGAAATTTGTTTCACTAGGGATCAAGTGTAAATTTGTTTCACTAGGAGATGGCAGAGGGAGGAGATGAGGACATACCGAGGGATGCAAAAGTTGTAAAGACGCTTCTTAAATCCATGAATGTCGACGACTACGAGCCTCGTGTTGTGCATCAGTTTTTAGAACTGTGGTATCGATACGTTGTTGACATTCTAACAGATGCACGGGTCTACTCAGAACATGCTGGGAAGTCTATAATTGACTCTGATGATATTAAGCTTGCGATTCAGTCAAAAGTCAATTTTAGTTTCTCGCAACCTCCACCTCGAGAGGTAATCATTATGTGTAAATTCTTCTCTTTATCGTGGATTTCGTACGATGTGACGTCGTCTGTTTTATAGCAACTGCATGTGCCATTTGAATAACATGTTAGGTTTAAAAATGTAACAATATTTGGAAGGATAATTGTCAATTCTAGATTGTGCTGAGTTGATTATAGGAGTTCCATCTTATATAGCTCATCACTAGGATCACATTCTATACAAGTTAAAGGAATGTATTTTGTCTTTACACTCCTATGAAGAGTTTGAGAAGTTCTTAAATGCTTCGGTATTATGATTTTATCATTTTTTATCATGCTATTTTTGGTAGAGTGTCGACTCGATCAGACATACAACCTTTTTCATATTTAAATGCATGAAAGCATGATTTCAATTGATGAATGATCAATAAAATTTTCAAATCCACTACTCATTCATCAGGTGCTACTAGAGTTGGCAAGGAATAGAAATAAGATCCCATTGCCAACATCAATTGCAGGGCCTGGAATTCCTCTTCCTCCAGAACAGGACACCTTGATCAGTCCAAATTACCAACTTGCTATTCCAAAGAAGCAAAACCAGCCAATTGAAGAAACAGAGGATGACAACGAAGGTGTTGATCCTTCTCCTACTACTAACCCCAATCCCAATCCCAATCCCAATCCCAATCCCAATGTTTCTCAAGACCGCAGAGATTTGCCCCAAGTCACCCCTCAGCAAGTATCTTTTCTTCTTGGAGCTAAACGTCCAAGGTAAGTTTGTTTTTGTACATCATGTAACTAGAATGAGATCTCAGCAATGATCTCCCTACCAGAAGTACTTTCATGTATGCATTCCTCCAGTTGACTTAAAATGTATTTTTGCACTTGATACAATGTTATTATTTGAAATTGAGCTACCTTGCTATTAACAAGGTCTAAGAGCTCCCTATGCGTCTGTGTGTTTGCAAAATTCAGCTTGTGCAATGGAGGTTAGAGACAGCATTAAGTAGTTAGTAGTAGAGGACATAATCTACTTTGTATGTTCATGGTTGGGCTTCAGGAATTGTACGATGGCAGCATTGCTCCAATGTAGTTTCGATGTGCTTCATGAATGGATTACTTAATAGTCATCTTCTATGCAGTCGGAGTGACCTTGTTCATTTGTCTCCTACTATATGGTAGGATAAGACCTGTTCATTTTCCTCATGGCTAATGGCTGAAGAATTTTTCATGTTACAAACTTACAATGTGGCTTTTGGTTTCAATTGGTGTTCCCGTCCAAATACTAATCAGCAAGCACTAAGCACTAGTCATATATATAGAATGCAATGTAAACGTAACGAATATTTCATGTCAATTGTCAATTGTCAATTCATCAGAAGTTGGCAAGCCAATCCCCCATTAAGTAGAGAGATTATTTAGCTTATTTTATACGTATAAAATTGGTAGGAATCAACGCGCTGCACTTCATTCGCTGGAGAAGAGAGGTTGGGAATTGTTCGTGATTTAACATTCACTAAGAACTTCAGCTTAATTGCAATTGCTAAATTAGTTAAAGATGATCGCCAGTTTCAGAAGATCGTTTACCTTAATAAACATAAACAATAAGGTGTTTTGTACAAATGGTTATCGTTTATCTACAGAATAACTAGTCGTGATCGTGTATCAATCGCATGATACAATCAGAGGAGTCAAAGGAGTCAACTTCTTAACCTAGCCATCGTGTTGGCAGCAGGCACTGTGCTTGATATGGTAAGACCCCGATCGTACATACGTTGAATCTCCTCCCGGTATTCTATCAGTGACTTGTCTGGGATGGCTGGAGTTAATTCCACCACATCACCCATTTTTATCTTGCAGGTGGGATCACTAACTGGTTCGTGGTTCAGCCGGGGTCTCAACTCTTCCTTCACAGGAAATCCATAGGGAGTCCATCTATAACTACCTCGACCTGTTCTTTCCAATAGATCCATAAAGGATGAATTTGCCGGGAACTCCTGCACGGACATCTGCAAGATCCAAACACCAGATCACTTGTCATATCAAGCATTACAAATCCATTGAACAAATGCTTAAATTTAAAAAGACTAATTCACAAAGAACACAAATTCCCTAGAAATCAATCAAGATTCTCTACGTATAAGTATGATGCACGAGTTCCAAACAAAACTAATGTGAATGTGGGATAAGAATGAGACCCCTTGAACACTAAAAATCCCTGGTCAAACATCATTTTCAAACACACACTTCAATGAAGCCACACCACTTTTTAACCATACATTCTATTTATAAATCACTATGATGGTCGTTGGCACACGATTTTTCAAAAAAATACTGATACGACACATCGACACATTGATTAAATTCATTAAAATTCTTCATTTATAGCTTGTTAAAATATTTTAAATATGATCATGACAAAGTGTCCGAGAAGTGTCGGTGTTAACACATATCGAACACGGACACGCCATCTTACTTGAAGTGTCCGTGCAACACATATATATCATTTATAATTTATCCAAATGGAGGCTAAATATCTGAAGAACGAACCTTATCATTCTCAATCATGATAACAAAGACAGGTCCATCTGAGACACAATGTGGTTTGCAAGAAAATGGGCAATCCACAGAATGAGTAGGGAATGTGCAAGGCAGCTTCATGGAATCAACAAAGCTAATCGATGACCTGTCTTTGCTCATAGCCTCACACTGCCAGGTGACAACCCAACGCGCCCATTCAACCATCTGAAGCACAAAAGAGGAATGTTCACAATCACCTTCCTTGTATCTCCAATGAGCAGCAAATCCATACTCAGCTTGCAAATGCATCTCTTTTGTTCGAATTTGAACTTCAAGTGGAACCATACCCTCACCTATCACTACTGTATGAAGAGATCGGTACCTGAAATTTTAAGGTTTGAATTAAGTATAATAACAAATTATATGTAGAATAAGACATCATAACTTTTAGAAATATCATACCCATTAAACTTGGGATAAACTATGTAATCCTTGAACCTCCCAGGTATTTCACCCCATAGCTGGTGTACAATTCTCAAAGCCTTATAACAATCTTCCTCGGTTTCAACAATCAATCTCAAACCATGGATATCATGAATTTCATCCATATTCAGCTTCTTTCTGTAGAAGACAAAATTACACCATCGCAAGAGGTAGATTAGCAAGATTTTTTTTTTTTTTAAGAACAGGAAAGCAACGTAATTAACTTGATAATATGATGTCACAAATTATACATTGAAGACTTCCAGAGCAACAAAAACACAGTGAAACATCATATCATGCCAGAAATATTTTCACCGCGTGAAAATATCACCAGAAATATTTTTACCGCATAACAATATCCATACTTTTTCAGGGTTCAATCCAAATTGAGGCCACTGTTAAATTATCCATACAAATAATCAACCCCAAAGTCAGTACAACCAGATATATGTGTTTTTTAATGGACTTGGAATAAATAGCAAACATAACAATTGAGGGCCACAAAATTGCATGAGAAGATATTAAATTGTTTCTTTTTGTATGCGAGCCAGCTCACTCTGTGTGAGCGTATAACTGTGTGTATGAGAGAGAGAGAGAGAGAGAGAGAGAGAGAGAGAGAGAGCATACTTCAACATCTTGGAATAGATGCTATACAAGCTCTTATGGCGTCCAGACAAACAGTGATAAGAAATGGCACCATCCTTCAGAGCTTGCTCTAGTTTATCTACTGCAGAAGAAATCATAGCCTCATCAAAGGACTTCACAAGTTTGGATGACAATTCTTGGTGCTGATCTGGATTGAGATACCTAAAACAGAGATTTTCAAGTTGCTCTTTCCAAGTAGAGATCCCTAATCGGTTGGCTAGTGGAGCAAATATTTCCAACGTTTCCTTTGCAAATCTCTGTTGCTTGATTATAGGTAGTGCATCCAAAGTCGTCATGTTGTGCAATCGATCCGCCAGTTTTATGAGAACAGCCCTAGCATCTGCCATTGCAAGGAACATGGTATGTAATCGGTCTGCCTCAACAGTTTTACTGGCCGTGTTATTCTCGCGTGCAAGCTTGCTCAAATGGCTCAATTTAGACACCTGGAAGAAACTCAATACGTCATTCTACATTTATGCCAATCAGCTTATCAATCAGAGTGGCAAAGAAAAGTACTCCACAGAAATTGAACAAATCCCTACAGACTTATCAACAAGCCAGGGCCGCTCATATAACCACATAATGTTTTTAAACGTCCTAAGTTACAGTCAAGAACCCTATCAACATTGAGATCACTGTCATTATGAACAACTCTTCATCAATGTGTCATTTTCATGACAGCATCTCTTTCATTGACTGTATGAACACCCAGCCACCTATCAGTAAATACAGCAGGAATCACAATACCCCCTTCCCTGGCCCCACCAAAAAAGAAATGGTGTTTAACATCTTTAGTTTACAATGGCAAACAAATCATTAACATCTAAACAACTACACAGAGTTAGGTAATAAATAATGTAAACATATTATTAAAGATCATAAAGATTTAAAGAACATATCTTCATATCATTAGCTTATATGGAATTTCATTGAACTGGCGTAAGATATATAACATACCAAAATCAATCCGAAAAACAGCATAAAAACCGATGGAATCAATTTATCTTACCCCTTCTACCAACTCAGAAACCCCTGCTCCAAAATTCTTAAAAATATAGTCATAAGACACAGAAGAATCGTCAACAGTGTCATGCAAAAGCCCTGCAGCAACAACTGTAGCATTAGCCCCAATAGTTGCCAGAAAAACTGCAGTCTCCACACAGTGCTGCAAATAAGGATGCCCACTTGCCCGCATCTACAAAATCAGCACAGACACAATCCCAATTTTAATAAATACATCAGTTTCCTAGCGAAAAGCCAAATATCAGATAGGTAATTGTGAAGTACCTGGCCTCTATGGGCTTTTTCAGCTTCATAAAAAGCCTTGATGATAAAATCATCGCGGAAAATTAAATGCCTAGATTGCGCTTCTGAAAGCAAGTCTCTTGCATAAGGGGGCATTTCCAACTCCTCCGTGAAATAATCTTCCATGTTAAACGTGAGCTCATCACCAAACACAGCCGATGAAGGGGATGGATTGAAACCATTCACTTGAAAACCCGGTGAGGAATCATAGTCGACGCATGAACCCATGGAGTGCCTGACAAACCCATTGAATAATCCTCCACTCCCTGACCGTATTGAATTTATATCCCCTGGAATTCTCAAATCTCCAGTAATTGGTCTCACAGGTGGACTTCTGGAGCTCGACCCAATCGAACTACTTGGGCGGTGGAGTACAGAAACCGGGCTCTGATGTCCCTGATCTCGCTTCAAGGACGAGTACCGAAAAGATGACCCCAATTCTTCGTTTCTTTCGTGCCATAACGACCCTAATTCTTCGGATCCACTAAAATAACTCGAGGATTTCACTGATGGAGAAGCAAGCAAGGCCGAAAGCCCGCCGATGAGGGGTTTCTGCGACGGCGAAGCTGAAGCCGATGTCGACGACGTTGACCGACCATTGAAATCAAAATCGTAAGGCGCGGAGCACACGCTGCTCGGTGGACTTGCGTAGAGAGCTATCGTTGGAACAGGCATAATTCCAACCTCAATTAATCAAATTTCAAAGCTTTCACTACGATTCTAATAATTATAAAAATGTCAAACCCTAATTTCTGTTTATGATTTGTATTATGCACAAACACACACAAAAGAATCGTCAATCTAAATGAATTGAACCAAACCAAAAAAAAACCCATTTTTTGAGGAATTTCGAAGCTAATTCAATCCTATAAAGATTTGGGTTCGAATTTTTGGGATTTAAATTGGGAAATTTAAATTGAATATAGTGAAATTTGGGGGAAAATAAGGAATTTGTCAGGAAGATTTTGTATACAGAGAAATTCTGGAAGAAATTTTTGGTTTTTTCTTTCTCTGTTCCAGATTTGATTTTGATCTTCTCGCCTTCACTTCATAGAACGAGGAGGAGTAAATGTATCCAAGCGATGGAGGATTGTAAAGACATAAATACCCTTGATATGTACCTGAAATAACGGAATTCTTGTAGGACTACGGAAATAATATGACTCTGTTATCCATAAGTAATTCAAGATTTGATTAATCATTATCTCAATTTTAATTTATTATTATTATAAAATTACTACGACAATTAAGATTTATAAATAGATAAATCTCGTGTATGCTCGACAGGATTTCATGGATTAGAAGTCACATGACAACAGATAAGAACGAGTATAGTATCTTTTTAGTTATTTCTATGTTGTAGCGAGATGACGATAGTTATATAAATATCGTGTATGTTCGATAAAATATGTTGAAATTCGATATGAAAATAGATAAATTTTATCATGTCATATTATGTTGTGTTTAATTATATTTATCTTATTAATTTGAATATTATATTACTGTGATTTTATTTTGGTTAGAATTATAAAGGTGTAACTTGAAGGACACGAATAGTTTAAATTGGCAATAATGAATTATTTCCTCTTGTGTGTGGATTGGATGTTATCTCCTTTATCAATCACTGCGTAGATGGGCCCGTGCCTTGATATTTTTGTTTAATTATTCTACACTATATTGTATAGCAAAATGAGTTATGTTATTTGTATAAAATTGAATTATAAAATAGTTGACAGTCTCAGTTGCCTCTTTAATAGGGGATCGTCACTTGATATTTTATCAACTATTTTTGTAATTCAATTTTGTATAAAAAAAATAATCCTTGAAAAATTATCTGTGTTTAGCTCACTCTGTCAGATTGAATAAAGATACGACGCCTATAAAATTTAGCTACTATTTGGTCTCCTTTTTTAAAATTTATTTTTCAATACCTATTTCGTGATACTTATAATTTTTATCAAATTTCAAACGATACATTTAATTAACTTTCACTAAAATGTACTAAAAATCAAATTTTTTTTTTTTTTTTTTTTATCAAAATCGAATAAGGGCCGTTAAGGACTAATTTTGTTTTATTAGACCTTTGGTGCAATTAATATCAAATTAGCTTGGCCCCTTGTTTGGGCTCCACTAAAAATGAATTTTGGAAAAAATACATTTTTGAAATAGTGATTTTTTTTTTTGAAATTTGTATGGTTAAAAATATGGTAAATTTTTTTATTTATGTGTAATATTATTTTATTAAAAATGTATGGCTAAAAATAAAAGGAAAAATGGAGTCCAAACATTTGCTCGGTTTGCTTATTCTCAATTAGAAAAATTAATACGTTTTATAAGGGGAGTTTAGGAGCATGTGGGGAGTGTTTATACTTTTAAATTATAAATAGATAGAAATGAGATGGGAATAAAAGGATAGCATTTGTGAGTCCTCAAAATATATGAATAAAAAGTGAATCGAGTGTATATATATTATTTATAAACATAAGTTAAATTATTGATTCACCCTGTCATGAACAATACGTATTAAATTGGGAAAAAAATGTGAGAGTGTTTTATTAGATTTGATAAGGACTAATTTAGTTTTGTCCAATCGTCGGTACAATTAATAATCAATTTACACTAACTTCAAAAAAAAAAAAAAAAAAATTAAACCATTCATCCTTCGAAAAATTACTATTTCAAAGTATAATTTTCCCCAAACCACATTAAAATAGAGCCCAAAGAAAGGTTTACTTTGGATAACATTAATACATTTTGTAAGGTGAATTTAGACTTAATTATAGATTCACCATGTCATGAATATGCATTTTCTAACATATTTGAAATTCATAAATTTAGGTTTAAGTAGATAATTTGTAGATGAGTAAATTTGGTGATATAAAAAAATTACTTATAAGTAATATAATAATTTTATAATAAGTAAATTTACCTGCAAATTAAAAAAAAAAAAAACTAGGGTAATATTTTCTCCATTATTGATCAAAATGGTTTGTCCGCTACATTATGATGAAATGAAAAAGAGTAATGCTATGTAATATTACAGTCTACGAGTCTAAAATTTATTGTTCGTTAAACCTAGATGAATGAATACTATAGTAAGTGTCTGTTTGACATTGTTTTTAAAAAGTCAAAATGAGATTTTGTGATTCAAATGCTGCTTTTAAATGTATTTGACTAATTTTATGAATGTGTTTCCTCTAATTATAAGAGTTTTTAGATAAAGTTAATTTAATGTGATTTCTTTTAAAAATACTTACAAATTAGAAAATTATTTTAAAAATTAAATAGCATTATTCAATGAGAAATGAAATCGCCACAACAAAACTGTAATAAGTGGGGGGTGTAGGGGTACTTTGGGTATTCTGAGCAATATTTGGAATTTTGGAAGCCAGAGAATCTCTAGATTTTGTAGAGTACAGAAATCCATGAAAATGAGTGGGTAATATGTAAATAGTACAGCTTGTTGAAGTTTATACCCAATTAATTTTTATTTATTATTATTTTGTTAGGTGTAAGGTCTAGCTCAGTGGTCAGCAACCGCCGGCTAAACTTGTTTCTAGAAGGTAATTTGTACAAAATATAAATTATTAAGCAGTTGTTTGGAATCCATTAAAATTAGAATTTGGGAAAATATATATTAAAAAAAGCTTTTTTTTTAGAATATATGATTAAAAAAAAGAAAAAATTTCAAATTTACATATAATATTATTTTATTGAAAAATTTATGATTGAAAATAAGAAAGAAAAAAATGTATTAATTCAAGAATGGAGCTCAAATAAGGGTTAAATATATTAAGCCACTATTTGTCTACCGTTCTCTAAAATCTCTATTTTTATAAAACTCATTTTGAATTATACATTTCACAATAAATATTTTATACAAATTATAAAAAAAAATCGTACTTTTTAATCACATATTTTCTAAAATATCACTATTCTAAAACTGATTTTTCCTAGAAAACTTAATAGCCATCAAACAGTGGCAAAGGTCCGTTTGGCAGAATTTTTCCTTTTACTTTTGCCTTTTTTAATATTTAAATGCTCTTCTTGCTGAACAAAGCATTTTCATAAAATTATCCAAATAAGTTAAAAAGTAACTTCTTAATCTTAATCCTAATATCAATTTTTGACTTTTTAAAAATCTTGTAAAACGAATCCTAAACTTTAATAAATGCCAAAGTTTGTTAAAGACAAAATTGAAATTTGCATGTGTAAAAAAATAAAGAAAAAAAAAATTGCAACCCGGTAAATGGTTTTGTAAATCGGAACAGTGAATCTGGATAATTGGAAGAAGAAAAATGCGTTCATGATTTCTTAAAATGTAATTAGAATTGATTTTAAAAAGTAATTAATAAAAAGATACTTTTAGATGTTTTAATATCTTGCTTGTGACATGAACGTGATTATCCGCTTCTAGGTCGGTTTGGTCTAATATTATGTACATAAACACATAATTCTTCCGCACATTTTAACTATACATTATCCAAAAAAATTGTTAAAATTAAGATGTAACTCAAATTCTATTTGGAATGCTATTTGAGAATCATCTTTTAAGTTTATTTGGTAATTCTAGTTGAAATTCAATTTGGGTCTAGGAGTTAAATTAGAAGTTTGAAATTTGTGTTGGATTTGAATAGATCAATATAGGACCAGGGAGAAATATTTAGCGTTTTTTCGCTAGCTGGCCGCTAACCTCATGCTCGAGCACTCAAAGCAGTGAGCGCATTCGCATGCACCAGCCTACCACTCCGTCGCCTACTTGCCGCTCGACGATGTCATTCGGCCAAGACTCGTTTTGTGTTTTGACGCATTTTCAACATTTTTTTCATTTATAATTCTATTTCTAAGGTTTGAAACGTTCTCTTTATATAGTTATCTCTTCATTGTAATTTAGACAAATTTGTAAACATAAAATCTTTGTATTCTTTTTTCATGTTTTAGTGAATTCTCATTTTCTCTGCTAATAATCTCTTGTTCTTGTGCATTTGTGATATTTACTTCATATTGTGTCATATATTTATCATTATATGTTATATAATTTATATTACAATAAACCAATATTAGAGATATCATCGATTTTATAAAAAGTGGCATTAGAGCGAGCTTCGACTAAGTCAAGAATTCAGCTTGATCTTTTGTGATGACAACCATGAAGTATGATATTTTACTTTTGAATCGCAATACAAGATTTTCGTTTTGGCGGGTAGAGATGAGAAACTAATGTTCAGATAATTTGGATGATGTGTTGTTGAGATTTGAAAAGATGCTCACAATTTGGGCGTCAGAGGAGAAACAATGTAGGGATCGAAATGTATTATCACAAATTCATCTTCATCTTTCTAATAATATTCTTCATGATGTTTTAAATGAGAAGACCATCACTGTATTATGGTTGAAATTAGAGCAATTGTGCATGACAAAGAGCCTAACTAACAAATTGTATTTGGAACAACGTCTATATTCTCAACGTATGATAGATTGTACATCCCTTTAAGATAACCTAGCTATTTTTAAGAAAATCATTGTTAATTTGAAAACCTTGAAGATTAAATATGATGAAGAGTATTTAGGTTTTATTTTATTGTATTCGTTACCCGCTTTATATATATTTTTTAGAGATGTGATCTTACACAGTCGTGATACTCTTACCATTGAAGAATTCTATGGTGCTCTATTTTTAAAAGAGAAGATGAAGCATCTTGTTAGATTGAAACTTATGGAGATGACCTTGTTGTTAATGGTTGTTATGCAAGGGGCAAATTAAGGTCTAACTTTAATAATAAATTTTGTAGTTATTGCAAGAAGAATGAACACATAATAAAATATTGCTATAGGTTGCAGAATAAATGAAAAATTGGTTACATCTAATTAGAAGGGAAAACAACCAGATACATCAAGTGAAGCCAGATTACAGAAAAAAACTCACGATGATGGAGAACTTTTCATTACTTCTAACGGTTACTCCAAACCTGACGAGAATTAGATTCTTGCTATAGCTTGCATTTTTCATATGTGTCCCAATCGATATTTGATTTCTACATATGAAACAATTTTGAAAGGTGTTGTGGTAATGGGTAATAATACACTTTGTAGGATAGTTGGTATTGGAAGGGTCAAAATTAATATGTTTGATGGAATTGTCAGAACATTTGATGTTGCGAGACATGCTCCAGACTTAAAGAGAAATATTATCTCATTGAGTATTCTTAACTTGAAAAGGTACAAATACATCGATGAAGGTGGAGTCTTGAAAATTAGTAAAGATGCTCATATTGTGATGAATGAAAGGTGAATATCCCAATTATATGTCTTTCTTGGTTCTATGAAATCTTCGAAGATCAATTAGCAGAATTTGGACACTTAAGTAGATTATGAGTTTGGTTCAGTATTGTCGAAATTTAGTTTGGGGAATACATTGAAGAATACATTTCAATCAAGTTTAGAAATTATGGATAATTTCACTTTGTCACCATTACCAACGGTGCCATCGTATTCAATTGTTAGAGACAGACCCAAGAAAAATATTAGGCCTCTACAAAGGTACGTGGATGCTGATTTAGTTGCTTTTTCTTTGAATGTGGTTGAAGGTATTGATTCTAGCCAAGAGCTTTTTATTGAAGTAGTTAGGTGTGTTGATTTTGTTACATGGTTTGTTTCTGCCATGTTTGGTTATTATTAAATCATTTGTGATTTGTTGTTGCTCGTGAGGATAATTCAAGTAACTTTAGTGTTCAAGGTAATCCTACTGAGTAGTGCTTGAAATTCAGTTAATATTCAATTATTGAGTTTGCCCTAGTTAGATTTTGTGATAGAGATGGATGATTTTTCTATTTGAAAATTTTGATGGAGAATTTTGTTTTGTGTTTTTTGTTGAGGAGTTAAATCTTATTCTTTGTAGTGAAATTTGTCTCCAAGTGGAGAATTCTTGATATTTTGTTCATTGCATAGAATTCATGTTAAAGTGTAGCTTGTTAAAATTAGGATGCGAGATGAATTCTATTTGGAATACTATTTAGGAATCTTATTCAAAGTATATTTGACAATTTTAGTTAAAATTCAATTTGAAAGTTCAATTGTGAGTTTGGAATTTGTGTTGGACTTAAAGAGGTCAATATATGGACCAGAAAGAAAATTTCGACACTTTTATGCTAGCTAGCCGCTAGCCCCCCACTCAAGCAGCAAGAGTCGTTGGCCGCCTAGCACTCGAGCGGTGGTATCATTCGGCCCAAATCCGTTTCGTGTTTTGATACGTTTTTAGCATTTTTTTTTTTCTATCTACAACTTTATTTTTGGGGTTTGAAAAGCCCTATATGTAGTTAGCTCTTTATTGTGATTTAGGCAAGTTAGACAAATTTGTAAACACAAAATTTTTGTATTATTTCTCCATATTTTAGTGAATTATCATTTCTTCTGCGAATAATTTTTTATTCTTGTGCGTTTGTGATATTTACTTCATATTGTGCCATATATTTATCCTCATATTACAACAAATTGGTATCAAAGCTATCACCAATTTTCTAACAAAATCAATATTCAACAATTACTTTCAACCATATATTTTTATGAGGCCCACAACCGCCTATTCCATCAATTCTTACAAAATTTAGTAAAAACATAATTCTTATCTAAATGAAAAAGGAGCTTAGGGTCCATTTGATAGCATTGAATTTCATGGAAAATGTCACTTTCGAGAAATTTGAATTCGACTTTGATTGTTTGATGCGAAAGTGGAAATGAAGTTCGAATTTCAAGATACAACCACTTTAAACTTGTTTTTAACAAATTTCATAGAAATTTATTTTTTATGGTTTATGTGAATTTTTATTTTTCAACTTATATGAAATTGATTTGTCTTTTCATATTTGTCAATCAATCGGACCATTAGATGTATTTACTTGTCAATACAACCATCGAAATTCTTCAGCCTAAATTTGATTTCAAACCCGCTATTCTGGAAAATGTCTTACAATATATGCACGTGGGTTGTTTTCATGCAAAGATTCCTTCCCCCATTTCAAATAGATGTCTCTATCCACGATAATAAGTGTGTTATTTTGTGTTTGGTGGTGGCATTTTGTGAATTTATTGTGTGGTAGGTTTGGTCGAGTGGTGTACATAAGGTCTACAGTTGTTACTTTGACGACGACTCAATCCAAGTCAAAGTAATTATGGTTCTTTAGGTATCATTTCAAACGTGTGCGAAGTATTTGACCACGTTCCTATTAAATCAGGAGGAAATTTTTAAAACAAATACAAATTTGAATTGTTATTTCTAGTTGTCACTAATAGGGCAGGGGTAAATAAGTCTTTTCGTCCAAGAAATGTAGCATGTATTTGGGAAGTAATTATATTAGCACACAACTATTATTTGTTACACCACATTTTAGGAGCGTGTATTCAATTGAGACTTTTAATGACTTTTTGAAATTTAAAAAGTTTAGATGTATTTAATGTAAACTTTTAGAGACTCTCTAAAAGTTATGGTGTATTCAATTGAGACTTTTATAAACTTTTAAAAAGTCTCTAAAAGTTTCGGTGTATTCAATTAAAACTTTTTAGAAATCACTATAAATTTTGGGGTATTCAAATTTTAATGACTTCTGAATACTTTTATAAAAGTCTCTGAAGTACTATTTTTTAAGCAGAAATTACTCATATAAAATCTCAAAATTTGTCTCTCATTAATCACGAGATTTTGGAAGATTTAAAAAAAAAAAAGTTCTTTTTTCCAATATTTCTTTCATTTTTCTTTCTATGAACATTAGATGTATGATTAAAATTAATTTTTTATATTGATTATCTCTCTCTCTCTCTCTCTCTCTCCATTTTCTATGAAAAAATTAAATTGGATTCTTGTAACTTTTTATCATTCTTTTTTTTTTTTTTAAATATCTATTTTTTATTAAATTATAAATTTTTATAAGACAAATTTATAATTAAATGTAAAAATATTGATTTTTATTTATTTTTAAAAGTATATTATATTAATAATATTGAATATTAAATTTATTTTTTATCATATATATGTATATTTTTTATTATTATTTATTTAATTAAGATCTTAATTTTTTATTCTTTTTAAAATATTTTTTAATTATATGAGATGGGGAAGTGAAAGAAAAATTGTGGGAACTAAAATCTCATATGTAATAATTTCACATTATTGTATTGGGTCCACGTGAATTCTACTTCCAATAAAATTCTTTAAAAAGTTTTTTGAATTCTACAAACGTCTACAAAAGTTTTAAAATGAAAATTTACAGAAGTCTATGAAAGACTTCCACTAATTCTATGCAAATTTATGAAAAATTCACGAAATTCACGAAAGTCATCACTTAAAAAAAGTCAACCAAAGTTTTCAAAAGTCTCAATTGAATACACTCCCCTTAATTTCAGTTAAACTTTTCAATCTTTCCTCATTATAATAATTTTTTCTACAAATTCTTATTTTAAACATTTTATTAATTAGTATCTTTTTTTATGATAATTTATATCAAAAAATTTGTTTCAATGGTTTAAAATGAGAGAAAAATATTTTTTTTTACTTTTTTTTATTTTTTTATTTTAAAATATGATGAAAAAATAAATTGTAATATGTTATTTCAATGGACTTTTAGACAAACTGTTATAAAAAAAAAAAAAAAAATGTGTTAACTAATGGAAAGTTAGAGAATAAAAATGCTTAGAGATATAAATATTATAATTAGTAAAAATTAAGAATCTAAATTATAGTTAATATGTTATGTAAGAAATAAAAATTGTGGTGTGAATATAATTATAGTAGGGGTGTAAACGGTCCGATTTTAGCGATTTTTAACAGATTTTCAAATCAAACAATGTAAACTGGTTTGAGAAAAACTCAAACCTAAACCAAATCATTTTGAACGATTTGAAAAAAAACTTAAACCTAAACCTAACGGTTTGATCCGATTTTAAACCGCCGATTTCGTCGTAAAATTTTATAAAACCTAAACATAACCGATTTTAAAGATGAATAGTTGACCAACAGATTGAAGCCTTAAACTGAAGGAAAAAGTGTCAGTTGTTGAGATTATAGAGTTCAGACCTTGAGAGTAGTCACGAGAGGAAGAGGCACGGCACCGGGACTGGGTAGGCTAAGGCGGAGCGGTCGAGGCAAAGGCGAGGTCGCGTCGCGTGGAAATGGGAGTCGCATCGTGTATGAGGAAGAGACGCTGGTGAAAGCCTGAAACCGTAAAACTGGAATGGAATGACTGGAAGAATGTATGAGTTATGGATTATGCCATTATAGGTTGAGCGGTTAGATTAAAAAAATTACTTATTCCTATTGGGGTGAAAAATATAAAATTGAGATTATCATAATTTATATATAAAACATAAATTAGGATCATTGAGTAATAATTATTATTATTATAATATATCTATATGTAGTAAAAAATTAAAAATACCCACAAATGACAAAATTATTGAATTTTACATATTTGAAATTTTGGATGAATTTTCAAAAAAAAAAAAATTATTTTTTTATTTTTTATTTTAATATATTTCTTCGTCGATCCGATTTGGTTTTAAACCGCAATTAAAATTATCAAACATAAATCGAAACGTTTTTGACCAGTTTGGTTTGGTTCCAAATCATTTCGTTGACGGGTGAACGTGGCACCAAATCGATGATTTCTAAAATGTGATTTCGGTTCGAATTTTCGATTTAACGATTTTTGCTTACAATCCTAAATAATAGAACCTTTCGACTCAAGGATAAAATAATGGCTAAATTCAGATTAGTACTTCAAATTGTGTGACATTTCGATATTGAATTTTAAAATAAAATTAAAAAAAAAAAAATACTACAATGGCCTTAGAATATTCGTACGAAAATATACAATTTTTATTGTTAGTAGTAAGATCGTATGTGTGTATATATATATATATTATATATTATCCTTTACTTCATTCATACTACAAAAATTAATGTATTCTCTTAATTTTGATTGACGTTCTTTCCTAAATTTTAATGAACTTCGTACCTCGAGATTTATAAGAACTAGTTCCGTAAATTTACTCTCACATTATTTAATGAATACAAATATAAAGAATTCGTAATGCAATGAATAAAATTGTTTACAATATGTGATAAAGGTGACCAAATTATTTGTTTCTTTTAATATATTTTTGACACTTCGATAAATTACAACTTGACGTTTTTTTCATTTGCTAAATAAAAGTGACAAGTTGATGTGTAAAAACTGTATTGAGAACAACTGACCTCAACTCATGCCAAATTATTACCAACATACAATGATCAATATCATTGTTTTTTTTTTTGGAGTTTCATTTTAAAATACAAAATCTTGATAAGAAACAGAACACATACTTCGTCGGTGGGCTCATGGCATTTGAGCTAACAGAGAGGAACTCCAGCTATGCCATGGAACTCGTCCGAAAGCATTTTACATTTTGGAATCTTAAACTTTCATTTTTTAAAAAATCAATCTTATTAAAACAAGTAATCCAAAATTTTATGTATTCATTATCGTTTTCGTAATTTACCTTAGCCATTCGATACCATTAACAAACAAATCATCCTCTATATTTCAATAGTACCACAATTGTACATGGACTCGATTAGTTTGATGTAGCGAGCTCAGTCCCTAAATCTTGTTTAAACATTAGCGATTTTTCTATTACTTTATGCTGAATCACTTGATTTGAAAGTTTAAATTGTCAAAGAGTTCTACGAATATATAATATATCATTTAAATCTTTCTTCAACATGTTGTTTCATGTACAAGTGAGATTCATATTTTCTCATCAAAACATAGTAATTGCACAATTTCATTTAGATTGATGACAATAAGAACATTGTGTACTCTAATGTCATTTTGAACAATTGGACCTAAAAATTTAAAATCTTAAAGAAGCTCCCATGTATAAATAATTGTTGCCTAAGTCATTATACTCGGGGAAAGAGGACTCAAGTTTTAGGTGATTTATTTTGCATGCCAAGTTTGTCTGTCATTATTTTCTTGATTAGTCTCCATTCTTCGTATCATTCCCAACTGCTTTTGGAGTCATTTCGACTTGCAATTACTGCAAGGCTCATAGAGTTAAGGATTTTTTTTATTATTTTTTTTTTTTTTTAAATAAGAGTACATTTGATTGTCAATATTTTTCATGAAAAATGTCATTTTTCTATTTATATTCATAATTTTGCGCTGTTTGATTGATATTTTTTTGGGGTAATTACACAAAACGTCCATACCTTTAAAGTTTATTGTGAAAAAAGTTATTACCTTTCATTTTTTGATATTTATGCCCCTACCTTCAACATTTCTTGTGCTGAAGGTCATTTTCATCAATTTTCCCAATAAAATGACGATTTTACCATTTTTGTACACTACAGGCCAAATGTAGGTACATTTTGCACACTACAGGCTAAACGTAAGGATGTTTTGTACTATTAAGTTTTATTCAAATTAATAAAAAAAATTATCTCTTTTCTTCTCCTCCAAATAGGGCCGCCACCTTAGAAGTTAAAAAACTCTGTCAATCATCGCTCAAACAGTCGAACCTCCATACCACTAGAAAACTCTCACTCTCATCTACACATACCACCCAACATTCATCTTTCACCGTAAAGCTATCACTCCCCTCTACATGTACCAACCAACATCCAACCTTCATGCCAACAGATTTGAAGGTCCGAAGGTTTGAGCAGTGGTTGGGTGGAGTTTTTTGGCTTCTAAGGGTGGTAACCCCATTTGGAGAAGAAAAGAAGAGAAATAGTTTTTTTTTAATACTTTAATAAGATTTGATAGCACAAAACGTCCCTACATTTAGCCTGTAATGAGCAAAACGTCCATACATTTCAAATTTTTGCACTTTTTTCATCCACATTTCTACGTTTCATTGCGAAAAACGTCATTTTCACCAATTTGAAACGTAGGAACGTTTTGCACACTACATACCAAACGTAGGGATGTTTAGTGTTATTAAGTCTTTTACTAATTTATTTGGACTCATTTACACTTTTTAATAAGTTTAAGAGTAAGATTGAATTTTTTTTTTTTTTTTTATTTGAATAGGAGGGTAAAATTGTCATTTTATTGAAAAAATGGATGAAAATGACCTTCAGCGCAAAAAATGTTGAAGGGTAAAGGTACAAATGTCAAAAAATGAAAGGTCAGGACGTTTTTCACAATAAACTTTAAAGGTATGGACGCTTTGTGCTAATTACCCATATTTTTTTCATGGAAAACATTTTCCTACTTTTGGTCGCATGACCATATCTTCCTTAAAAACAACGAAAATATTTTCTTTAGGGGGAGTGTATTTTTAATTTTTCGGTAATTCACTCATTCTTTTTTTTTTTTTCATCTACTCCCTCTCTCCTACCTGGTTAAAAAAAAAAGGGACAAGTGTAACATTTTTTAAGTTGAAAATAAAATCAATCAAACATAATTGACAATTTTCATGCAAATAATTTATGTGCAATTCAATTGCCTAGAATTTATTTTCTTTCTATATAAATTTTATGCTCGCAATCAAATACATCCTAAAATTTTTTGTTTGTCTATTGATTGAAATTAAAATGTATTTTATCACCTCGTTTTTCTATACTTTAATAAGGGGACATCCAGGCATCTCTGCAATACTAGATGCCTCTCAACTTAATACTAGGAACCTCTCAACTTTAGAGTTAAACGAAGTGGCATTTTTACCCTTAATGTGTTTCCGCAAGACGATGGCTCGGTAGAGTGCTCCAATTTTGGAAGTTGAATATTTGTTGAGCTTTAAACACATTCAGTCAATTATTCGAGTTTGTTCGGTGTGATACCATATTGAATCTTATGACTTATCTTAAAAGGTCAATTATGTTAAGACGGATGACTCGAACTCTTATACTATTAATTAATATTTGGCTAAAAAACTAGAATGGTCCCGAACTATACACAATGTGCAAAAAATGACCTCAAACTTTAAATCTAACTTTGTTAATCCCTTTATTTTAAGTAGTGATTAGTGAACCTCGTTAGTCTTAAAAATGAATTCTGTCCAAAATTACTGACGAATGACCTTTGTGGACGAGAAAAATGATGTGGCATCCCATCTAGTGTTATTTTGACGAGTCATGCTATAGGAATATCGTGGATGTTCGGCAAGGATGACCGCACACTCACATGCAAGGAAATATTATTTTATTCACATGGGCTCCGCACACTCATATGCGATCACTCATGTGGATGGAGTATCATTTTCATATTTTGACACATAATATGTCAGAAAGGGAAAACACACCTATTTTGAGTTTTAAGTCGTTAAAAGTATTTTATCTATTTTCAAGTGTCACAATGGTAAAGACCTAATTATTATGATTAAGTGTGAGTAACGAGTTTGTTGCCTCAATTTTCTTGTTTCTTCAATAAAATTTGGACATATTATTATAATTTTGACGTGCCAAAACTTTACAAGTGTCAAGACTCCACTAAACCTTATTATAAATTTTAGGGTGCAATCTTTAAAATTTTAATATCTCAAAATTGGAGTGAGGTATCAAGATTTTATTGAAGGATCAGCTAAGGAGACGTGAACATTGTGTAATCCCGAAGTTTAAACAAGATTATAAGTAACCTCCCCCCACCCCCCCCCCACCCCCAATCAGGCGTGTGTGCGAAAAAAAAACCCCAAAACAGAGATTTACCGATAACCTGACGAGTGATGTGAAAAAAAAAAATAGGAAAATTCAAAGCAAGAAACACCATGCAAACATATATTTACGAAAAAACCCACCTATCGGGAAATAATTGATCGTTCATACGTTTAGTTTGTAGTGTGCAAAACGTTCATACGTTTCAAAATTTTGCATTTTTTTTTATCCATATTTCTACGTTTCATTGCGAAAAACGTCATTTTTACCAATTTGAAACGTATGAACATTTTGCACACTACATACCAAACGTAGGGATGTTTTGTGTTATTAAGTCTTTTATTAATTTATTTGGACTCATTTGCACTTTTAATAAGTTTAGGAGTAAGATTAAAATTTATTCTTTATTTTTTTATTTATTTTTTTTGTTTCATTTGAATAGGAGGGTAAAATCATTATTTTATTAGAAAAATGGATGAAAATGACCTTCAGCGCAAGAAATGTTGAAGAATAAAGGCATAA
Source organism: Osmanthus fragrans (assembly GCA_019395295.1). Lineage (NCBI taxonomy): Eukaryota > Viridiplantae > Streptophyta > Magnoliopsida > Lamiales > Oleaceae > Osmanthus > Osmanthus fragrans. The sequence goes on along the minus strand of CM033341.1, from coordinate 24,649,367 downwards.
ATGCCAAAAAATAAAAGGTCAGGACGTTTTCCACAATAAACTTTAAAGGTATGGACGCTTTGTGTTAATTACCCATATTTTTTTCATGGAAAACATTTTCTTACTTTTGGTCACATGACCATATTTTCCTTAAAAACAAAGAAAATATTTTCTTTAGGGGGAGTATGTTTTTAATTTTTAGGTAATTCACTCTTTTTTTTTTCTCATCTACTCCATCTCTCCCATCTACTTATAAATAAAAAAAATTTTAAAAAAAATGGACAACTGTAACGTTTTTTAGTTGAAAATAAAATCAATCAAACATAATTGACAATTTTCATGCAAATAATTTATGTGTAATTTAATTGCCTAGAATTTATTTTCTTTCTAGATAAATTCTATGCTCGCAATCAAACACATCCTAAAATTTCTTGTTTGTCTATTGATTGAAATTAAAATGTATTTTGCCACCTCGTTTTTCCATACTTTAACAAGGGGACATCCAGGCATCGCTACAATACTAGATGCCTCTCAACTTAATACTAGGAACCTCTCAACTTTAGAGTTAAACGAAGTGACATTTTTATTCTTAATGTGTTTTTGCAAGACAATGGCTCGATAGAGTGCTCCAATTTTGGAAGTTGAATATTTGTTGTGCTTTAAACACATTGAGTCAATTACTCGAGTTTGTTCAGTGTGATACCATATTGAGTCTTATGACTTATCTTAAAAGGTCGATTATGTTAAGACGGATGACTCGAACTCTTATACTATTAATTAATATTTGGCTAAAAAACTAGAATGGTCCCGAACTATACACCATGTGCAAAAAATGACCTCAAACTTTAAATCTAACTTTGTTAATCCCTTTATTTTAAGTAGTGATTAGTGAACCCCGTTAGTCTTAAAAATGAATTCAGTCCAAAATGACTGACGAATGACCTTTGTGGACGAGAAAAATGATGTGGCCTCCCATCTAGTGTTATTTTGACACATAATATGTCAGAAAGGAGAAAACACACCTATTTTGATTTTTAAGTCGTTAAAAGTATTTTACCAATTTTCAAGTGTCACAATGGTAAGACCTAATTATTATGATTAAGTGTGAATATCGAGTTTAGATCTGTTGCCTCAATTTTCTTGTTTCTTCAATAAAATTTGGACATCCTATCAAAATTTTGAGGTGCAAAACCTTAGAAGTGTCAAGACTCCACTAAACCTCATAATTTTTAAGGTGCAATCTTTAAAATTTTAATATCTCAAAATTGTAGTGAGGTATCAAGATTTTATTGAAGGATCAGCTAAGGAGACGAGAAAAGTAGGACAATATAATTGTGCATATTGGATTTATATATTCTATACAACATACAAATACAATATTTTTGCCACAAGTTACAAGAATGAGAGAATAAATATTTCAAGATTCTTGGGTAATCTTGGAAAAACAAGAAAGCCAAGGAGGGTTTTATGTGTGAGTAATTTGGGAAAAGTGCGTTTGATTTTTTGCGAAGGATTTCTGTTTTGTTGACGGGGGTTGCAGACAGAAATGGAAGTAAAGATCGACTAAGAGAGACTTTACTTCCCATAAATTCACTCCATCTAACTCCATTTAGACCAAGGACCCTACAGGTTGGTCCACATACAAACGGTTCAATTTCTAGCACACCAAATACAAAACAAAAGATTAAAAGATTATACTTTCTTACAACATCGGTTCATTTTATTGCACGACTTACTGGGTGAGTCCCTTGTTAGGAAAGGGAACAGCTGAGTTGTGGATTACATCGACCCTAAAGACACCTGAAACGCTATTTTCAGGTTTAATTATACATACATCTCCCAAATGGATAAAGTTCTCCTTGCAAAATCGTTTCCATCCATCTACAAATGCTGGAAAACAGAACATCGCATTGTACAGAACTGGCCGGAGTCTTCCAGCCGAATCTCTAAGGTAGATGACCTGACTTTGCCCTCCTGCCATTTTACCTTCGATTGGTGGAAGAATTTTCGGCAATTCCTACACAAGCATGACAAAGATTCAAAATTGCTTCTACGAGAGAATGACTTCAGCAGGTACAATTTAGATTATATAGATTCGGTTGACAGAGAGATTGGCATTCTTCGAAATATAAACAACATACCAGGTAAGCTTGGGATTTCACTTCCGCCAAAAAGGGACTGGCTGGAACAAACACGCCAGGTTCAGATTTTACGATGCTGCCAAAATCTTTCACAGTTCGTAGATGCATCTGAGCAAATTCCGGTGCCCTGTTTGGATTTTTTCCTGAATCACGTCAATGAAATTCCACAATTAATAAATTGTACGTGTTCACGAGAATTTGCAGCAAAACATATGCATAGACATGCCTAGAAGCAAGCTAAAAATAAAAAATTAAACTAGAGATCAAAATGATGAAGAAACACCAAACTGGCTCACCAATTGATGTTTGATGAAGCTTCTCAACTAGCTCTTCTTTAACACTTACTGTTCGTCCACCTGTTTATTTGGAAAAATAAAATAAAAATAAAACGCTTCAACATGAAGTCAAACAAGTCACAGGATGAAATGACACGAGCTTAGAATTCTTAGTAACTAGATTTCTAGACGAAGTAACCAAAAGAAACACAAACCAGAAGGATCCTTGAGCACAGGAATGGAGAATGAACTGCTACGATAAGTGGGTATCGCAGTACAGTCCCGCTCAGAAAGCTTACTACAGCCTATAGAGGGAACTTTTTCATCTGATGAAAAGAACCAATTATCACCTAATTTATCAGACGATTAAATGGTTAAAAAAAGGAGAAGGAAGTAAACAATAGGATAATGCTTAAACGTGACAATAATCAAATACAAGAGACAAGTACCGAGAACTGCATTTTTCTTGTCATTCTGAAAATTAGAGAGCATATTATATGAGCCCATAATCATTTTAGCATCTTTAGCAGGCTCTTCTGGAGAAAGAACACCATCATAGTGGCCATTAATCTGATATTTACGGTTTTCAGCCATCTGGATGTCATTAGTCTTTGATTCAGTCCACTTTCTTATCTGGGAATTATCAAGGACAATTTGTCCACCTAGAGAATTCTTAGAATTATTGGCATTGGATTCATTTTTCCCAATTTCAAAGCTTGACAAATCACATAAATACGATCTGTCTTCCCCTGGATTGTGTCCAGCATTCCTGTTGAGCATAAGAGCTGTATCATCCATACTAATATCTGTGGGAATAAATTGCTGCCTATCGAAGTCACAGCCAGAATCTGATGCAATTGTTTCCATCTTAAGGCTTTCACCACACTGAACTGAAGTGCTTGGCCAGGGTTTAACCGTTAAGCTTTTCTCGACTGTCCTTATGGGTTCCTCTTGGACGACTTTTTCTTTACCTACTCTAGACCTTTTCTTCAGCCTGCCCCTTTTACCATTAAAATTCAATTTTTCACTTGCACTTGTTCCAAAAATTTGAACAACAAAGTGACAATCCTTGATGTAGGAGAACACCAAAAGTTGTCCAACTTCCAGACCATGGTCGAGTGAAAATTCATGCCATCCCTTCTGGAGTGCCAGGGAACCATCAACGATGGATATCATTACTGGCCACTGCTGCCCCGTTGAGTCCTCCAGATGAGTTTGTTGACCAATCAAGAATCGCGCCCTTCGAACAAAACTAGGCGGCAGAAACTACAATTATATTACAAGTTTTAGAAAACACGTATACTTCAAAAGCAAAGATATGATGGAATGATGTTTGCATGGAAAAGTTAGCCTACTACATATTTTAAAATGCATCAAACTATATACCAGCAAATCAATCTATTATAGAGTGATTTTTTTGGCATAGGACCAACAGAAAACTTTGTCATAGAGCAGCAAATGAACCATAAAATGTAATGATCAACAATCCACTTTCTTAAAAGTTTAGAAAAGCAAGAGTATCGAGTAATGAGCCAGCACAAACATCTTCACTTAGGTCATGAACTTATCAATCATGAAAAAATTATAGAGTAACAAAGGATAAACATAATCTGTATAATGGACTAAAACAGAAGTAGCAACATAAAAACCATTTACAGTTTGCAGTCCTTAATCAAAATTTCCTATACATCATACTAACATTTCAACTTCTAAAGAAAGCATAACCGAATCAAAGTTGACAGACTTAGTGCACAGAATGTGCTACCACGAGAAGAAACAAATATAAAAATGAATGTGAACTAATTACTTAGCGCTAATAAGCCTTTCCTCTGGAAGAACTTTAATTAGAAAGCAGATGAAGGCGCATAATACATAACTTCGAGATTAACATTTTGATCCTAGGACCCCTGCTTGCAATGGCATAGGTCCTCAGCTCAAACCATGTTACTGCCCACTTATAAGAATTGTACTCGAGTCAGTTCTTTAACGAAATAAGGTATTTGATGAAATAATGAATGGGTCAGAACAGAGAGATAGAGTGATAATAAACTGATGATTCCATGAAGAATTTTCGCCATATAGAAGGCTAAAAATAAAGACAAAAACAACATGGTAAAAAATGAGATAAATCGCACGGTACCAAAACTTTTGAATAGTCGTCGCCCATCATGATTTTGAAGAAGCGATTGACAATAGGCGATGGGCTTTTCTGCTTTTGATGCATCGAGACACAATTGTGAGTGCACTCGTGACATGCTTTAATGTTGCTACCATTGCGAACCATCTTTTATCGTTTCAGAGAACACCTTCATTATAAGCAAACGAAACCATTACAATTAATTAATTAGACCGAAGCAAAAAATAGTACTGAAAAATCAAACTTGAACCTTGAACGCGCATATAAATATTTTCAGCATATAGTTTTATGAGTAAAGTAGTTCCTAAAGACCATAATGATTTTCTACACTCCTTTTAAAATCTTTTTTTTTTTTATGTTGCTTCTCACTTAATAATACTCTCAAAGACAACTGATAACTCAAAATTGAAGAGGGAAAAAACGTTGAATCATCAAAAAACATCAGTATCCCCATGAAAAAATTAGAAAAAAAGTGTATATTTTATGTACGTGTATTTGTGTAATCCCGATGTTTAAACAAGATTATAAGTAACCTTTTTTTTTTTTGCCCCCCAATCAGGCGTGTGTGCGAAAAAAAAAAACCCAAAACAGAGATTTACCGATACCCTGACGAGTGATGTGAAAAAAAAAAAATTATATATATATATATATATATAGGAAAATTCAAAGCAAGAAACACCATGCAAACATATATTTACGAAAAAACCCACCGTAGGAACGAAAAAGAAATATAAAAATGGAGAAAAGAAGAATTTACCTTTTTTACAGAGAAGTGGAAGAGAGGAGAGATGAAAAGTTTTTAGAATAATGAGGATTACTGGGAGAAGAAACCCTCTTCGGATTCAGATTTCTGCTTTGGGTGCGGTTTCGAAGCGCCGTACATGAGGAAAAGCCTGAGCTAGTAATATTTTAGAGTTGTGCTACAGTTACCGCACGGTGCTGTGCACCGTACAGTACAAATATCAAAACTCAAGATTTTAGGGCCTGTTTGGGAGCTGGAGAGCGCTGTTGTCAGCATTTTTTTAATGTATCCATTTTGAGTGTTTAGGAGCCTAACAATTTTGAGTGATTTTTAAAATAATTCAATGTTTGAGAGTTTATTATCCATCGATCTTAAATATATTTTAGAAGAATAAAATTATATACAGGGCATTTAGTGTAATTTTATATTTGTAGTTTCTTGTTAATTTTTTAATTCATAAGTGATATTTTACTTATAGGTAAATTCTTTTTACATATAAGTTAATATTTAACTTAAAAAGTAAAATTAAATTAAATATTTACTCAAAATTTTAAATTTGTATTTTTTTATAAGTAACTTTACAATTATAAGTTACTTTTAAACAATTTTTACACATAAGTGAATATTTTACTTATAAATAAATTTTTATATTTTATAAGTGAATTTTTGTCTCACTAGTAGCATATTTACTTTATAAATAAATTTTTAAACATAAATGATATTTATCTTATAAGTAATATAAGGTTTGAAGCAAGTCTCAAAATAGTGGTACAAGAAGTTGGACAGATCTATGTGTGTTATGATTTCTAGAGGTGTCAAACAAACCATTGCTGCAATATCAAAAAATTTGATTACTTATACATTATTTGTTGCTATGGATGGATGAATTGCTAACTATAGGTGACAATATTCAAGAAATAATTATATTTATCTTGTAAGTAACATAAGGTTTGAAGCAAGTCTCAAAGTAGTGGTACAAGAAGTTTGACAAGTCTATGTGTGTTATGATTTCTAGAGGTGTCAAGCAAACTATTACTACAATATCAAGAAATTTGATTACTCTTACATTATTTGTTGCTATATATATGGATGAATTGCTAACTGTAAGTGACAATATTCAAGAAATAATGATATTTATCTTATAAGTAATATAAGATTTGAAGCAAGCCTCAAAGCAGTGGTACAAGAAGTTTGACAAATCAATGTGTGTTATGATTTCTAGAGGTGTCAAGCAAACCATTACTGTAGAGAAATATAACACCGCCATCAAGGTTTTACCGAGCTCAGTTCACTTCCAATCGGCACTAAGAATCAACAAACCACAAATCTCCAAATATACCTCACCAACTATGGTTGCTTGGTTTCCCACAAAGAGGGCTCACAAAGTAACCAAGAAAAGCACCAAGAATTGACCACAAAGGTCACAAGAGCAAGAAGGGAAGAAGATGACAGAGAGTTCTCACAAAGAGAAGAGAGATGACGGTTTCACGTGCAAGAGAGAAAGGGGTGGTCCAAGTAAATATATTGAAGGTCAAAGTCCATTTAAGGTAAGTAGGGGTAGAAACGGTTTGGCCCAATTAAAGTGCCCAAACATATTATTCAAGTGTCCCTCAATAATGGGTCGTCCATTATAGCCGTCCAACTAATCGGATCGGGTCATAAGCAGCTCTAATAAATTAAAGCTACTTCGAATGACCTAAGAGGATTGGAATTGGGTCGTTCTATTTTTAGTACCGATGTACCGATCAGTCATTTGGCTAAGCCGACTGAATATATAATCGAGTTTACATCATCGTCTGGGATTATTGGTATCAAAACCCAACAATCTCCACCTTGATTCCCAATAAACCTGCAAGCAAACAAAGCACACAGTTTATACTTGCACAATCAAGGTAACCAATAAAATTGGTATCACTGACCTTACCTCGTGTTTCCATCCCGAAACACATACCATATCTGCTATATATACTCACCAGAGCTAAGGCTAAGAATACCCAAATAGAAGCAGATAATCACAGTGACAGTTAAGAGCAAATAAACTCGCGATGGAGATAAAACATAAGATAATACACATAGATCTTTTTCATAAACACGTTCACACAGAACCACAGATTAACGCCAAGTTAATCAACAAGCCAACACATATGCAACAAATGCATAAATGATCCCACGAAGAAAGATCTCACCACACTTATCCTATCCCATTTCTTGTTACTCCCACCTTGAGAACACATATCTTCACTCATTGTTCCACCATGCTCACTAGACTAATCACTCAACTCATATCTAATTGGTAAGTCACAATAGATCCTAAGTTCTCGGGATAATCTTTTATCACCACATCACTTCTCCCAAACTACGTAGATAATGGGGCTCTACCTAACAGAAGTGATAGAAGTGTCCTTTCTTACACTCCACTTGATCAGGGTCTCTTTCAGATAAATGATTTCAGACATTTGATCACATCTCCACTCGTGATCCAAATACCTCACCAATAGACATCCAACACATTTACTGCTAATGCATCACAAACTCACTATGCATGCAAACACATACACCAAGTATTCGAGTAACTAAAATTCATGCAATTACACACATCAAACACATTGAAAGTGTAACATACAACATGCAACAAAATCAAACACTCACACACATGCAAAAAGGGATTACGCACAGATGCAATGCAATAACTAGGTTTACACTCAATAAACCTCACTAGGGTCATCACTCGACCTAATAACCATATTCGCCTCATCTCTCATCCTACCCTTCTGCTTATCCTTCATCTTAGGACAATCCCTAATAAAGTGTCCAGATTTTCCACAGTTGTAACACCTTCTACCACTAAACTTATCCCATCCCTTGCCCTTCTTCTTACTATCATCATCACTCGAGTCACTACTCGAATCATTATTGTCTTGACCTCTACCTAAATTCATTTACTTAAATTTCATCTTATTCCTCATCATAAGCAACTCACCACTCTTTTTATCTTCTTTTTCAGCTCTAAGTTCCATCTCCTTACTTCTAAGTGAGTCGGCGTCAAAGTGTCCCTACCATACCTAATAGCATTTTTGACCCCTCTCTATGATTCAGGCATAAAATTAAGCAGTATTATAGCTTTGCAAGTTTTAGACACTTTCTCACCATAATTAACAATGTCTTGAACAAGTTTGTTAAAAACGTCTAAATTGTCATCAAAATTCTTTGAATAATTCATTTTAAAACTGAAGAAACGTTCAAGTAAGTAAAGCTTATTTGGGGGTAGACTTAAGCAAATACAGATCTTCCAATTTTTGCCAAAGTTCTTTGTTGATTTTCAGTTTACTCACATTTCTTAAAACAACGTCAGACAAGTGTAAGATTATAGAGGTATAAGCAAGCTCATCGGCTTCTTTTTTTGTTCTTTTGAAAAATCAGCTGAAAAATTGCTTTCAATGGCTTTTGCAACTTTTTGTTGGACCAAAATACCTCTCATTTTTTGTTGTCATATTGCAAAATCACATTTTTCGTTAAAGATTCTCAAATCAAAGTTGTGACTTGTCATTTTATGAGTTAATAAAAAAACACAGAATCACAATCACAAAACCACACAAATAGTTATAAGGTCACATACAATATACTTCGTTCTAGATTCTCAGGGTTTCGTAAGACTCGTGGTTTCAGATCAAGAGAATGTTCGAACAGGTAAGGTCTAGGTATTCTAACGGAAGTAAAAACGCATCGGAATTATGAATGCAACAAAATAGGTATATCCAATCACAGAAGATTCCAAATAGTGACAATTATATCACAAAGATCAATAAGCTAATTTATCAAAATCAGATTCTCAAACGTAACCAATCAAGAGCAAATAATCCTAATTTCTAGTACAAGCAATGTTACCCCTTCACGGTAACCACAATCATATTGTCACCCCACACGATGACGCACTATTGCTGAAATTAATGGGATAAGCCAATTTACCAGAGTGGACGTATCTGAGTCCGTGAATTACGAGAGATGTGAATCTGCTGCTTTAGAGCCACCACTATTCTCCCTAAAAATTCAGCAAATGTACCGTTGTAGTCAGCCACGAAGTTATCATTGCAGTCAAACACGAAGCAGACAGGTACCAGGGGCAAAATCGTCCAACTTTTTCTGCGTAACCTAAAACACTAAACAAATAATATCAGTACGTTCAGCAAGGAAAAATAAGAATTCTGCCAGGAAAATGCTGGTCGGAAGACCGCCACACGCGCCGCCATCACCGGAGCCACGCTTCGCCACAGTGGGAACGCCTTCCACCACTAGGAGCGCCTCCACCTGTAGAGTCCGAATATGGACTTAGAAATCCCGGGCGGTCACTGGTTTGGTCGGAATTCGAGATTGAAGTCTCGGTCAAGTATGGACTTGCGCACCAACGGCCGATTTTTGGTCGATTCTCCCTCAATCACTCGAACCCATACTCTGATACCAGACGTAGAGAAATATAGCACCGCCACCAAGGCTTTACCGGACTCAGTTTACTTCCAATCGGCACTAAGAATCAACAAACCACAAATCTCCAAATATACCTCACCAACTATGGTTGCTTGGTTTCCCACAAAGAGGGCTCACAAAGTAACCAAGAAAAGCACCAAGAATTGACCACAAAGGTCACAAGAGCAAGAAGGGAAGAAGATGACAGAGAGTTCTCACAACGAGAAGAGAGATGACGGTTTCACGTGCAAGAGAGAAAGGGGTGGTCCAAGTAAATATATTGAAGGTCAAAGTCCATTTAAGGTAAGTAGGGTAGAAACGGTTTGACCCAATTAAAGGGCCCAAACATATTACTCAAGTGTCCCTCAATAATGGATCACCCATTATAGCCGTCCAAATAATCGGGTTGGACCATGAGCAGTTCTAATAAATTAGACTATTTCGAATGGTCTCAGAGGATTGGAGTTGTGTCGTTCTATTCTTAGTGTCGATGTACCGATCAGTCATTTGACTAAACCGACTCAAATATATAACCGAGTTTACATCATCGCCCGAGATTATTGGGTATCAAAACCCAACAATTACTGCAATATCAAATAAATTTGATTACTCTTACATTATTTGTTGCTATATATATATATGGATAATTGCTAACTATAGGTGACAATATTCAAGAAATAATGATATTTATCTTATAAGTAATATAAAGTTTGAAGCAAGCCTCAAAGCAGTGGTACAAGAAGTTTGACAAATCTATGTGTGTTATGATTTCTAGAGGGGTCAAGCAAACCATTACTGCAATATCAAGAAATTTGATTACTCTTACATTATTTGTTGATATATATATGGATGAATTGCTAACTGTAGGTGACAATATTCAAGAAATAATGATATTTATCTTATAAGTAATATAAGGTTTGAAGTAAGCCTCAAAACAGTGGTACAAAAAATTTGACAAGTCTATATGTGTTATGATTTCTAGAGGGGTCAAGCAAACCATTACTGCAATATTAAGAAATTTGATTACTCTTACATTATTTGTTGCTATATATATGGATGAATTGCTAACTGCAGGTGACAATATTCAAGAAATAATGATATTTATCTTATAAGTAATATAAGGTTTGAAGCAAGTCTCAAAGCAGTGGTACAAGAAGTTTGACAAGTTTATGTGTGTTATGATTTCTAGAGTCGATCGTCTCATGCAATTCATTTGATCTCGAACTTCGTGTCTTCAATTTTATTTATTTGCAATAATCTCTAAAAACAATTGAAATCAATTTGTTAGAAATAAACGCAATTTGTTTGTGATAATTAAAACGAGACGTCAACCATATGTCAACATTTATGTTATTTCTCACCCTTTTTTTTTTTTTTCATTATCATTTATCTTGATTTCCACATTCTTATTTTATGATTTTGCAGTTTGTGAAGTACTTACAATTATTTATATTAACATGAATGAGTCAATATATTAAATTCAACTTGAACTATACTTACGATTATGTTATATATCTTGGGTAGAAAAACTTATGATTAAATAAAAATGTAACATCACATTAATTGGAGTTTGATGATAAACAAGCAAGTTATAGTAAACGAGTGTGGTTCACAGAGCTAATCACAATTCTGAGGACATTGATTTGAAGCCCCCATCCAATCACAAACAATAAAAAATTTGATGAAGAAATCTTTGAATCGATAGCTCAAATGGAATTCGACTCATTAATTCTACACAAAACCTGACCTAATTGGACGGGTTATGATCGATTTCCTTGCAAACTTGTCAAAATAATTATCTAGACCGACTTTATTTTCGACTTTTCGTGCTCTAGTTAGATCGAGTTGAACTTTAAAATTAAGTAGCGCTTAATGTTGTTTATTTTTCTCATTCCTCTTAGCTTTTTCCACACACTAATCCTTATTAAATCACTAACCCAATTAGTTCCTAATAAATAAAATTATCATGGACAAGTAGACTTTATCTATGATTAGACAGAAATTACACTCAAAAAGACTACTGGTACAATTGAAATGTTAAGGACGTAAATATTATTTTTCCAAAGAGTTTGATTTAACTGCAATTTGGGTCAGAAGATTGAGACAAATATTTTCTCCTCTTAAATGTCGCTCCCTGTAGTAAGTAACCAAACTCAAAAGAGCTCAAAAGCATGTTTGGCATAGCTTTACTGCCACTTATGTTTAAAAACAAGTATAAAATAATGTGTCAATAAATTATTGATAGACAACAAGTTGAACAGTTGATTTTAAACTGCATATCTCAGCTCAAATAAAAGTACGTAGAAGTCCCTAGGGAACATTTTCAAGTGATAAAAGGGAAGATGAAAAAAATCTAGTTTCGTTTGCAACTGTCAGGTAAGGATTCGAATCCTGAAATATGGATGATGCCCTTGATAAATGAGAGTTAAAGGACAACCTTCCACCCTACACCTTTGGAGGCATAACTTGCGATTTATCTCTTCATCAAAGTTCAGGATAGGACAGGTGAATGCGCTAATAATGATACGTAATCAAAATAAAAAATAAAAAAAAAGTATGTAGGAAAAGAAAAAAAAATCAAGCTACATGTACATTAATGTTGACATCATGAATGATAGCCCTCTCACATAGGAGGGGTCCCATGTTGAATAAAAAAAGAAAAATGCTTTGCGTACATTCTTCACATGTGTGGGGTTCGAGATTATTTTAATCGTGAACTTCACCTTTTGAATGTGAGAAGAGTGTCAAATTTCATGTCAAGTACAATGTATTTGAAGTAAGATTCATATAAAAATTGATGAGACCTCCTAATATGAGGGATCTGTCAACATTAATGTACAAACGACTTTTTCCTTAAAAAAAGAAAAGAGAAGAGAGAGACATTGAATCTCGAGAAATAATTGCTGTACACAGTACAACAATAATTCACTAACAAACAAAGAATGATACTGTTTATTTCTCTCTCTTTAACTCTTCCCGAGCAAATCCCTATCACACCCTTCACTTCATTGAGTCAATTTTTATTTCTTTTAATAAAGGTGGTTATATTCACACCAATTTTTATTTCTTTTAATAGAAATATTTTATTTTAATTATATTAAAGGTCATTAATTTTTATTAATTATTACACTTATATTTTTAACCTTTTTTTATATCACATTCTTGTTTTTAATATTTCATTGGCCAAAAAATGTTGTCCTTAATTATGATTTTCATTCAAAAATATCGTTAACGTGCTTTAAAATAAGGGTAAAATATTTAATCGTATTTTTATGTTATTATTAGTTTTATTTATTTAAAAATAAAAATGAGCAAATGAATCTTTTAACTATATGTTAAAGAAAATTTTGAAAATAAATCATAATCAGAAACAATTTATATTAATTGAGAATAATAATGAGAAGAAAAAGGTTTGAGACATAAGTGTCATAATGCGTAAAGATTATGAACCTCTCATGAAATTAAAATGTAGTCTGGTTATTAAAAATTGGGTGTGAATATATATAACCTTGAGCAAAACACACTTTATAAATTGCCTGACGATGTCTGAAGTGAATGTAAGCCCACAAAATCGGGTTTTAGTACTTGTGTGAATTTTATTTATTTATTTAAAGTTTTATTAACTTTTCAATTGATCGAACTTTAATTTTAATCGCATATTTCATAAGATGCATAACTTTTATTAACTTTCAACCACATGTCAAACCTTTATCAAAATATGCTACAAACTTTTATAAAAAAAACTTTAGGACATAAGTGTCATAATTCAACCGCTTTCCTTACAATCTTGTCATGCAGTCGTCCACCTAGAGAAGCTGCGCTCTATAGTGTTGTCACACAAGATAAGTACACCACTCGTCGTTGACCGGACAAACAAAGTTTCATTCCGATAAATTGTTCATCCAATTAAGTGCAAAAAATACAGTGGAATCGTGCAACACCCGTTGCTACATCCTTTTCACTTCCATCACTTAACTCAGCAGTTTTTATCCACCCTATAAATGCTAATAATTCTCATGTTTCCACTTGATCTTTTTCTTGTGGTTTAAAAAAACAACCGAGCTCGGGGCACAGCACCAGCTAGGAGCACAGCACGGTGCACAGTCCCCTCACAATAGAGGGTGCTGTGCACAATGCTGTGAAAACAGCATTATTCTTAAAAAAATTGATACCTGTAAAGCCTTTTGCTGTGGAAATAGCATTATTCTTAAAAAAATTGATACATGTAAAGCCTTTTTCATATTGATCCACATTGAGACGGAGTTCAATATGAAGAGTCTAAACATATTTTACATTTACCTTTTCAAATTTCTTGAATGTGCTGTTCTACACGTATCTTTTTTTCTAGGTTCTGCAGTCATTATGTGGCATGGGAGTTACATCCTGGTTGAAAGTTAATAGTGCACATGCACAATTTTTACGAATAACTAGTAATGTCCCGTATTTTTATAGATCGAGACCTTTTAACATGATTTCTGCTCATTGCATGCCTTGATCTACTGCTTTACGAATAGTATTTGCTATTGCAGTTTGAGTGGAAAATTGAATCTACTAGTCCGGGCTTAAGGCCTAGAAACCACCCAACAAGAAATGATTCTATTTCATGTGCATGTTCATGAGCAGCCTTGATCTACTGCTTTACGAATAGTATTTGCTACTGCAGTATGAGCGGCAAAGTGAATCTACAAGTACCGGCTTAGGGCCTAGAAACCACCCAACAAGAGATGATTCTATTTCATGTGCATGTTCATCATCAATCAAAGGATATTCCATATGTTTATATAGATTTACCCTTTACTCTTCGCAAGAGTTACTACTACTCATTAGAGTTGCAACCTTTTGTTTTGTAAGTTACTTAACTGAATTGGGGTAAGAAGTCAAAAAAAAGGGGACAAAACATGAGTCCCTCGTACATTTGCAACCGTGACAGTAGCATTATTGATCGAATATTCTTTAATGTTCCTATGATATAATAGATTTTTAAGAGGCAATTTTGTTCGTAAAAGGTGCAAGACCATTATAATGAAAACATGCAGCAACAAGCACGCGAAGTACTAGCATCAAAAGTTAAATACTTTATTATAAATATATATATTATCAGATTTCATTCGAGTTATTATGGATCCACAAGGGCTGAATCCTAACATAGGGCAATAACCTTATCAATACTAAATGCTCGTAGTTTTAATAGACATTACATTTAGAAATCACAGAGAATAAAGACCCATTGGAAGCCTAGGCTCAGCTACAGCAACGAGTGGGAATTTTCTTGGAGTGGACAGACCAAAAATTTCCTCCATGTTCAAATCTTGAGGCATCATATTTTCCGGCAATCTCCAATTGTATCCATGCAATAAATTAGCAAAACTCGATTCAATCACTTTCAGTCCCAAACTGTATCCAGGGCACATCCTCCTACCAGAACCAAATGGCAAAAGCTCGAAATCTTGCCCCTTAACATCGATATTTTTCCCAACAAATCTTTCCGGACAGAATTCGTTTGGATTTTCCCAAATTTCGGGGTCTCTTCCAATCGTCCATACATTTACGAGAACTCGGGTTTCTTTCTGAATGTCGTAGCCAGCTACCTTACAGTCTTCGCGTGCCAATCGGGGTACCAACATTGGTGCCACCGGGTGTAGCCTCATGGTTTCTTTAACAATAGCTTCAATGTAAGGGAGACTCGGAATGTCTTTCTCTTGTACCCATCTATCCTGGCCTATTACGCGATCAAGTTCCTCTGTTGCCTTCTTGAATATCTCCGGCTTCTTTAGGAGCTCCGAAATCGCCCACTCCACTGTCACAGCAGAACTTTCAGTTCCACCCGCGAGCAAGTCCTAGGTATAATCATCATGTTATTCAAGATTACAATATGACATATGACATATAATTTTTAATATTTAATTTTTTATGGGATCTTTATTTCCTATAAATAGGGTAACTCTGATTGTAATTATCGATATTCACAGAAATTAATACAACGTCTATTCCTATCTCGATTTTGTTGTCGACTAAGCTTAAAAAGTAGTAGATAGAAGAGAATTTCTTTTACTCATCTGATTGGAGTGGTGATACAAAATGGGTCTATATTCGGAGTACATTGACACGCTTGCTTAACCACAGGATAGATTACCGCGGTGATTAGACTCGGGAGAAAAATTTGTCTACGGAATTTTCTCAAAATCTTATTTCTAGAGACTATTTTAGTGTGCATACTCCAAGAATAGCTAAGAGAAAGGTGTTACGATATAAAATAATTTGTGTTGAAAACTAGTGAAGAATCCATACCTGTGTAAATGCTTTGACTCCATGCCTCTCCAACTTGACATCTAACTTAGGATCCTCTGCAAGTTCCAATAACACATCCACCATGTCTTTGCTTGTATAATTTTCAGTTGCTTTTCTTCTAGCATTATGTTCATCAAGAACACGCTCCAAAAACCCATCGAATTTCTTGCTCACAGTTTTCATTCTCTTAACATATCCTTGCAAATCAAGAAAATCAATATAAGGGATTGAATCCCCAATATTAAAAACCCCATTAAGCAAAAAAAGTTCATCCAACATTTTCTTAAATTCTTCAGGCGAGACTATCGAATTCTCCGATTGATCCGAATACTTTTTCCCCAAAACCATTCGACTAATCACATTCAAACTCACCGTTGAAAGATAATCTTTCAACAAAATGGGCTTTCCGGCGGATTTGAAAAGTTCTTTGAGAAGGGAATTCATTTCTTCTGCCCGAATGTATTCGTATGATTCGAGTCTTTTGACGCTGAATAATTCCATCAGGCACATTTTTCTGGCCTGGCGCCAGTACGGGCCGTAAGGGGACCAGGTTATGTCGGAGTAATTATAGGTGGTATATTTTCCGGCGGCGGTTTTGGGCCGTGATGCGAAAGTGACGTCCATGGTTTTGAGGAAAGTCTTGGCCATCTCGACGGAGGAGCCAACCACCACCGGGAAGGATCCGAACTGGAGGTGCATTAAGGGGCCATATTTTTGGGATAATTCGTGTAAAGAACGGTGGGGGAGGGATCCTATGAGGTTGAGATTTCCAATTATGGGCCATGGTTTCGGGCCGGGAGGTAAATTGAGTTTTTTCCGGCGAAGATTTTTTGAGAAAAGTAAGAGAGCCAAAATAGCGAACCATGCTGCTGCAAAGGGAGTCCAAGTTGAGGCTTCCATTATGGTGGCGGAGGCTGAGGTGGTGGAGGAGATGGTGGACTTGGGTAAAAGAAGCCAACTGAGAAGGAATATTTATAGTGGAAGTTTTAACTACCAGTCTACGACTTGAGAAATTTTGAGAGTGTGTCATGTACGCCTTGATTTACGAGTCAATTCAGTCTTCAGCGGCATTATTTTTCTTTCAAGTTGTTACGCATTTCGCATGGAAGTTTCAATAATATATTTTCCGGAGCATGCTTGACAGAGGGGGTGACCGAACATCTCAAATAGGGCCCTAT
Source organism: Osmanthus fragrans (assembly GCA_019395295.1). Taxonomy (NCBI): domain Eukaryota; kingdom Viridiplantae; phylum Streptophyta; class Magnoliopsida; order Lamiales; family Oleaceae; genus Osmanthus; species Osmanthus fragrans. Next base: position 24,632,166 of record CM033341.1, on the reverse strand, counting down.
TTGGGGTGTTCGATCACCCTCTCTGTCAAGGAGGGAGCACAATAGTTTAATTCATATTTTCCAGTCGTGACAAAAATACTTTATTGTGTATGTTTAGATTCATCAGCAAATTGATAATGGAGACGTATGTCGATTATTATAACATATTTTCAATGAAGCATATGGATATGTATTAAAAAAAAATCAAACAATTAAATTTTTATATCTTTGTTTAAAGGGTTAAATTCATCGATGACTATCCAACTTTATTCTCAATGTCACATTGATCACTCAATTTGATTTTATTGAAAAATATGTGGTTGAAAATGAGTAGAAGAATGAGAATGAGAATTAAAATGAGAATCAAACAGGGCCTTAGTGTCACATTGACTATCCAATTTGATTTTGTTTCACCATGACCATCAACTTTCATACTTACTGTCATATCAGCCATCCAATTTGATTCTTAAATAAAGTTATGGGGTTGCTTGACCAAAACTAAGTATGAAGTTAGGGTGATTATGATGAAACAAAATTAAATTAGACAGTCAATGTAACACTAAGTATGAAGTTGGATGGTCATGATAAAACAAGATTAAATTATATGACCAATGTGACACTAAGTATGAAATTGAGTGCTCATTGGTGGATTTAACATCTTAATTAAATAATACTAGCAATAATTTCCAAAAACTTTAATATTGTTGACCCAAAAAAATGTTACCAACAAATGTCGATATCAGACTTACGACACGTGTACGAGCTCCGACGAAGTACGATCGACTATGGCGGTAGAGGCAATGAAATATGGCGAGCCGGAATACCAACGATTGATTGTCGTGTCAAGTTGATATTATTTCTATGATATTAATTAAGATAAAATCTAGTTGATCTTTATAATAACAAGATAAAAAATCTCCAAGAAATATGTATAAGAGAATTCAAGCATAAGTATTTCCAATATCAATTTTGACATCTTTAGTTATGTTACAAGACTTGCTCTTTATAACAAGAGGTCGAGGTGTCCATCGTTGGATTATATCCACGTGGCAATATCCTATCTACCTAAACCTCCAATCACTCATTCATTATATTAATTACAATGACAAAGGGTTAGCCGCCTATATTCTTAGCCCGACGCTAATTAATACATACGTCTTATCAGTCACTCTCAAAGATATCTTTTAGATTTGTTTGTATTGGATGAGGTGGGATTTCGGATATGGAGCAGATCAGTAGAATGGTTCTGTTGTATGAAAGTAACTCTGCTTGATCATTGAGGCACTTCGCTCTTGAGGAGGGTGACTTCGGCCACCTATTGGGTACTTCGACAAAAGAAAGATTTTGGTCTTCTTTGATTTCATTGCCAAGTGTCTTCACCATGATGTTTTCACGTGGAGATTCTATTTTAATGGAATAACAAATACATCATTAACATTGTATCAAATAGTGTATTTCTTCTCAAATAAAGGTTCTTGAATATCTTTTCATGGCAAATTAAAGCTTGTATTCTAACTTTTTTTTTTTTTTTTTTTTTTTTTTTTTAATTTCTTTTCCAAATTACCCTGAATTGCATAGTCCCATTTTTACAGTTTCCATAAATTCAAAATTAAAAATTTCAAAATTTACATATCAAAATACATTGTCACTAATCGAAGATCACAAATTGACAAATTAGACGATTCACCTATTTCTCAAATGTACTTAAACAACTTGCCTAGGAATAAGTATGCAATTGCTTAATGTTCTTAAGGGATTGGAATTTTTTTTTCTTTTTAATTTTACAGTTTAAACATAATTATTTTATACCTTTTCTAAATGTAAATAACATTGTTTATAGCAGCCTACAGAAGTATTATAGAATGTAATGTATGCTACCAAGAAAATTAACAAGGTAAACAAACATAAACGTCTTGCTTATGCTGGTAGAATTACTTTTAAGAAAATAATACCCAATTTCAAAATATCCGATGCCTATTTAAGATCTTATTTGTAATTAATAATTCATACAAAAAAATGGTTTTAAAAAAAAAAAAAAAAAATGCAAAATGGTTCTAAATGAGTGCTATATCTATATGTATCAAATACCCAATTTCAAAATATCCGATGCCTATTTAAGATCTTATTTGTAATTAATAATTCATACTAAAAAATGGTTTTTTCAAAAAAAAAAAAAAGAGAAAGGCTAAATGGTTCTAAATGAGTGCTGTATGTATCATCTTGGTTATATTTGTCGTACAATAATTTGGCTCACATATTGATGAATTGTCTTGTCAAATGTGTTGAACAAGAGAATTTCTTGTACATTTTTCAAAGAATTAAAAGCTGTTTTGCCAGATATTTTTTATCCATTTGGTTGAAATTCTCACACAGGGATCCGCACGAATAAAAAATATAACAATAAAAAAGTGGGACCTTCCCTATTGTGAGGGTCGGTTAGAGTGTCAAACCTTCCCTATTATCATAGTATGATTGTTTTTCAAAAGATTATGCTACGTTCATAACATATTGTCCTTTTTCGTTGATAATTTGAAACATTCATCTAATTTTATCCCCATGGTCGGCCCTCCTTGTTTTGCCCTAGCAGCGTCTCTATTCTCCTTTTGCATTCCTCCATTTAAAACTGGTTGGACTACTCGATGTTACACGAGTCTCCTCAACTACTCGCTACTACAAGACTTAGGGCTATGTGAAACACATGATCGAAGGGGGAAAAGAAACACAATGAAGTGCGAAAGAAGTTAAACTAAAAGTTGATTCATAAAAAATACATATTAAATGAAAAATTTTAAAAGTGAAGAACTTTTTTTTTTTTTTTAGACAAATCACAAGAAAATTCGTTTTGATTATATCAAACAAAAGATATCATATTTATTTTAAACACATATTTTACGACTATTGTTGTTAAATATTATCAAAATTTTAAGTTTTCGTGTGAATGGGCATTTCTTTTAAATTTTTAATTATTCAATTTCTTGGAAGTAATGGATCCACCATTGACTCATTCTTTTATTACTACTTTTATAGTTCAATTATGTGGAAGACTTCAATATAAAAAGACTTCATGAATTGCGGAGCAAGAAAATTATTTTTGGATGGACAAAATTATATAGCAAGAAATAATTATAAATAATATAACTATATTTGTTTGACGTGTTTTCATATTTTGAAAATAATATATAATTATATCATTATCAATTTCGTTAAATAATTTTTTCTCAATAGATAAAATACCGCTTTATTCTATTACTAAATTTTTTTAAGAAATTGCTAACTAAAACTTTTCAAGAAGTACTTGAAGATTGTACAGAGACCAGAGATAAAAATTGAATTCCCAATTTCATTAATCACCGCTCTCTGATCCTTTAACTTTCTAAGAACAAGTAGTTAGATAAATGAACCAAATGCAAGCACATTAAAAAAGCAATGAGGAAGTTCTAGAATATAAAAATATTTCAACGTTTCTATAGTTTTGAATTGACGAAATACATATAACTTTAGGCAAAATGTTTAGCTTTAATGGAGCCAGCAAGTCTTATCTAATAAAAACCATGTCCTACTTCAAGATAGTCCGACGACAACAACCTTTAGCTTTCCAAGGTTGATAGGGTGTATTTGAAGCTCCGCAAATTATTAGCAACCGAGGTAAAATAGAGTTATCTTAATAAGCATATTCACAAAATCTTGATTTCCCCTATGATCCCTATATTTATTCAAGAAAAAACACAACACACACACAATAATCATATGATATTTTACTATGAGAATTGAAGCACATAAATCCAAGTTCCCAACCAAAAATAAAAGTGAAAACAATATGATGTTAAGAAGTACAAAATATAGTAGAAAGGAAGAACCTGTTAATTTTATTTGTTTATTTATTTAAATTTAAGAAAATCAGATTTTTTGGGTGGTCACCCTTGCCCAAGTGTAGCTCCACCCCTGATTCATGATTAAATAAAATAATATTGATCAAAGATGAAAGTTGTTTTTTCTTTTCCATCTCAACAACTTTGCCATTAGCAAATAAAATATAGAAAGAAAGCGTTTACTTTTCATAGAATATAATTAACACAATTAATTAAATTAAAATTTGTGATGATACCTACTTTGATATTTATTAGAGTTTTGTAGTATAATATTAATCTAGACAGTGAAGTTCATAGGAATTTGCTAGGAAAACAACCAACGAAATATTGTTGCGTGTCTTTACCGACTTCTTTCTAATTTCAAATATAAATAAAATTTGAGATCCAAAAAATATTATTTGATATACATTTTTTGTAAAATAAGAATGCAAATTATAGTCGTTATGGGCCGGCCCCACACAAAATATAAAATAAAAAATGGTGGCTGAATATGATGGATAACGATCATATTTTTTATTTTTATCGAGAAAAAATGGGAACCAAGCGGACCGTTTACGACTAAAATTTAAAACTTTTATTTGTACAAATATTCATATAAATATAGCTTTCAACATTTTTATCAAGTTATGTGAAATTCAATTTTTCATTAAATACCTGAGAAGTGCATAATTCTTGTAAATTGGTGACAACAATTATTTGAATTCAAGTCAAGGAATTACTTATTTTCGTATCAAGTTATTAAATATTTTGTTGAAGGGACAACAAAGAGGAAAAAAAGGGGGTCATGCGTCTCGACACTTAATTGCTATAAGACTATAACATTAATCCATCTTAATGCGAGCTTTTGTTGATAAAAGTAACTTTTTTTCGCAATAAGTGTCCTTTTGTAAAAATGAAATTTGGGTGGAGATAAAATAAATTACAGAAAATTGAATTGTTTAAAACTTATTTTTACAGAAAATTATCGATTAATCGTATTTAATTGGTATAATTTTTCACTCGAATTTTTTTGAAATTTTGGATATTTTGATATTCGTTTAACATTGTTTTTTCATAAAAATTGTCTATTAAAAGAATATATATATATATATATATATATATATATATATATACAATTGAAGTTAGAATTTGTTCTAATTGTCAAAAAAAAAAAAAAAAATTAAAAACATGGAATACTATTCGTTTGACTTTGTTTTCTATAAAAAATGTCAATTAAAGTGATAATTTTTTTTTAACACTAAAGTTAGAATTTGTTCTAATTGTAAAAAAAAATAAATAAATAAATATTTATTTGGAAAGATTTTTCCCATCAAAGTGATGGGAGAGTCAAGTCAACTAAAACCAAGAACCTGGGCGTTTTGTGGGGGTGCGTGGGGATTGTTGGGGAAATGTAATTACCAAGAAAATTGGGTGAAGATTCGTGGTGGGAATGCATGAAAAAAATGAAACAAGACATTATTGGCAAATTCTTTTTAAAGTTATTTCCACTTTTCAGACCACTTAACATTAAATTGTCTAGAAATTTTGTAAAAGTAAAGGGAGCACGTGATGTAGCCAGGATAATATCATGCCTCAAACGCATTAATTTTTTAAAAATAAATTTTTTTTTCCTTCTACACTGAAAATTATACCAACAAATTTCCTCAATCATTTAAATAATTATGAAACACGTGAGATATGGGTCCAAAGGAACACTCACTATTACAGTTTCAATACAGGAATTTAAAAAAACAAATTATATATTAATGATTAAAAAAAATGATATTAATTTTAAAAACAAAGTTCTGCATAACTCATCTCAAACTTATTAAATAGTGAGTTCTAATTTATCGTCTTTTTGTATAAAAGTAATTTTTGAACCAACTTATAATATAGTTTCGAGATAGACTTGGTGGGTGTGAATGGACAAAGCATGGAAAGGAAGCAAAAAGGAAAATGCGCACTAAATGCTCGTCAAAGAAACATTCTTTGGAGTCGTCCATCATACGGCAAAGACCTCGAATTTTCATCCCATATTTTCACAATCCTTCAAGCCAATTTTTCTTTTTTCTTTTTTTTTTTTAATCCAGAAACGGGAAAATTGTCGAGTAGACTAGGAGCTTGGGATATTAAGGGTTGGAGTATTAACGATCATCAGACCTTTTTTTTTTTTTTGGGAAGGGCGATCTTTGTGCTTAATCATACATGTACAAATGTACAGATAATATACATGTTGATGCCCCCGGGGCAGATTCAAATTGGCAAAGGACGAACATTGCTGGACTTGCAACCTCAGCGTGGAGAGTTCGATTCCTAGTTGGAGTAGCTGAGTGATGTAATAACCATTTTTTGTTAGAGCAATTTTGTAATGTAATAATCATGGAGGAGACTCCTTTAGGGACAGGAGTATAAAGGGTACACGGATTCTGGTCAACTTGGACATAACTCGCGATTTACTTTCGTCAGTTATTGAGGGGCCGATGACTGGTGGTCAAGGATATAGTCTGGTGTAAGCTGAGAAACCTGAGTATAAAAAAAAATATATATATATACATACATGTTGATACAGTAAGATGACAGACTAGTGATAGAAAGGTCATTCTAGTTTTTGAAGTCGACAAATTTTTTTAACAACTCTGTGACTGCGAATTGGAGTTGATTTATATTATAGTACATCGACAAGCAACCCATTTGGGCCTTCGGGAGTCCCATCCATTTTTGTGCTGCACAATTAGCTTAGGTCCACAATTATTCAACCTTCCAGCTCATCGTACCTTACCTTAACTAAAATGTCAATCTTAACAAAAGAAAAAAAAATTCTCAAGCAAAATTGAAAGTATTTTAAGAAAATTAGGAGAAAACGTAGAGTTTTATTTAGATAGAATTTAGTAATTTTGATTAACTAAAATTTTATTATTTTATATACTTGTTGAGATTTTTTCATTTATGTGAAAGATTATTTTTATTAATATAGAATTTATCTATATTCTTTCTACTCTAAATTTTGGCACATTCTTCCCATTCTCTTTTTACGTCAGGTTGATCAATATTTTCATTATCCCTTCATTTCGTACCTTGTACTTGAAAATACTGTTGGACTGTGTGAGCTACTCCTGAAGCACGAGCAAAGTAAAATAAGATGAAGAACTTGAGATTTGAGAATAATATGATCAAGTCTAGGTTTCGAGGACCGTAGTTATACTTAGTCCCTTGATCCACTAGTAATCGTAGTCTAACCAACTTCGACCTCACTTTGTAATTATTAGTTTAAGTAGTAATTTTTTTCTCAGTTGTAAAATAACTAAGCTATTTGAAAAGGTCTAGTATGATTCCTTGTTTTCTAAACATATATTTATGCCACTTAGATTTTTGTTACTTGAGCTATCATAGGGGCATAAGGTATTTAAAATCCTGCCAAGCTCATTAGTGTTCGCCCACTACTTTAGTAATTATAATTTTTTGTTTTCATCAATCAACGAACAATTTATTTTTCAATGCATTAATTCTCCATTGCAAAACTTTTTTCAAATTGTAATCGAACTGTCTTTCGTCCTGAAATGATCAAGAATAGGCCGAGGGTAGTCTAGCGGAATAGACCACTGTCGCACTATGCCCCTTTTGTGCTAAGAATAAAGGCGTCCCGTAAAAGTTGGTATTAGATATGCGGCTCATCCTTTGATAAGAAAGTTACGATCCAAATGCGTCACACACCATTGATGAAAAATGAAAATTATAAAAAAAATGAAAACTGAAAGCTTAATTTTAATTTGAAAGTTTTTAAACTTATTCCCAACACTTTGTTTTGGTTTGATTTGTTTTTTTTTTTTTTTTTTTTTTTTCCCGAGGTGAAGGTGGTGGTGTGTTGAGGATTTGCGTGATACTCAACCTCTTTATATGGGATCTACCAATATTTGAGGAGATGTAATTAGTTAAGATTTTGTTTCTTAGATTAGCTACACTTAAATTCAAATTGCCAATTGCATGTGTCCCTTGCTGCTAGATCTGCAAAGAATAGCATATTGCTGATCGCTGTAGAGATCGTTATTCTCGGCTTGATCCCTCAGCTTAGCTTGCTGAAGCCTTCACCAAATTTTATGTTTTTGATGGCTCGGCCTCTGATTAGTACACTGACATTGGAGCTTCGGTACCCATGACATTGTTGGAAAAATTGAGTAAATAGCTAACTTTGACACGATTTTGAGTGGGACTCGTTTGACTAATTTGGAAGATCAAGATTGATTTGTGTTCTCCTCCGTGAGAACATTGAAATCATATATTTACTTAACAAAAATGATGTTTGAGTGAATGAGAAATTGGAGCTCAAAACGTGTCAATTGAATGGAGTTTATGTTGACGGGAAACTAGAAAGTGAGTTTGTCTCATATAGGAAGTTGATGAAAACAAAAATCACTTTATATAGGATTACACTTTAGAATTGTGTAATCATGTGTAGCATAGAAACTTTCTTCATGCGCGCGTAGGTGGGTGCAAACCACAGACCAAAATGTGCTTTAGACCTTGAACTTGTGTGTGTGCGCGACCTGCGTACACGAATGTCGGACTGAAAGAAGCAAAATTGGCCCCTTAAGAGTGTCCATGTTTTGCTACATTTTTTTTTTGGTTTTCTTTAATTAACTTTTCAATTTTGAAACTGTTGAAACTCATATGGTAAATACCATTAGTTAATGGGTAGGTTATCATTCATGAGCCTATAAGTGACTCGTTCTCCACAAAACTCAACGCGCACGAATTCAACTACATACACAAGAAACATAGCATACGAAATTATGTCTGCATACAATTTTTTTAATTTTTGTCTGGGTCTTGTTGTGATAATGTCCTGACACTAAATTAGTTCGTCGGAGTAGTATCTGTGGTGTTTTGAAACTACTGGTTCTACCGTTGTATCTTGAAAAATGGACGCTCGATTTAAACATCAAGCACAAACGATGAGTGAACGAATCTGTTTTAAGAAAACTGTGTGTAACACAGGCCTCGGGTTAAAAGTTTTCATGTTATTTAGTTTATGCCATTATTTGTTTTATTACTCGTTTTTGCAGATTTACATGTGCAGTTTAACTTACAGTTTTATTACTTGTTCTGCATATTTAATTTGGAGTTCTACTTAAATTACTTGTTCAATTTTACTGTAATTTGATAAATTATTGAATCTACTAAACTATAAAATTTGTTATATATAATTGAATATGTTGTGTTCAAAGTTATATGCAAAAATGGTATGTGGAAATCCAATGTTTAAATTCAGTGCATATATGGTATGTTCAAACCAGTATGTGCAAATACGGTGTTTAAACTTACTGCATATACGGTATGAACAGAATCGGTATATGCATATACGGTATCTAAGCCTATTGTAAATACGGTAAGTGGCATATACGGTATCTAAGTGACAGATACGGTATGTACAAATTCGGTTAGCTGCATATACGGTATGCGCTAATCCGGTATGCTGTAAATATTGTATCCAAACTGTAAATCCGGTATCCATTGCTGAAAACTTGTCCAACAAATTTAAAACATATTATTATTTTTAAAGATAAGTTTTCATTTGGTTTATTGAAAACTAATATTTGTTTCATTTTCAGAAATGGCAACCGAATCACCCAACATGGATGTAACCCAAGCCGTGACTACTGAAAATCAAGTTGTGGGCTCTACTGTAGCTTAAGGGCCAAGTTCTGTTATGGCTTAGACTGTGGCTAGATTGCCAAGTCATGTTGTGAGTCAAACAACTAGCCATACCGTTACTAATCTGGTTAATCATGGAGAAAAATCGTAGAAATTCATTGAATTTCAAGAGGTGACAGCAAAAAAATGTTATTTTATATGACTGCCTTGAATTTTACGAGATTCTTGACTGAAATTGCTCCAAAACTCAATGATGGTGAGGGTAATGTTCAAGAAATCAGTGCACTTGAAGCTTAAAACCATTCGGATTTTTTGTGCCAAAATTATATTATGAACAATTTAGTAGACTCGCTATACAACGTGTATAAGTTCTATGAAAACTGCTAAGGAGTTGTAGGAGTCTTTGGACCGAAAATATAAAATCGAGGATGCTGGAGCTAAAAAGTTCATTGTCAGCAGATTATTAGATTATAAGATGGTGGACTAAAAAGCAGTAATCAGTCAAGTGCAATAACTCCAAGTGATTCTTCACAAAATTCATATTGAAGGGATGATTTGAGTGAGACTTTCCAAATGACTGCAATTATTGAAAAATTGCCCATCGTGTGGAAAGATTTCAAGAATTATCTGAAGCACAAACGAAAAGAAATGAACGTCGAAAAACTGATTGTTAAACTTCGAATTGAAGAAGACAACAAAAGTTCCAAGAAGAAGTGGTTCAATCCTAGTGTTGTTAAAGCCAATATTGTAGAACATGGTCAAAGCAGTAAGACCTACAACAATAAGACTGGGTCATTCGGTGACAAATGGACCGAGTTAGGACCTAAAGGCAAAATTTCTAAAAAGAAGTTTCAAGAAAAATGCTTCAATTGTGACAAAGTGAGTAATAAGTTTTCGGAGTGCAGATTGCTAATGAAGAATGAAGAAGCAAATATGATTGACTACATGGCACATGATCTGTTGGAGATGAGTCTTATAGCCGTCATTTCTGAAGTGAATATGGTGGGTTCAAACCCAAAAGAGTGGTGAATTGACACCGGAACTACGAGGCATGTGTGCTCTGATAAAGAGCTTTTTACCGCTTTCGAAGCAATTGAGAATGGAGAGAAGTTGTTCATAGAAAATTCAACAACTTCTGAAATCAAAAGTTAAGGAAAAGTAGTTCTGAAGATGACTTCGGGAAATGAGTTGACTCTTAACAATGTGATGTATGTGCCGGAAATTTGCAAGAACCTTGTGTTCGGGTCGTTTCTGAATAAGCATAGTTTTCGCATTGTATTTTAATCAGAAAAAGTCATTTTTGTCAAAAAAGTGGAATGTTTGTCGGAAAAGGTTATGTTTCCGATGGTATGTTTAAACTGAATGTAATGGTTGTTAAATCAAGAATGAATAAAGTTAATTCTTCTACTTACTTGCTTGAGTCTTCCAACTTGTGGCATGGTAGACTAAGATATGTTAACTACGATACTTTACGAAAACTAGTTAACTTGAATTGCATACTAGCATTTCATACTGATTCCAAACATAAGTGCGAAACTTGTGTTGAGACAAAATTGATAAAGTCATCCTTCAAGTCAATTGAATGGAATACAGAACCACTTGATTTAATTCACAGTGACGTATGTGATTTAAAATTTGTATGAACGAGAGGTGATAATAAGTATTTCATTACTTTTGTCGACGATAGCACAAAATACTGTTATGTGTATTTGCTAAAAAGTAAGGATGAAGCGATAAAGAAAATTATTCTCTATAAGAACAAAGTTGAAAATCAACTTAACAAGAAAATTAAGGTGTTGAGAAGCGATAGAGGTGGTGAGTATGAAGCACCATTTGTTGAACTCTGTGCATAACATGAAACCATACATGAAACCACTGCACCTTATTTACCGCAACAAAATAGTGTTGCTTAAAAGAAAAATCGCACCTTAAAAGAAATGATGAATACAATGTTAGTAAGTTCTAGGTTATTTCAGAACATGTGGGGGAGACTATGTTATCAGCAAATTATCTTTTAAATAAGGTACCCCAAAAGAAAATGGAAAAGACTCCTTATGAGTTATGGAAATGAAGAAAGTCTTCCTATAAATACTTAAGAGTGTGAGAGTGTATTGCTAAAGTGGTCGTTCCAACACCAAAGAAGGTAAAGATAGGCCCGAAAACTATAGATTGCATCTTCATTGGCTATGCGAATAACAGTAGTACCTATCAATTTCTTTTGTATGAATATAAAATCCCAGACATACACAAAAAACCCGATAATGAAATCGAGAAATGTTTCATTCTTTGAACATGTATTTCCGTAAAGGTCCACAGAAGAGGCAAACTCTTTTAAACAGACATATAAGACTATGATTGAAAATAGTCAGGACCAAGAACTAGAAGAAGAGGTTAATGTTGAACCAAAATGTAGCAAAAGGGAAAGGACAGAAAAATCTTATGGTCTAGATTTTCTGACCTATATACTAGAAAGTAAACCTCAAAACTATCAAGAAGCTGTGAACTCTTCAAAAGGACCTCAATGGAAAGAGACAATTAAAATTGAAATAGATTTCATTTTGCAAAATCATACATGGGAGCTAGTGGATCTTTCTCCAGGAAGTAAACCACTAGGATACAAATGGATTTTCAAAAGGAAAATGAAAGCAGATGAAACTATTGAAAAGTACAAGGCTAGATTAGTAATAAAATATTACAGACAACAATAATGCTTTGATTACTTTGATACATATTCTCCAGCAACGAGAATAACGTCTATTAGGATGATACTTGCGATTGCTGCTTTGCAAAATCTTGAAATACATCAAATGGATGTTAAGACTGCCTTTTTGAATGAAAATTTAGATGAAGAAATTTATATGAAACAACTCGAGGGGTTTTCATCTCCAGAACAGGAAAATAAGGTCTGTAAATTGGTGAAGGCATTATATGGCTTGAAACAAGCACCAAAACAATGACATGAAAAATTTGATAGTGTCATGATGGAGTATGGATTTAAAATCAACAATTATGACAAATGTGTTTACTTTAAAGACACTGAAAATTGTTGTCATTTTATGTATTTACGTTGACGATATGCTTATTGTTGGCAATGACAATAAGATGATTAAATCCACTAAAAAATATGTTAAATTCGAGATTTGACATGAAAGTTATGGGCTCGACTGATGTTATACTTGGAATCAAAATTTCAAGAACATCAAATGGGCTTGTTCTAAGCCAATCACATTATGTGGACAAAATTCTAGAAAAATTCAGCAAGGATGATACTGACACGGTTAGAATATTGACAGATACAAGTCAACATCTATCCAAGAACAAAGATAAAAGTGTATCTCAAGTAAAATACTAGAGAATTATTGGAAGTTTAATGTACTTGATGAGTTGTACAAGACCAAATATAGCTACACAGTTAGTAAATTGAGTAGATATACGAGTAATCCAAGAGCTGATCATTGGAAATGAATAGTAAGAGTACTAAGGTACTTGAGATATACTCGTAATTTTGGATTACACTATAGATATCCAACAGTCGTTGAAGGATATAGTGATGCTAATTGGATATCTGATATAAAATACTCAAAGTCCACGAGTGGATTTGTGTTCACATTGATAGGTACATCTATATTATGGAAATCTTCTAAACAAACAGTGATAGCCAAATCTACTATGAAATATGAGTTTATAGCTCTAGATAAAAGTGGTGAAGAGGATGAGTGGTTACACAATTTCTTAGAGGATATTCCAAGATGGTCAAAGTCAGTGCCAACAATTTGCATATATTGTGATAGTCAATTAGCAATTGGAAGGGCACAAAGCAACATGTACAATGGTAAGTCTAGATATAGACGTCGTAAACATAATACCATAAGACAACTACTCTCAATTGGAGTTATCATTATTGACTATGTAAAGTCAAAGGATAACATTGCCAATCCCCTAACCAAAGGGCTAAATAGAGAGTTTGTTGAAAAATAATGGAAATGAATGAGATTTAAGCCCTTCAATTGATAATTTAATACAAAGGAAATTCAACTTAGTTGACTGGAGATCCCAAGATCTAGATTCAAAGGGACAACCTAATTGTAAAGACTTAATAGAATCACCATGGGGGTTGTTACCTCCTGTTTATTCCTATGATGCAACAGTGATGCCCGTAAGGAAGAAAAATAAGTATTAGTGATGTAATCTGGGTTGCGTTACAAACTCACGAAGGTTTGACGAATGAGCGGAAGAGATATAAGCAGGGTTCGAGTTTTCAAAGAATCAACAAAAGACGTACAATTACTTGTTGGAGTTACGGGGCACAACATGTTGGAGGCGATGCGCTAATGACCAAGTTTCATCTTAGGGTCGAAGATCGAAAAGACTTGGATCCATGTGATAAAGTTGGCCAAAGATTGTCTATCCAACCGGACGAGCAACTGGCCTACCGGACGCGTCTTATTGGACGTCCAGTAGAACCCATTTTTGCGCGATTTCTTTTTATTAATTTTGGACTCTAAAATTCGTAATTTACCATATTTCCTTTAGTTTAGTATAAATAGGATTTTCTTATTCATTGTAAGCATCTTTTGACATTTATTGAGAATTTATATAATTTTGAGAGTTTTAATTTCTCTATGTTCTTGGTGGTTTAAAGTTCTAACTTGAACTTATCAAAAGGAGATATCAATCCTTTTGTGACGTTTCCACTCCACGATTCTTATTCCGGGTAATCAACGAGTTAGATTTCTTGCGTAAAATCTTGATTCTTGGTACGGGTCGAACAACTGGTCGGGTTGATCTTTGCGCGGCCTGATTTCTAGCTTTCTTGTGTTTGTTTCATCTTGTTCGTGGGTTCCCAAGCCTGTTCTTGGTCGGGTTCACATTAGGTGGTATCAGAGCACAGTTCTAGAATTCAGGTCATCTATCTTTTTATTTCTTTTGAGTTTTTGTGTTCTTCGTATTCTTGTGTCCAGTAATTTTTCTGAATATTTGATCCAAAATTTTCCAAAAAAAGAGTCAAGTTATTTTTGTCCTAATCTAACATCTAAATCAACTTCCATTTGTTTTGTTGTTCTCGTAGTAAATTTTTGAGTTTACAAAAAAAGGCTATTGTTCATCCGTACTATTCGATTTTTTTTTTTTTCAGTTTTATTAGTTGATTTTGAGTCATTATTTTCCATATCATTGTATTGTCAATTGCCTCTAGATTTATTAGTTAGTTGTTATTAATTCCATAAAAAAAAAGAATATCGATCTTTGAACGTTTAGGGGCAATTTATATTTAGAGTTTAACTCTTTGTTGTCCTTTGCATTTGAGTCAATACCTCGGTCTGTATAAATTGTGTTGATTATACTAAACTTGTGTTGTGGTGGTGATCGCTGCAGGAGTTGCATTCCATTTGATTGAGGTCAGTTATTTTGTCGAGCCATTGAGAAAGGAGGACGATCGGTAAAAGACAAGAGTGGTGAGCTTATTACTGGGTAAAAGTCAACTTCAAGTGATACACGAGTGTAAACACGTGAGGTAAATTATATTGTTTTTCTTGTTCTTCATTTCATTAATTCCTGGATTTTGTTTTGTGGTTGTGATATATTCATATACATGGATGAAAATATGAATAGAGGTGTGGAAGAGGCGGTACCTAAGGGATTTTATGTTGAACTTATGGATAGTATGCGGGCTATAAATATTAGGTTTGATCAATTAGATGTGGTAGTTGAACTTATTAGTGGTGATGTAGCTAGGCATGAAACTATGATTGATAGTTAGTAGCGAGGGACACCCCGGAGTGTTCCTCGTGGAGATAGGAGATGACGAAATCTTATGACTGAACTTGATGAGTGTAAGGAGTGATGATTATTATTTGGAAGGTGATATGGGGTGAATGAGGAATAGAGGAGATAGGTTTGATCGAGGGGTTGATAGAAATTTAGGAAGTATCAAACTGAATATCCCAGTTTTCCAAGGTGGGAGTGATCATTTATTTAGATTGGGAAAAGAAGGTGGAATTGGTGTTTGATTGTCATAATTATTCGGAAGAGAAGAAATTGAAGTTAGCTGTAGTGGAGTTCACTGATTATGCCATTATTTGATGGGATCAGTTGATGACTAGCCATAGGAGGAACTTGGAAAGGCTGATTGAGACGTGGGGAGAGTTGAAGGCTTGTATGAGAAAGCGGTTTGTACCGGGACATTATTATCGAGACTTTCATAAAAAATTACAAACTCTTTCTTAGGGTTCTAGGAGTGTGAAAGATTACTATAAGGAAATTGAGGTGACAATGATTAGAGCGAACATAGAGGAGGATCGGGAGGCGACCATGGCTAGGTTTCTGAATGGGTTGAATATGACATCGCCAAGTAGTGGAGTTGCAACACTATGTTGAATTGGATGACTTAGTGCATATAGTTATGAAGGTGGAGAGGTAACTTAGGAGAAAAAGGGTAGCTAGGCTTACTGCAGAACCCAAATGGAGTGGTTGTGATAGGAATGTTCAGGATGACTAGGGAAAAGGGTGAAGTGCCTAAGTTCAAGGAGGAAGTGAATAAGAATAAACAAAACATCGAGTCTCAAATTGGTAGGTCGAGGGATATTAGACGTTTTAAGTGTTTGGGTGCAGGGCATATTGCTTCACAATGTCCAAATCGACGGGGTAATGACCTTTAGGGAGATTGGAGAGATTGAGTCGGATGATGGGAGTGAGAATGACAGTATGTCCGAGTTGGAGGATATTAAGGGTGAAACTTGTGTGAAGTACCCAGTTGGGAAGTTATTGGTAGTGATGCGTGCTCTTACTACGCAAATAAAGGTAGATGGTGAAGAGTAGCAACGAGAGAATTTATTTCACACTAGGTGTCATGTTAAGGATAAGGTGTGCATTTCGATTATAGATGGAGGGAGTTGTACAAATGTGGTTAGCACGACCCTTATAGGATAGTTGAGTTTACGTCTCATGAGGCATCCACAACCCTATAAACTAGAATGACTGAATAATTGTGGAGATGTTTGGGTTACCAGGAGGGCATTGGTAAACTTTAACATTGGTCGGTATAATGATGAGGTATTATGTGATTTGGTTCCAATGCATACAGGGTATTTCTTGTTGGGTAGGCTATGGTAATACGATAGGAGGGTGAAACATGATGGATTTTCAAATAGGTAAACTTTGTGAAGGGTGGAAAAACTATTACACCCGATCTTTTGACACCACAGGAGGTCCATGATGACCAATTAAAATTGAAAAATGAGTGAGAGAACAAAAATAAAGAGCGAAAAAAGGAGAGCATGAGAGAAGAAAGTAAGGTGGCTAAGAGTGATGAAAAATGAGTAGAGCCACAAAAGAGAGAAGCGAGAGAAAATTTAGAGATGAGAAAAAATTTCAAGGTGAGCTTGTTTGCGAGAAAAGTCGAGCGTGAGAGGGTTTTAGTGAAAGCTAACAATCTCTCCTCCAATTTGGATATTTCTTCTTTGCAAGAATTCAAGAATTTGATACATGGCAGGATAATTCGCTAGGCACCATGCATTGATTATTCACTTGACGTGAGGTACATGGAAGAATTGGTAAGTAACAGTGAAAATGAATGTACTCTCGCCAAGGTAACTTATCACAACCCTACACCTAATCTAGGATTTGGGACAATTCTTAGGAGTAGTATTTTGCATAAGTTATGTGGTCTTGAAAGTGGTGATGCAATTGATAATTCTATTTGTGGAATCAGTCTGGCGTCCCATACGTGTTTGGAGAATTTGTTACTTGTCTATGATATACACTTGCTACGTGATGAAGTTCTAGCATGCTACACCAAGTTAATTACTTGTGTTAGGCAATTATGTTTTTTTGTTGGGAATTGTGGGCCAACATATTTGAATTCCTATTTTAATGTTATTACTTGTCCTAGGTTGGATTTATGGAATGTGTTAGCAATATATTTAATGTCTATTTTTTTTTTCCATTCCACGTGTCCATCTAACAAGTGGTTTTATTACAATGTCATGATTTTATGTTTTGGTATTAGTAAAAGCTTTGGTGAAAAGCAGGTGATCATCATGCCATCAAGTAGAGTTTTATTTGATCCAGGTGATGATACTTGGGTGAACATACCTACTAGGCGGATGCAAATTCAAATGAGGTCCAGGCTACATCTTAGAGGAGGAGGACATCTCCATATCCTTGCTATGCGCAAAATCGATGGATACAACTTGACTCTTTGGGGTAAGTTGGTGTTCGTTGACATTTTTGAAGTTTCTAATGTTGTTTCGTTTGATGCATATTCGGATTCGAGGTCGAATCCTTTCGAAGAAGAAGGGGATGATGTGATCCGAGTTGCGTTACAAACTCATGGAGGTTTAGCGAATGAGCCGGAGAGATCTAAGCCAGGTTCGGGTCTTCAAAGAATCAACAAAAGTCGTACAATTGCTTGTTGGAGTTACGGGGCATAACATGTTGGAGGCGACGTGCCAATGACCAAGTTTCATGTTGGGGTCGAAGACCGAAAAGACTTGGATCCACGTAATAAAGTTGGCTAAAGATTGTCTGCCCAATCCGACGAGCAACTGGCCTAGCGGATGCGTCTTATCGGACATCCAGTAGAAATCTCTGCCAAACTGGATGAGCAATTCGCCTATCGGACGCGTCTTATCGGACGTCCAGTAGAACCCGTTTTTGCGCGATTTCTTTCATTTAACTAGGATTCGTTATTTTTGTCAAGTTTTATTAATTTTGGACTCTAAAATTCGTAATTTATCATATTTCCTTTAGTTTAGTATAAATAGGATTTTCTTATTCATTGTAAGTACCTTTTGACATTATTATTGAGAATTTATACAAATTTGAGAGTTTTAATTCCTCTATGTTTTTGGTGATTTAAAGTTCTAACTTGAATTTATCAAAAGGAGATCGCAATCCTTTTGTGGCATTCCCACTTCATGGTTCTTGTTCTGGGTAATCAACGGGTTAGATTTCTTGCGTGAAATGTTGGTTCTTGGTACGTGTCGAACAACGGGTAGGGTTGATATTTGCGCGGCGTGATTTCTAGCTTTCTTGGGTTTGTTTCATATTGTTCGTGGGTTCTCAAACCTGTTCTTGGTTGGGTTCACATGAATTAGGCTTTTAATGATTCTTACGCATTAAAAATTGAGCCAAGTAATGCGGGTTACTTGAAATAAAAAATCACATATGTGAGAGAGAAGTGTGGTCGCTTCTAGGGGAATTGTGTGGAGCGTAATTCTTGTGAACTCTTACAGAACTAGGCGTATATTCATGACCAAAATAACATAATAATGAGAACTAAAGTGTGTTAGGAAAAATCCTGTGTGAAGTATATCATCATTTACATAAACGGTAGAACAGTTCAAAAACATTGTTTCTACTCGTCAACTAGTAAATTAAATATGCTTTCACAAGAAAATGTTCAAAGGGTAATACCTACCAATCCTATGCAGATTTCAACCATTGAACTATATCACCTAGTCGTCTTGTGTCACATTCATGTGTCGTTCCCAATTTTCATTCATGTAGGGAATTGTTAGAAACATTGAGTAAATGGCTGACTTTGGCACGAATTTTGAGTGGGCCCGTTTGACTAATTTGAAAGATTAAAATTGATTTGTGTTCTCCTCCGTGAGAAGATCGAAATCATATATTTACTTGCCCAAAATGATGCTTGGGTGAATGGGAAATTGGAGCTCAAAGTGTGTCAATTGATTGGAGTTTATGTTGGAGGGAAACTAGAAAGTGAGTTTGTCCAACATGGGGAGTTGATGAAAACAAAAACCACTTTATATAAGATTACACTTTAGAAGTGTACAATCATGTGTAGTATAGAGGCTCTCTCCACGTGTGCGAGTAGATGGAGTGAAAATCACGGACCAAAATGTGCTTTGGACCTTGGACTTATGTGCGGGTGCGACCTACGTTCACGAATGTCGGACCAAAAGGAGGAAAATTGGCCCCTTAGGAGTATCCACGTTTTGCTACATTTTTTTGGTTTTCTTTAACTGACTTTTCAATTTTGAAACTGTTGAAACTCCTATGGTAAATAACATTAATTAATGGGCAGGTTACCATTTATGAGCCTATAACTGACTCGTTTTTCCACATAACTCAACACACACAAATTCATCTGTATACACAAGAAACACAACATATGAAATTCTATCTGCATACGATTTTTTTAGTTTTTGTCTGGGTCTTGTGGTGATATTATTTGGACACTAAATCAGTTCGTAGGAGTAGTATCTGTGGTGTTCAGAAACTACTGGTTCTACCGTTGTATCCTGGAAAACGAACCCTCGATTTAAACCTCAAGCACAGACGGTGAGTGAGCAAATCTGTTTTAAGGAAACTGTGTGCAACACAGGCCTTGGGTTAAAAGTTTTCTTTCTATTTAGTTTTTACAATTATTTGTTTTATTATTCATTTTTGCAAATTTACATTTTGCAGCTTACAGTTTTATTACTTGTTTTGTAGATTTAAATTTGTAGTTTTATTTAAATTACTTGTTATATTTTACTGTAATTTGACAAATTATTGAATCTACTAGACTATTAAATCTATTATATATAATTGAATTTGTTGTGTTCAAAGTTATATGTAAAAATGGTATGTGGAAATCCAGTGTTTAAATTCACTGCATATACGGTATGGTCCAATCAGTATGTGCAAATACAGTGTTTAAACTTACTACATATACGGTATGAATAGAATCGGTATATGCATATATTGTATCTGAGCCTATTGCAAATACCATGCGACTGCATGGCTATAGGACCAGTGCGGTCGCACACAGCAATACAGGACCAGGTGCGGTCGCACACAGCAATACAGGGAAGCAGCCGGGAGATTTTGGTTAAACCATACAAGTTTTTGCAATTGAGACTTGCACCTAATACAACAATCACAAAGAGTAAACACATAAGAGGAAGTAGATCTTCTTTTATCTAAGTCACCTACAAAATCAGAATCTGTATAACCCTTCAAAATAACACCTTCATTACACCTTTGAAATTTTAATCCTAATTCAGCTGAACCTTTTATATAACTTATCATCCATTTGATAGCTAACCAATGTGTTTCACCAGGATTAGCCATAAATCTACTACGTATGCTTATACCATGAGCTAAGCCATGTCTTGTACATATCATAAGATACATAATAGAGCCAACAACATTTGCATAAGGTATTTTATTCATTCTATCGTACTCTTCATCAGTTTTAGGAGATTGTTCACTAGAAAGTTTGAAATAATTTTCTATAGGCAAAGATACAAATTTACACTTAGTCATAGCAAACTTTTCAAGTACTTTAATTGCATAAGAGTTTTGATTCACATACAAGATACAATTATTTCTATCTCTTTTAATTTTCATGTTTGAAATCCTTTTTGCTTGTCCCAAATATTTCAATTCAAATGTGACTATTGTGGATATATATATGTTGAAATATGACTTAATTCGATAAAAATTGTGTTTGTAGGCTCCATCGATGGATGGAACAAAAACTAGTCTAACGTGCTAAAAAGAGAAAAACAAAAGAAATAAGAGAAGACATCTCCCTATCAATTCTTAAAGTGAAATCTCGAATCTTAGAATCAATCTTCTCGTTCTTCACATTCTTCTTGCTTTCCAATGTGTCAAAAATATCAAATAATGCGTAGCCCCTCTTTCTGGACGAGATTAGGGCTTTAAATGAGTCTTAAATATGTTTCCATAAGTGGTTGAATCAGAAAAGGAAACTGAAATTTTCGCTTCAGAAATCTACTGTGTGCCTGTACAGTGTTAATCTATGCGGTCGCATAGTAGTACGAAGTTAGGGCCATGTTGCTGCTGGAATATCCTATGTGGTCGCATAGGTGTTGATGCGGCCGCATAGTGTAACATACTTTGAAAGACTTGCATTTTGGTCCCTGAATTCCATTCCTTTATTCTTGAGCTCCTTTCAATTTTCTTCTTCTTTTGATGCCTCGAATTATCACTCAATTTGTCCTTGGCTCTCTTCGATTCTTGATTTACTCTTCGGGGCAACTTTTGAATAATTACACTCAGGTCCCTGAACTTTCATTTTCTTTTGTTTTGGTCATTTTTCGCTCGTTTTTGCATAATTTTTGTTCCATCCATTGATATAGCCTACAAACACAATTTGTATCAAATTAAGTCATATTTCAACACACACACACACACACACACACACACACATATATATATATCCACAATTGTCCATATTTTGTGGCTTAAATAAGTGTGCAAAACGTACTTATCAACTGTCATGGCAAGCAATAAGCATATCATCAACATATAATAGAAGGTTGAGAGAATCTGGTCCTCTTGAGCCTTTGAAGAAGAAACAAGGATCAAAATTACTCTTAAGAAATCCCAAATTCTTAACATAAGAATGAAATTTCTTATACCATTGCCTTGATGCCTGTTTTAGACCATAGAGTGATTTCTTCAATAAACAAACTTGATCAGATTTAGGATTAAGTTCAAAGCCTTTTAGTTGATTCATATGAATGGTTTCATCAAGATCACCATTTAGAAAAGTGGTCTTAACATCAAGCTGGTCCAATTTCCAGTTGAAGTAAGCAGTTAAGGCTAGTAAGATTCTGATGGAGGTGTATTTAGCAACAGGTGAAAAAATTTCATTATAATCAATACTATCTCTTTGTGTAAAGTCTTTTGTTACAAGTCTGGCTTTATATCTTATACCCTTGAATTAGGTTCAACTTCTTTAATTTTGTAAACCCATTTGCAATCAACAACCTTTTGAAGTTTGAGTCTTTTAACAAGAGTCCATGTTTTATTTCTAATTAAAGAATCCATTTCTTCTTGCATGGCACCTAGCCAAAGTTTTGATTCTTTACAGTTAACAACTCTTCAAATGTTGTAGGTTCAGAATTAATAGATTCAAGTTTAATATAAAAAGTCACAAATTCATTTGTATTAATTCCAGTAGAAGGGAATCTGTCTCTCCTACCTCTATCCCTAGTCAATTGATAGTTATCAAGGACAGTTTCCTGAGATTAATTCTCAGTATCAGATTCATCTCGTATCAGATCTGTGTTAGATTGAGTGATCTCCTCCTCAATTAATTCATTAGGTCCAGATAGGTCATCAACTGGTCTTTCCAGTGTGGTCTTTCAGGAGTATCTTGATTTGAAGGGTTCTTGCAAGGAAAGTTATTTTCATCAAAAATAACATTTCTACTAATGATGATCCTAAACCCACCTTTTTTTCTAACCCATGGTCTATAACCTTTAGTTTTTTCTCCATAACCCAAAAAAACACATTTTTGAGATCTGTGTTCAAGTTTACCCACATCTTGGTGGGAGTAGGCAGTACAGCCAAAAATCCTTAGTTTAACATAATTTGGAGACTTTCCAGTGTATAAGTGTTCAGGGATTTGAAAATCAACAACACTTGAAGGAATTCTATTTATTAGATAGGTGGCTATTTTTAGGGCTTCACCCCAAAAGAATTTTAGAAGGCTAGAACTCAGTAACATACATCTAACCTTTTCCAATAAGGTTTTATTCATCCTTTCAGCAATACCATTTTGCTAAGGAGTGTATGTTACTATTCTGTGTTTCAAGATTCCAGATTCTTTACAAACAAAGTCAAATTCTGAATTACAAAAGAAATCAAGTTTCTTTGAAGATCGGTACATACCTGGTCTGTAATAGTTCAAGAAAGCTATTGTTTTCTAACAAAAGCTCAAGGTTTTCAACACCTTTTATTTGACAGGTCATATTATTTCCTAACCGGACTTGACCATCGTTTAATTCATTAAAGTTAGTGAACCATTCTTTAATGGGACACATATGAAAGGAACAACCAGTGTCTAAAACCCATTCATTCGGGTTTCTTCTGGTGGTAGTACAAAGTACAACACCCTGAATATTAGGTTCATTGTTGCAGACAATAGCTGCAGAACCACTTATATTTGTTTTTCCTTTCATATCAGATGCTTTCTTGAAACAATCTTTTATTAGATGTCCAGTTTTACCATAGTAGTAGGATTTTCCAGCTGGTTGCATAGGTTTATATTGATTCTTATTCTGATTTCTGAATTTTGTAAATTGAGGTTTCTTCTTCTCGTGTGAATTAAAATTGCATTGATTGAGCTTTTTGTTCTGATTAACATTTTCTCTAACACTTAAACTTTCTCCAAATTTAGAGTATTTGGATTCAGATTTTAGTTCAAGTTCCCCGTTCCTTAAGAGATGATATGATAATGTCAATAGTAAGATTAGTTCTCCCATACTCTAAAGCATTTCTCAGTTCTCTGTATTTATCACCTAGTGCATTTAACAGAGCAACAACTTGTTGATCTTCAGATATTTTCTCATCACAATCAGTTAATTCTTGAATCAGTCTAGTAAATTTATCAATGTTTTCTTCTAAGCTTGAAGAGGGATAAAATCTAAAGTTATAGTATTGCTTCAGTAGACAATATTTATTAGACATTGATTTAGTTAAGTACAGGGATTCTAACTTAGTTCAAAGAGCTAGTGTAGTGGTAGTTTCACCAACTTTTCTAATAGCACTGTCAGATAGGTGCAAGAATATAGAACTCCAAGCAATTTCATCTATTTCTTGTCTCCTATAAGTACTAATTTCAGTACCCCATGTCCCATCAATTGCCCGAGCAAATCTCTGTTGAAATAACAGAGCCCACATTTTCTAACGTCGCAAACTAAAATCACCAGTGTCTTTCCAAACTTCAACATCAAACTTATGTGCAGTTGACATAATTGCAGATAAAGCCACTAATTCAAGTATATACACCACACAGAGTATAACAAATATTAACAGTGTAAGAAAAATATATAGTTTTCAATTTTTATAAACCAGTATCAAGCTATATAACAAATCATGCAGATTAACAAGAACAATGTTAACAAGTTAAGCTGCCAAGTTGACAGGCCTAAGGAGTGAAGACCCGTAAATCTACTACCCTCTTAGATTCCTAGATCCTCGCATGAGATCTTGGACAAAGGTAGGTAGTAGTAGGTCAATTACCTTAATACCCAAATCAAGAATGGACAGGAAACAATTTATAATTGATTGAGTAAGAGCGGAGTAAGGAGGTTATACCAGAGCTGAGAACCCAATATCTCATAATGAAGAAGATAGTTAAAGAATATTAGAACCGGTTGAGAGAACTAGAATGTTACACAAGAAGTCGACGAGTCACAACAACTCAGTTCGACTCAGTAGTGAGTCACAAGAACCAGCTGGAATCGGGGTGAGTCAACTTGACTTAGTCACTCAGTCCAAGTTTGTATCAAGAAGTTCAGAGATCCAATTAGAAATTAGATCGAAGATTGATTACAACCGAAGATTTCAGAAACCTCAATTTATTTTTCCAAAAATATCAAAGACCACAAGAAATTGTCAGATCTTTGGATCTAGGTTTTGGAAAAACAATTTTTGAAAAACCCTAACCCTAACCCCTTTGAAAAAAAGGGCTCTAATACCACTTGTTGGTCTCAAGATCTAATACCACAGACGATTTATAGAAAAACATAACAAATTGTAGTAAACAACACCAATAATTCCCCCCCAAGAGCCCGGATGTTCAGCTAAAGGCCTACTCACCTGTTGAGCATCTACAAAGTAGAATAGACTCGAATCCACTAAGAATTACAAAGAATCAATACAAAATGTACGAAGAAACATCAGAGTTATTCGCTCGGGTTTTCTCTCTGCTTCTCTTATACGAATAATCACACTTAGAGAATTATCTCTCTAACAGTACACTAAGTACAACTACAAACCACAAAGTTTACAGAGATAATCTCAAGAACCATGAAGAAGAATAGTCGAAGAACTCAGAGAAGCAGACGAGAGAAAATCCTAGAAAGACTGGGTAATTGCACAGTGTCTCGAAGGGTCCATTGACCTTTTATAGTCTAGTCCATCAATTAATTTCAGCATTAAGTAAAGTCGTGTTTTTACAAAACATACCAAGATGAGGTATATAACCCCGTGGCCCAATACAGCAAAGTTCATTTAACAGATAAGATAGGTCCAAGACAATAATAGAGAGACAGCCCATTTAACAATCTCCACATTGTTGATCTATTCTAAGGATTCTTTAATGGATTCAAGAAAATTCAACTTGCTTCATTTGCTCTAAAAACCTGTAAAAAGAAAAATAGAAAAATTAGTCTAAATTTTTCAAAAAATCAGCAGTTATAGAATCAAAGAAAAAATTTATTACCTTCATGATATATTCAGAATCTTCAAACAATTTTTAAATTTGTTTAGAGGTAACACTTTAGTACCAAAGTCGGATGGATTAAACTCAGTAGTTGGATTTTAACCCAGTTAATTAATCCATTTTCAACCATATTCCTTACAAAGTGAAATTTAATGTCAACATGTTTAGTCCTATCATGATAAACAAGATTTCTACTCAAATGGATAGCACTTTGGTTATCAATATAGAATCTAACTACTTCATTCATAAACCCAATTTCATTAAGCAAACCCCTTAACCACATGCCCTCTTTAACAACATCATAGATTGCAATATATTCAGCTTCTGTAGAAGATAAAGCTACAAATTTTTGCAATTGAGACTTCCAACTAATACAACCTTCACAAAGAGTAAGCACATAAGAGGAAGTAGATCTTCTTTTATGTAAGTCACCTCTGCAAAATCAGAATCTGTATAGCCCTTCAAAATAACACATTCATTACACCTTTGAAATCTTAATCATAATTCAGTTGAACCTTTTATATATCTTATCATCCATTTGATAGCTAACCAATGTGTTTAACCATAAAAATCTACTAAGTATGCTTTGAACCCATTTTAGGTAGAGATTAATAATTTGACAACATAAAAATTTAATAAAATGGACAAAATAAATTCACAAAACACACTTATCACTTTGTGTAAAGTACATAAATTTTGAGAGTCCGTATTTGGTTGGCGAAAATCTTCGAGCTGAGATCGAAGAGAAAACTAAACTCAAGTCAAAATAATTAGCACTACATCAAATTACTTTTTCTATGACAACAAAAAGATGATGGACACTAAGAATTGTCTTAAAATAATCAACGCCTTTTTTTTTTTTAATAATTTGTGATGACTTAAAACAAATTTTTAAGTCTTAAGAAAAATTAGCCATTAAGGGTTTTAATGTGTTGAGGAAATAATCAATTTAAGTATTTGATAATTTTTGTTTCAGATTGATGTATGTTTCAAAATTAGGATTTTTAGCATTTGGAAATAACAATGATTTGTTGTTGTGTTTTATAACAAAGAGTAAAATATAGATTGATTATAATGACGCCTTTTGTATTTTTATTATTATCATTACTTGCACTTTAACATTTATTTTTACTTTAATAATAATATGTAATATTATTAAATATTTTGTAAGACAATGTATTCGCTATAGTTATTTTTAAATAAAAAGTAATATCCAATTATATAAAAGTAGAAGAAATTTAATTAATTAGGGTCAAAATTGATTTTTATTAATAAACAATTGGAGATTCTAAAAGCTGATAGATATTTATATTCACACAATAGTTTTTATAAATTGCACCATATTTTAATCACACTTAAGATCAACGCATTCTTATCATCAATATTTTATTAATTAATATATCTCTTCTTCGATAAGAGTTTTCGTCCAAAACGTTTGTTGAATGGACATAAACGATTTAAAAGTGCGACAAATATTTTTTTCCCCATTTGTATCAAAACAGAAAATTTTGAAAGAAATAATAATCAATTATGAGACGTGCTAATCAATTTAAAGTTGAAAATACTGTTACAAAATAAGTAAATGTATACACTTATATCAATATGCAAGGCTATTAGTAGTCGTCCTATATTGTATCCATATAATAATTTGTTATTTGATGTATTAATATGATAATTTTTTATTTCTCATGCATTAAATAAAAATTTCTCATGTGTATATCACGTAGGACGACTATCAACAGTTTTTACTATGAATATTATTATTTATTAGGATAATTGGCGCAAAACGTCCCTATTTTTGAAAGTTTCTAGCGCAAAACATCCCTACTTTTTATTTTTTGGTACAAAACGTCCATACCTTCCACATTTCTTTGCACTGAACGTTCATTTTTAAAAATTTTAACGTAAAATGATCAATATGCCTTCCTATTTAAATGTAACAAAAATAATAATAATAAACAAATAAAGAACATTTTGCAGTCATACTTTAAACTTTTTAAAAAGTACAAATCAGTCCAAAAACCTCTTTCTTTTCACAATACAGTATACATTCACTGTATCTTCTTCCCATCCAGTGAATGAGAAATTGTTCGTCTGCAAGGTGAGGTCTTTTTCCAGCAAATTGAAGGGTCCCACGTGCTCCAACACTCAAATTCAATCCGGAGAATTCCATTGCAGGCGTTTTGTCTATGGGTACATTGCAAATTGATTCAATACATCCTCCAATTGACCAATTTCTCCACGCCACAAGTTCGGACCATTTAACAAGTGAAATTCAAAATTCAGCTTGTTTGGCTAGGACCCATGCCTCAATGCCCACACCATTGAATTCAGTGGCCATGAAAATCTACCAGGTGGCTCCGGTGTACCTCAATTCAGCCGGTAAAAGACAGCACTTGTGATCTCAGAACATGCGAAAACCCATGGGCTAGTTACTTTGGCTTCCAATGCGATCGGTATTGATACATTGGGAAGCATGCTTTTGGACGAAAATCAAGAAATTAGATTCAATTCTGAGCTCAATACTCCACATGCTGTTGTTCGTAATCCTACAAATGGAGTTTCGAGTGTGGAACTCTTGGCAATTTGGAGTTTTCTCTGGCCAATTGTTCGCTACCCGGATGTGGGTTGATAACGGTTCACTACAGTCCTCCACAGAATCCAAGAATTCGAACCATCCCATGAGATTCTGGACAAGTTTTCTACCAATCTAGTAGTGATTCGAAATCAATTTCTTCAATGTTTTTAAGATAATAATTATGAGGAAAGATGCAATTTATTTCTTAATTTCTCTATGCCAGACTGCTTCTATTTTGTTTTCATTCTTCCCCAACTAGTTTGGGTAATTTGTTTTCTGCATCACATCTGTAATAATTCCAGTGATTGGGAAATGATGCCAATGATGAAAAAAAGGGTGGAAATGAAGGCTTGAGAAAATGAGGTGTGGGGAAAATTGAAGTGGGGAGAGGAGAAATAAAGAATTTGGTTTGGCCGTTTGGGGAAGACTTGAGCTGAGAAATTAGTGTGGTTCTGTACAAGAGCTTCAGGTGGAAGAAGGTGAAAATGGCCGGTAAGCGGCGGTGTGAGTGAGGTGTGGGAAGAAGACGAAGTTCAGTGTGTTATTTATACTTTTTAAAAAGTTTAGGTTTATAATTGTAATTTATTTTTTCTTTTGTTTTATTTAAATATGAGAGTATATTGATTATTTTACGTTAAAAATTGATGAAAATGGACGTTTAGCGCAAAGAAATGTGAAAGATAGGGATGTTTGGTGTCAAAAAAATGAAAGGTATGAATGTTTTGCGCTAGAAAATATAAAGGTGAGGATGTTATGCGTCAAAAAATTAAAAATATGAATATTTTTCATATAAACCTTTATAAATAGGGACGTTTTGCACCAATTATCCTTATTCATTAAGACATTTTTGTGAATGTGATTATCTAATACATAATCTAAAAGACTACCCTTTCGAAGCTTCTTAAATTTGGTGCCGGATGGTACAACTTGTTTGACAAAATTAGTTTTTAAATTTTTTATCAAATATCAAAACTTGTTTAAATTTCAGATGGAATCATTCATTTTTCAAAATCGATTCCATCAACAAATTTAAATTTTAGTTATCTTTTCTCGTAATTTGTGTTGCTAACACGTAAATTCTTTATTATTTATAAAAAAAAAGTTAGCTATTATATATATTATACAAATTATATGAGCATTTCGATTAAAAATTATATATATAATCAACATAATTCATAATTCATACTTCATAACAAATGCACTTTAAGTCAATACGCATTCACGTTGGCAACTTGCTTTAATAAACAGGCGTAATTATCAATAGACAAAGGAGATTAATTAATCATCCAACAGACGTGTATATCACGAAACATATTATTTCATAGTCTAATCGAGATTATTTATTTAGCTTCTTGGTATAAGTAGGAACCGTGAAATTTAATAAAAATTATATTGTGATTATCGTACTGTTAATATTTCGTTTTCTATTAGTTTATTACCGACATCGCACATCATGACTCATCCTGCCTACCCTAGAGCATTAAATAATAAAAAAAAAAAAAAAAAAAATTAGTTCCTGGAAATGGAAGAGAATATATATAATTAAATCATTTTACGTGAACATATATTATTTATAGTTAAGATTTAATAATGAAAATTGCAGTGAATATCAATTTAATAGCTTTATAAATACATGCATAAACATGTAAATAAATGGATTGTTGGACGCAACTAAATTTTATCTATAATTATTAGATTTTTGAACCTTGGATTCAAGTGCTTATGAGACATGATTTGAACCCATGACATTTTGTTTTTGAATTATAGTGCTATCAAATCCATTCACATCGCTCCAATTGTTTTACAATGTCATTGTAGATAACTCGTGTCTTCATTTTACATCCTTAGTTGTTCCGTTGATGTACACAAGCATTTTTCACTAAACGTGGAATAAAAATAAAAAAAATTTACTACTAGTGCTCACACACACACTACTTCATCCCCCATTGGCAGGGGCAAATGTGAGGGGCTACTAGCCCCCATGGCACATCTCCAAGTGGTGAAAGGGAAAGGTGAAAAAAATCTAGTTTCGCTTGCAACTGCCGGGTAATGGTTCGAATCCTGAAATATGGATGAAACTCTTGATAAGTGGGAGTTAAAGGACAATTTTTCACCTTGCACCCTTGGAGGCACAACATGCGATTTATCCCTCCACCAAAGCTCAGGACAGGGTAGGGCAGGGCAGGGCAGGGCAGGTGGGGGCGCCAATAATGGGACGTAATAAAAAAAAAAATGTGAGGGGCTACTCCCCTAGGCTGAAGATGCCCCCAACCCCTAATATACGAAAATAAGAAACATGATGTGAATATTTTTTTTTATTATTATTTTTTTTTTGTATATTCGCACATTTCAAAATATAATTTAGCTCAACCTAACATAATTTTTTAGTCTTGTCCTTGCCCATTGGCCATCCGCAGAATCCCCATCTCCCACCACCACCACCACCACCACCATAACCTCCACCAACCTCACCTCACCACCACCAATTCCATATAATTCAATCTGTAAATGTATGTATGCAACATTTATTTTCAAGAATAATGCCAAATTGTAACGAACATGCATGCAACTGCTAAATAAATACATTTACATACATAAACCCACAAACAAACCAAAGAAAAGCAATACTTTTATTTATTTAAATCTACATTCTTACATTTTCCGCAGTTCAGAAATTGGTAGGATATGAATTGATGGGAAGTCCCAAAATAGGAATGGCAAAAGATGTCTCCAAAAGCAGCCTCTGTTGGAATGACTCAATTGTACCACTTCCATCAACAATGTCTTTAATCAAATTACAATAATATTCTTTAAGCTTTTTAAGCAGAAGCGAGCGCTTCAACTTCAACCATCGCATCTTCACTCGCCGAAAAACTCTCATCAGCAATAAACTGCCATGAGACTTCTTCCCACCGAGGCGGATTGTGGCCAGTTTTCTCCGCCGGAATGATATCTTGCAACGATTTGGCAGTCGGAATGTGGTGGTCGAGTGGTGGTGGCTGAGTGTCTGGATCGCGGGATCACAATCTGAGGACATTGTGAGTGGTGGGGGGACGGGGGTGTTAATGGGAGGAGATTTGACTATGAGAAAATTTGTATTGTGCTTTTATAAATAATAAATGAATAATACTATTTAACTTCATTGGGATTACAACTTCAATTTAAGTGGCATTAATTTGACATTAAATGATAGATGACGTCACTTAGATTGGGATTATAACCTTAGTCTAGGTGGTATTAATATGACATTAAATGATAGATGATGCCATCTAGATTGAGATTGTAACATCAGTTTAAGTGGCGTTAATGTGACATTAAATGATATGTAAAATTAAATAAGTCGTTTAATTTTATATTTCATTCAGTATTTCATCTAACGTCATTTAAATTGAGATTATAATTCCAATGAGATAGCATAGCATTATTCATAATCAATTGGTTCATGGGGAGTGATGTATAAAGAGATTCCTTGAACCTTACTTTGAAGGCAATTTTTTTCCCAGATTTTCATTGTTATGACATCAGAGCCAATCTATACCGTTGTTATTCTCTGCCTGATTTAATACCCTAATTAGTTAAACCAACTTCTTTAATAATTAATATTATAACTTATATGAGAAAATAAAAATAATTCCCTTAAATAATTGAAATGTAAATAATTCAAGTTGCGGGTTAAATAGTTGTAGAATATTTCATAGTTTTATTTATATAAAAAATAAACTTGTCATTATCTTGATTTGGAAGTTTTAACGTACTTTTTGAAGGGAATCTTTGAATGTAAGATGCTCTATATTTAGAGAATCAATCCGTGTAATTATGCTCTAATATATAATAAAACCTCTATAAAATAATAATATTTGGATTTGAGAAAAATTATTATTTTAGATGGATTATTAATTTATCGATAATGAATATTTTTTAATTTATAGAGTATTTTATATTTTTATACCTGTATTATATTTTACCATAATATACGCAGTGATTTAAAAAAAAATGAATGTGGTGAAATTCAAAATTCAATATGTAAGCACAGAAATAGGGACACACATACATACATTAAAGAGGAAACATTAATGTACACGCATTGGCTTCAAAGTTTAATGATGATCATGATCCATATGATAGTTGTGTTTTACTAACTATTTTTTCGAAAGAAGCATTTCAAGTAGTCATAACCTTAAATAATTACTGTGTACAAAATGGAAAAAAAAATGTTAAATGTAGTATGTGCATTGCAAAAAAATTAGGAATGAATTTGAGTTTGTTTTGAGTGCCAAAAAAAAAAAGTAACAGATTTTAGATGCATATTTTGAAAAAGAGCCTAATTGAAAAAAATGTTGTCGAGTTAAAGTATGTACTTTTATGAATTTAAGAAATTAGTTTATATATTCAATATTGGGTCTTAAAGTATCTAAATAAAAAATAAAAATCATATGCATTTAGTGGGGTTATTAATTCAGTACTATGACCTAAGTCTAGATCGACTAATTTTATTATATAAGCGAGATTATTAATTTATCGAACATTCATTTATTGAAGTTTTACTGTAATAAATCTCTATCTCACTCTCTATTTGTATTTTACTCCATCTGTTCCATTTATATTGGTTGATTTTATTTTTCATACATATTAAGAAATTTTATTTTATGTTATTGAAAAATCAATTTTTTGCAAACCCTTATTTAATTATCAACAACTAGTAGTAAATAATGTGTTTTTGTCCATGTTTTCAAAACGAAGAGGGAAACATGTGTATGTATTTGAATAGTTCCAAGAAGGTAAATTAAAATAATATACAATTTCAAGATTAAGTGAGAGGAATTGATTATAACTATAAAAATAAAATAAGAGTATATTGGTAAACAAACAAAATAAATATTTTCTCAATAAAGAAACATGACTATATAAATGTGACAAGAAAAAAAGAAAAATTAGCCTATAAAAATGAGATAGGTGGAGTATAATGATTGCATTTAATAAGCTATGTATTTTGAAAGTTCATTTCTCGAATTATTCAAATCATACATGAATTTATTGACCATTGACATTTAAAAATATATTATGTGAAAAAGAGAAAAATAACAAATATTTTTTGAAAATAGTAAAATAAAATTTTTGTTGAATTAAATAAAAATAAAAATATTAAATTTAAAGATACTTATATATAATATGCTCTTTAAAAATAAAGAGATTTGCGTAATTAATGTATTTTTCGAGATGCACTTGTACAATTATTATATTTGAAATATGTTTGGTTTTAATTTGTCATGTGGGCTACATATATATATATATATGAATTATGCTAAAGGAACCTAAAGGATGACCTAGGGGATGACATTCCCCTCACATGGGATGAGGGGCCCACTTGAATAAAATAACATTTTTCCCCCTCATGTGTGAGGGGAATGTCATCCCCTAGGTCATCCCCTTGGTTACCATAGCATGGTTCTATATATATATATCTACTATATATTAAAAGTGTGGATTGAGGAGAAATTTTTGATTACCAAATTTACCCTTACATATTTAGCTATATGTCCAATATACCCTCATTTATTTTTATATCTTTAATTTTTCATTTTACCCTTACATTTTTATATTTATGGTCAATAATACCCTTAAAATTAAATTTATTTAAACTAAATTGAATTATTATTAAAATTAAAATTATTTATTTTTTAAAATTAAGTCAATTAATTTCCACTAAACACTATTATTACTAATTATTAGTATATGATTAATAAAAACTTATAAAATCAAAATAAAAATTATAATAATACTACATATATAATTAACATGAAATGACATAGACTATTAACATATCTTCTCCTTTAACAATATCAATTACATCAATTACTTAAAAAAAAATTATTAGTGCCTAAAAAATATTACACATATCATTCTTTCGATACATAAGACGTGCAACACACGTGCTTACTGCTAGTGTAATTATGTATGTATTAAAGGCTATCTTAAGATTAAGCTCAATTGAAGTCATCTAATAAAGAATTAAAGTTACGGGCTTTGGGCATCTAAATAATTGAAAATTAAATTCATCCCTGATCCTTTACTTCTCACTTCAAAAATAAGATGTACAACTTATTTATTAAAAAGTCAGATCATAATTCAATAATTTAATATTAAAAGTAATACTATTAAATATAATTAATCTACCATTTTTATTTCATCTACCCTACCCTACTAACTCTAATTCATGTTTACAAATCTCTCTTCACCCCTTTCATTATCGGTGCCTTTTCACCCACTCATTCTCCGGGAAATCTTCACCACGCCCATGCGCCCTACAACAGATGTAGCAAGTGATGCCTAGTACTGATGCATTTTAGTGTTTAGTGCATTGTTTGGTATGATGCAGTGGTTGGTGTGCTGCAGTTTGGTGTGGTGTTGATGGTCGTGGTATTGGTATTGGTGTTGGTGTTGGTGTTGGCGTTTGGTAAGGTGGTGAATGAGTCTTTGTTGTGGTGTTGCTTGTGGTGCTTGGCGACGCAATTAGTGTTAGGAAAATATTAAAACCAAGGGTTGGAGAAGAAACCATAGAAATAGAATCACAAGAAAATGAAATGAGAAGAAGATCATCACGAACATGAAAGCTTAAACACGACATTATATTGTTGTCCTCAAACGATATTTGCCCCATCTCGATTGAATAATGTGCTCAAAGGGTTTTCCGGCAAATGGTTCGAATGATTAATCAAGCATTGTAGAGAATTCACCACTTAAGCACTTGTGGAATTCTCCAAAACTTCTAGAATACAAAGGGAATTTGAATATGGATAAAGAAGACTTTGTTTCTTCTTTGTGGAATGAATCAATATATCTCATTTGTTTGTTATTAATTGTATTAATCATCTCATCACCTATTTATAGACATTGATGAATACCCCACGAATTGGTGCCAAAAGGCCATGGAGAGATGCAAGGTTCCCTCCAAAAGCCATCAAAACCGAAATTGAAAAAAATGCCCAGCGGCCGTTTTTTTCGATCTTTGCGGTCGTATAGAGTAAAAATATGCGACCGCATATGTTACTCAAAATCGGGACCTTTAGCCCCTGTGATAGCCCTGCGGTCGCATGGCAGGTTTGCCCATGCGACCGCATAGGTCAATATTTTGGCTCCGATTTCCTCTTTCATTTTACATATTTGTTTATTAGTTTGAACAACATTTTTCCATCAATCGCCCACTTGTTCAAAATCCAATAAACTCTCACATTCAAAGTATACAATACTCATGCATAAAGATTAGATATCTCGATTTGAATCTAACTATAGTGTAATTTAAACAAAGTAAAGTCAAAATCAAAGGTAGCATGGAGCTTTGAACCAGTTATTCCATATGACAATACCGGTAAGAACACACACACACACACACACACGAGTATTACATGTTCTCAAGTTTCTCAAACTCGCTTAGCGCTTTTATGGCCTTGTGCTCATCCTCGAGGTTTGTCTAGGTAAAGTTCTTCCAGCATCTTTGATACTTTTAGAGATGCTTGTGTTTAACACTGAACTTCATTAAGAGCTTGAACTCAACCCTCAATTCAGTAACAACCAGCTTTATTTACTTAAGATAGGATTATTGCGGATTTTATAATGCTGCATGATACGAACCCGGTTAACACGAACGCTATCGAACCCACAGGAGAATGAACTAGATCCCAAGAACGCCCAAATACGACCAATGTTTAGAATTTAACCTCTAAACGTTGAACCAAACAACTGAGGGTATATTAAACCAACAACCTCTTGAGCACAAAGTCTCAAAATCTCATCCGAATTTGCTTTGGATTTTGAACCCAACAATATGAAACAAAAAATCCAAAGATAACGACGATACAATGAACCCCTTGCTTGCAAATTGAAGAACTCACGACCTGATATTTTGAACGTCACAAAGATTATTCATCTTTGATAAGTTCGATAAAATTGTTCATGGAAGAACAAGGAGAAAGAAACCTTTCAATTTTTCATATAATAATCAACTTTTTTCACATAATGAATTAAAACAACTACTTATACTAAACCCTGGAATGTGGTAAAAACGAAATATTAAGAGTCCTAGAATTTAGAAATTACCAAAATAAGAATTATAGTTCAAATAAACAATCTCGCCAAAAATAGGAAATTCGATTTCAGTTTTGTTCTAAGCGGCTGCTTGGTATGTTTCTAAGCGGTCGCTTAGAAGGTCAGTTTTGTTCCTTCAATTTTCGATAGACAACTATGTGACAGCTTCACCTGGATAACTAAGCGGTCGCTTGGTTATCCCGGTTGCTTCCTTCTTTGGTTGCTTCTAACACATTGATCCAATTGGTTTTCAGCCTCAACCCAAACACAAAACTTGTTCTTTGGCTTGTCGTCTTCAATATTATGGACTTCGTTGCTCGACCATGTAAATGACCGACTTTATTAGCTCTTTGAAGTCTCGCACTCGGCTCTAGTCTCTTTCCAACAAGCTTCGGGTTCTTGATGGTTTCTAGCGTAGCCCGGATCATATCATTCCCTCTCTCTTCTAAATGATTCGTCCTCGAATCCATGCCTTGTGATTGCGTAGGGAATAACCAACATGTTACAAGTCTTATCACTGCACCACCTGGATCAAATAGAAAATTGTTCCTCGCATGACATAGGATCAATACACGGTACACATCCACTTTGCAGGTATGGATGTATTGTAGCACAACCTCAATCAACCATAGATGTTGCAGCATGAATTCTCAGTAACCTTCACATAGATGAAAATGTGTTCTCCTTGACTGCTTGATCTTACAAGTGTGGAGTGCTCCAATAACAGCTCCATCTGATGACTGTCCATGTATCTTCCTTGTTTTACTTAGCCCAAACACATGAATTAATTTCAAACCCAATGCTCCTACGTTGCCCTTCAGATCATCAATTTCATTCGACCCTCTGCATATGAAGTTCCTCCTGTACCTTTGAAACTCCGTCATCTCCTCGGGAATCACAAAGTTAATATTACCGGCAATAAAGAAATTCTCAAAGTAGTGTAGGGTCGGTTAGTTTCATACATACCTTGATAGTCAATTTGAAGCTCAATCCCTGGGTCGGGTGGTATTCCAATGGGATAGTTTGCTGGAAATAATTCTTCGGTAACCTGCAAAACAGAAGTATTCAAAATAAGGAGGGAATTGTTAGTTTTCACCACAGCCTCCTCAACTTCAGACTATTTTTCATTTAAACTCACTTCTAACTCCTTCTTCCCCTCCGAAAATTCTTCAATTTTTTTTGCAGCTCCACCTTCCCTTTTGGATGTTCACTCTCAACTTCCCTTTTATTCTCTTGTGACATCTCTTCTTTTTTCTTACAATCAACCATCTTACTATGTTCTCTCAAGCTCCTTTGTTTCTCCCTGTGACTAATTAACTCGCAAAGCTCTGAGAGGTCACGCTCATAATCTAACATAGTCCTTCTGCTTGACGCACTACCAACATGCCCCACAAACGGTATTTTCTCTTCCTCGAATACCCAACTCCACTATATCTCCTAGACTCATCTCAAAATTCCCGATCACACCAATCCTTCCGACAAAAATGATTAGGCGCATAACGCTTTCTCATAATATTCCTCAACTCACCCCAAGTTTCAATACGCCTCTCACCATTTCTTCGCTTATATGTTATCAACTGATCCCACCAAGTAATTGCATAATCCACAAAAGTGTGAACAACTAACTTTAATTTTCTTTCCTCCAAATAGTCATGACAATCAAACCTCAATTCTACATTTTCTTCCCATGCCAAATATGCATCGGGATGATTCCTACCCTTAAATTGTAGAATTGTCATTTTTATACACCTATCAACACCATATCCATAATAACTCATACACTGCCCTTCAAACATGTTGAATTGAGTCCAGTTGAGAAGTGACTCAAATGAAATTGAACTGGATAACTTGTAATTGAATTTGTTTTTATAGATTCAAGAAAGTGGTTCTTAAATTGGATTTGACCTGATAAAATTGACTCAAGGGAATAGTTGGATAATTTAGATGAGTGAATAATTTAATTCAAGAAAGTGGTTTTTGAATTTGGATTGGATTGAACACAAAGAGATTTTGGAATTAAGATAGATGATAGGATATTGGACAATTTTCAAGAAATAAAAAATAATAATAATAATTTTTTTTTTAAAATCTCGGACGTGAACAGTACCCCCGTGAACAATATTTTTTTTTTACAAAATTCAAAAATCGATTATGATAACAATGAAACAGACTGAAGTTGGTTTGGACTCAAATTGAGCAAAAAAATAATTTTTGAAATTTTTTTGAGATTTTTCTGGATCAAAGACTCTAAAACTGTTACTGGACACAAGAACACGAAAAACAATAAAGGAAAGAAAAAACACAAGACGTAAAAGCAATAAAAGATATAACATTGATCTTGGGGCCTAAGCTCTGATACCACCTGTGCGAACCCAGTTAGAACGAACGCTATCGAACCCACAGGAGAATGAATCGGATCCCAAGAATGTCCAAATACGACCAAGGTTTAGGATTTAAACTCTAAACGTTGAACCAAGCAACCGAGGGTATATTAAACCAACGACCTCTTGATTACAAAGCCTCGAAATCTCACCTAAATTTGTTTTGGATTTTGAAGCCAACAAGATGAAACAAGAAATCCAAAGATAACGATGATACAATGAACCCCTTGCTTACAAATTGAAAAACTCACGACCCGATATTTTGAACGTCACAAAGATTATTCATCTTTGATAAATTCAATAAAATTGTTCATAGAAGAACAAGGAAAAAGAAACCTTTCAATTTTTCATATAATAATCAACTTTTTTCACATAATGAATTAAAACAACTTCTTATACTAAACCCTAGAATATGGTAAAAATGAAATATTAAGAGTCCTAGAATTTAGAAATTACCAAAATAAGAATTATAGTCAAAATAAACAATCTCACCAAAAATAAGAAATTCGGGCTCAGTTTTGTTCTAAGCAGCCGCTTGGTATGTTTCTAAACGGTCGCTTAGAAGGTCAGTTTTACTCCTTCAATTTTTGGTAGATGACAGAGCGATCGCTTCACCTGGATAACTAAACGGTCGCTTGGTTATCCCGGTTGCTTCCTTCTTCGACTGCTTCTAACATATTGATCTAATTGGTTTCCAATTTCAACCCAACACATGAAACTTGTTCTTTGACTTGTAGTCTTCAACATTATGGACTTCATTGCTCGAACATGTAAATGATCGACTTTATTAGCTCTTTGAAGTTTCGCACTTGGCTCTAATCTCTTTCCAGCAAGTTTCGGGTTCTTGATGGTTTCTAGCGTAGCCCGAATCATATCACTTTGAACCCATGGATTACCTTTTGGGTAATGACAGGTAGGACTGCTGTCATTGGTGGATCTTTTAGTTTAGGAGTTTCAACCCCATCCTACTCGAAATAGACACCACAATAGGATCCGCTAAGTCTTTATGAAAATTATTCCATCTTTGATAAATTTCTTGTAAAGTCACGTCTAAGACTCATATTTCTAGACTTCCATTTCATGTGACTTAGTATTTTATTAAATTTGGCTAGCCAATGATCGATTCATTTAATAGACACTACTTGTCACCATCAAGAAATCCTTTTATGAAGCTATATGCTTCTCACTAGCTTTATCTAAAGCTTTATTTATGTCCAAGCACGGTTGGAGGATTTCCATCAAATTATTACACTAGTCAATCCCTTTTACTTAGTGTATATCATCCTTATAATTGTATAATGATTTTCTATGCTTTCTTCTTCATAGATATCTTTCTATGATTAAAAGGTACAAAGAAATGTGACTTCTAAACTAAGTTACCCCCACAATTCCTCAAATTAGGAATATATATGCAATATAGTAATGTTGCATCCACAAGTCTTGAACTTTTCATAAAAGTTCACAAGCATTAATATTAACCCATACATTTAGGGTTATACTTGAATTTAGAGTTCATCAACTCTTTCATAGTTCAATTCACTTATCACTTGGATAATATCCGTGAAAGGATAAGTACTTTCTAATAGTAGTCTTTAAGTTATAATGTACTTCAATCCAACTATCTTTAATTTTTTATCACACATAATTTGATCAAGGTCATCTCATAGACCAATAATGCTTTTCCAAGCATATACCCACTTAATTGGTCTTACGATTAAAGTTAAAGTCAACAATAAAGAAGACCTTGATTCACAAGAATTGCAACTTCTACAAACATATGCAACTTATCACATTTGCGACATTTCACAATATAGTATCATACCATGTCAAATAATAAAGTACATGTTCACCATATTCATGGCAATTGAATTAAGACAAATCACATTTTGTCATACTCATATGCAAATAGAATTTTGGATAATTCATCTCATTTAATTTCATTGAATTAATTGAGGCTATCAAACAAGATATGAAAATTAACTAACTTAATTTACAAGTGACATTTTCCTATACCTTATAATTGGGCAAGCAATTTTCACTTGAAATAATTTGCCATCAAAATTATTTACCATTTAACCATATGGATGGACGTCAAAACATGCATCATCCAATGCGCACGTTTAAGTAATTAAAAGGATCAGATTCAAATATTTTCAGTTAAAGGAACACACATTTTCCTTCCATGCATGTGTATCGTTCAAAATAAATTATTGATCATCATCAATTTACTTATATATAAAATATATATACATCCCTTTTGTGCAACTAGGCAGCATAGCAACTACAGAAGAAACAAACATTTTCTTCTACTCATGAATAGATGCAATTATCCAACGTGTTTGGGAAAACATATTATCTTTTCCAATTCTTCAAAATCACAATTACTGTTTATGGAATGTCTTTAACCACCAAATTGTCTCTTTCACAAATAGACATCCAAATGGATACACCCATGTCTTTCAATTTAAATTGCCAAAATGACACGAAGAAAACTGCTTTGTCCAAACAGTACCATAAATGTTCATGTATTTTCAGATTTCATCATCTACGTAACACCACGCAACACTCCAATCCGATTTTCATGAAAATACAGGAGGCTAATCCTACTACTCACAATATCAGGGAGCAAACTAATCTGTTCGTTCCCGTCTAGAAATGGATACCTGTCATTTCTAGCACATTTCAGGCACAAAACTGCTGTTAAAAAAAACACTCATTTCCAGTTTAATGGTTGTCTTCAATTGCATAGAATATTATATTTTCTTTGAAATTTTTACCATGCATACGTTTAAATTAAAGTGGAAAGATATGATCTTTCACTGTAATATATTCTCACGTCATTTCATGCACAATAATATTTCAGTGCATATAAAATAGATTTTACCATTTATCCCAAGAAATTGTAGGTGTTAGCAGTAGATAAAAAAAATTACAGAAACTTCATACTAGAATGAAAACTCACCAAAATTCGTGCCCTTTCATAGCCACCATATTTGACCATTCAACCACAGTAATGTCATATGCAAATGAAAGGATTCTAGATTATTATGCCGCTAAAAGTTATTTCGCAAATAATTAAACTATACAGTCGAGTGGAATGGCATCACAACTTTTCAAAGAGTAATAAGCACATATGCAAACAAAATATAAAATCTGGCCATTACTTGGTTTCTGCCTTTTCCCATATTTTTCGTTCCCTTTACAGCACAAATTTGGATTTCATACATGCACTTTCATTTTCCAATTTTCTGTAAGTGATTAATGAAAAGGCATCAAAAGACTCGAACCAAAACAAAAACTGACCGTTATTTGACCGTAAATTGGTTTCTGTCCTCTTTTTTCTTCCTTTTTCTATATTTTCCATTACCTTTTGTACGCACGAAGATCGAACACATGATGATAGATTCAATCCTTTTATTCTTCAACATTTCTTTCCAAAGCATTCTCTTCAACGCTGTTAGAAAAAACATCAATTTTACTTGCCTTCTCATGAAGTTTGATGCGGTCCACACGAACAAAATCTCGATCTATCATCTTGATTGTCGCCATTATGGTGTCACTCTCCATTGCAGTGAAATATTGTTTGAGATTGTTAGGAAAATATTAACACCAAGGGTTGGAGAAGAAACCATAGAAATAGAATCACAAGAAGATGAATTGAGAAGAAGATCATCACGAACATGAAGGCTCAAACACGACATTATATCGTTGTCCTCAAACGATATTTGCCCCCTCTCGGTTGAATAATGGTGCTCAAAGGATTTTTCGACAAATGGTTTGAAAGATTAATCAAGCCTTGTAGAGAATACACCACTTAAACACTTGTGGAATTCTTCAAAATGTTTAGAACACAAAGGGAATTTGAATATGGATGAAGAAGACTTTGTTTCTTCTTTGTGGAATGAATGAATATATCTCATTTGTTTGTTATTAATTGTATTGATCATTTAATCACCTATTTATAGGCCTTGATCAATACCCCACGAATTGGTGCCAAAAAACCATGGAGAGATGTAAGGTTCCCTCCAAAAGCCATCAAAATCGAAACTGAAAAAACTGCCCAACAGCCATTTTTTCCTTCTATGTGGTCGCATAGAGTAAACCTATGCGACTGCATAGGTTCTCAAAACCAGGACCTTTAGTCCCTGTGGTTTGCCCATGTAACCGCATAGGCCAATATTTTGGCTCCGATTTCCTCTTTCATTCCACATACTTGTTTATTGGTTTGAACAATATTTTTCCATCAGTTAGAGAGGAGGAAGATGGCGGAACGAAATCTACGACGACGATGAGACCAACATCATCAACACATTTCAAACTCCTTAACCGGCCTAACCTAATTTAAAAGTTAGCCAAAGTTCAACTTTGGTGCAGGGTTTGGATTTTGGTTCGATAAGATTTCTCGATTCGGATCCAGTAGTCACGCTAGGCGGTGCTAACAGCAGTGCGCAATGCAATGACACCAGCTGCTGCAAGTTTTTGTGGTGGTTGTTTGCAGGTAGTGATGGCAGTGGTTATGCAGTTGGTGATAGAGATGGCGGTTGTGGTGTGGTTTTGATGTTGACATCGTCGTTGTGCAGGTTTATGTGGGTATTTTTCTAGTGCGTGGTTGTTTTTGGGTGATTATTGCGGTGATGATGGTGGTTGTGGTTGGCAGTAGCGGTGGAGTGTGGGACGAACACAGTTTGCGATCAATTATATTGCTGTTGTAATCAATAAATTAATTAATTTATGACCAATAAATATTTTATGGCCTAAAAGAATGTGTGATTGTAATTAT
Source organism: Osmanthus fragrans (assembly GCA_019395295.1). Lineage (NCBI taxonomy): Eukaryota > Viridiplantae > Streptophyta > Magnoliopsida > Lamiales > Oleaceae > Osmanthus > Osmanthus fragrans. The sequence goes on along the minus strand of CM033341.1, from coordinate 24,588,659 downwards.
GATTGAATTTGAAATCGTGACTCAAAATTTGATAAGCTGTGACAAACTAATTTGACTAAGAAATAATTTGTGACTCATAAAATTTGTGATTTGTGATCGATGAATAAACCGTGATCTATAAAATTTGTGATTTATGATCGATGAATAAAATATGACATAAAATTTTTGGTTTGTGATCGTGAAATAATTTGTAATCTTCAAAAAAAAAAATTATTTGTGATCAAATAGTATAGAATTGTGACATTAATATCTTTAATTAATAATATATATATTTAACTTATAAAATATATTTTTAATTAATTATTTCGTAAATTAAATTAAATTAATATATATATTTTTGAAGGTTTAAGTCTTGTTTCTTAGTTTTGAAATTGGCTATCATTAATCTCTTAGTTATGAAATTTTCTCTCTAGATAAAGTGTGAGTCTATGTGTAGAGATCAATTCCTTTAGAGTTGTATTTCATGATGAGTCAAAATACATATGGAAACAATAAATTGGATTATGGTCCTCAATTTATATATGATTCTCATTATATGTATCATCTCATCAACACAATAATATCAAAAGAAAACATATTGAAGAGGAAAAATCAAGAACAAGAAATTAAGAATCAAGCATAAGTGATAAAAATCAAGAAGAAGAAATTGAAGTAATCAAGATTATGGAGCAAGAAGTCGAAATCAAGAAACAAGGAATAAAGCTTGAAATGCCAAAATCAAGAGATTACAATGGATTTTCAAGATTCAAGAACCATGATCAAGATCCAATAATAAAGAATCATTTTCAGTGAATCAATGTATGCTCTGCATTTAATAATCCATTTGATGATTTGAGACAATAAAGTAATTAGGTTTTCAAGTTCTTGAGATTTAGAATTTTAATAAAATTCTAATAAGATACTCTTTAACAATAAAGAGGTTTGAGCTTGCTTGCAATCAAGTTTGGCTCGTTTAAAATAAGTTGAGCTAGGCTCTTCCCATGAGTTAGACCCTTGGTGGGGGCAGCTAAGCTAGCTCGTGAACTACTCGCAGCTCGCCACTTTTTAGTCGAAAAATTATAATTTTACCCCTCAAATTATAATTAAAACGTAAATTTGTAAGAAAAATGTAAAATTAATAACTTTAACTTTTAAAAATCGTCCTCCTTTAATTGGACTTGAGACCGATTATAATTAAATGACAATTAAAATTGTACACGAATAAATATTTTGTGTATAATTTTTAAAAATAAATATAATATAATAATGATTAAAAAAGAAACATAATTATAATTCTATATTAGCTGTTTGCAATTGGGGTACTTTTAAAATTGACCTGATAAAATGGGGGATTTTTAGGATTGACCTCTTTGACTATGCTTTTTATGAAAAATGGTAAAATGTCTATATTACCCTTAATTAAATGAATTTTTGTATATTGCAGGATATATCTCTATCTTAGAATAATTTTTCAATTTTGTCCTGTATTATTTCTATCTCGAATTCTAGCATATAAATCCATCATTTGATCTAATAAATTGACATAATCTTCCATATATCTATCAAAATTTTTTCCAAGTATATAATTATCCTCAGACGATGATTGATCTATTCTTTCCATTTGATAGATAATATTATTTATTTTTTCTAATAATTTTTCTAATAAGTTATCTAATCCTTCAATTATATATCCTGACATGTTATATAAATTTAAACAATGCTAATAAAATAAATATTAAATACAAACATTTAGATAATTTAAACATGAAAATATTCAGATGAGTAATCCCAATGATTCTTTAAGATTTCAGAAAATATCTTTCTAAATTTAACAAAAATAATAGTTTTACCTTAGTTTTGATCTAAAATCTTTATTCCTAGAACCCAGTAACTTTCAGGCTCTGGATCTGCAAATGACTCCCTTCAATGGCCTCCTGCCTTTACGGGATAATTGCTATTCCAGCTTTCCACTTTCATTGTGTCAATTCTTTGAATTCGGACTATAGATTTTAACTAAAGAAAACTCTCTTTCTGTTAAAGTAAGAAAGAATTTCTTCTTTAATCTTTCAAGAATCTATGAGTGAAGTGTTTAGAAACCCATGTTATCTTTGAAACGATTGAAATATGGAATAATTTGGAATTTTATTGATATCTAAAAACTGAAATATGATTACAATGGAAGACAGAAAATTGTTTGGCTAACTCACAGCTCGAGTGCTCAACCAACTCTGCCTCTTTCATTAGCCCAAAGGCTTTTATTTATACAGAAATTTGAAGATAAATTACATCATTGCTTATATCATACTAATAATATTTTATTGCCTCATGCTTTCATCAAGAGCCTCATGGCCCCTCCATCCTTTGTTGTTTTGTTACATTTTCTTTGATAAAGGACACAATCCTTCTATAATTGTCATTTAAGCCTTGTTCTTACATACAGCTGGTAAGGTTCTCCTGTAGCAGTTTGGACACCTTTCCTCCATGTGTTTATCATTTTCATCTTTATCTTCTAATTCTGTCGGCAAGTGGGGCAGTCTTTTGCTTCACATGCCCTCTGTAATGTTGAAATGGTATCAGGAATCTGATGCATGTCAAACTTGGTGATAAAATCTTTTAAAACTTCAGATTTTTTATTCCCATCATTAGCCAAAAGTGTTCATCCATTATATTGGCATATGCATCTGTATTTTCTATTATAAAAACTTTTTGCTATGTTATAAAGGACTTTGTATCCAATCACTCTTCTATTTTTTATCCATGATTTTGTAAAACTTGGTAATGGTTTATCAATATGCCCTTCATCCATTTTTAAATTTCTTCCAACATGTCCAATGGAGATTATATATTCTGTTGGATAGAAAATTTCATCTTCGACTTCTGGACTGATAGTATAAAATTTTAGATAAATAGATCGTCCATGTGCATATCTTGAGACTTTAGATTTAAATATGTCATCAAATCTATCTATTTCTTTAAGAGATTTATCTGGATAAATTAAATACAAATATCCATAATCAGCTGCCATTTTGACCATGACTGGATCAGATTCTTTCATCATAACTATTCTCGGATAAACGTGATCACCGGGTGAAATAAAATGTGAATAATTTGTTTGTAATTCATAAATTATTTTAGTAAATTTTTTATATTCTTCTTCTTTTGAAGACAAAGGGATTTCATCTTCTTCATCTGGTTGTATCTGAATTGATCTCGTATACTCTTCATTGATAATAATCTTTTTTATGATTATCACCAATTCTTATCTTTCTGGGACTTTGGATCATAATATCTTTCTTTGGTCCACTGCTGCTTCCGCATGGTAGATCACTTCTTGGTATCTGTTGATATTCCTGTTTGATATCATAGAATTGTGCCAAGACATCAATCCTTGTATCTTTATTTGTATCAATAGACATTAATTGTGCTTCAAGAGCATCAATTTTGTCTTTCATTTCATTGGCAACTTTGACGTGGGATTCATTGATTTCAAGTAATATGTTGAAATTATTACTTAAGATTTCAGCTAATGCCCGCATCCCAACTTTTATATCATCTGCTTCTTCTTTGGCAAATGTTGCCGTAGATTTCATCTCTGATATCATTTGTTTAATATTATCCATCTCCAAATTCAATGTTCCTGCTTAAAAAATCAGCAAGATAATTATTTGTACCTTTAATATGAATAATATCAAAATTATAGAATGATAAATATGCTTGCCATCTATGTAACCTTCTATACTGGAGTTCCATTGGTAATTTATTTCTAACAAGTCCTGCAACTTGAGAATTGTCAGTTTTAACAATAAATTTTTTTAGATAATAAAAATAATGAAAATTTCTTTATTCCTCTAATAATTGCTAATAATTCTTTTTCATGAGTGGTATAATTTATTTCTACTTGATTAAAAGTTCCATTTGAATATCTACATATTTCATTTAAATCTGTTTTTAATATTGCTGCCCAATATTTATCTTAGGCATCAATATTAACTATCAAATTATCCTTTTCATTTGGTAATCTTAATTTTGGTAAATTTTTACATTCTTCTTTAAGTAGTCTAACTATTTTTGTATGTTCTTCATTCCATCTTTTAGTATTAGTTTTTCTAAGTAAAATTTGTATTTTATATCTCTTTTTTGAAAGATTTTCAATAAATCCTTCTGCATAATTTAAATATCCTAAGAATTTTTGTATTTGTTCCTTAGATTCTAATTTATTAGGAAAGCTTTCTATCTTTTTAGATATATGATATTGTAATTTTATTCCATTCTTATCTATAATTAATCCAAGAAATTCTATCTCAAATTTTTCTATAATAGCTTTCTTTTCAGATAAGACTATTAATTCTTTTTGACATTTTTTTAGGAATTTTATAATATGATTTTTATGATCATTTTTATTTTCTGAACATATTAGTATATCATTAACATATACTAATAAGAAATCATTTTTTAATCCAAATGGCATAACTATCCATTCATAATTACATTAAGGCGTGCTAAATGTCGTATATGGTATTGATTCTTCTTTCATTTTGATTTGCCAAAATCCTGACTTACAATCAAATTTTAAATAATACTCTTTTCCTTTTGCAAGGTTTATTAAAACATCTTTATTTGGTAGAAAATATCCATCAAATTTTGTGTATTTATTTAATTCTTTATAATTTATTACCATTCTTGATTTTCCTCGTACCTGTTCAGAGTGTTTCATTACCATAAAGGCTGGACTACTATGTGGTCATTGCTAGCTCTGATTAATTTCATGTTTTTTAATTCTTCAATTTATTTTTTAAATTCTTGAATATCTTGTATAGTGTACATCATTGGTTTTACTTTTATTATTACATTTTCAGTTAATTCTATTTTTGCTCTTGGATGTTTAGGTTTCCAATAAACTAATGAGTTTTCATTATAGACATTTTCTATCTTTTTTATTATCTTTTTTATTAATTCTGATTTTTCTGTTGTTTGTATTTTTTGTATTTTAACAGTTGTTTTTATTGGTTTTTTATTGTCTTTTCACCACTCTGGGCTGACTGAACTCTGTATGGCTTAAATTCTCTTGAAATTTTTAGTAGATGTCCACATGGTGTTTTTAACATAATCATATAGTTATTTTGTTGGTAATATTGAAATTGTTGAACAAAGTCATTTCCTAATAATATATCACATTCTAATACAACATATGCATATACTTTGTTTATAGTTATTTGTTTACTTCCTAATAGGATTTCTACGTTTTCTTTATTTTTAGTAATGTGTGACGATATTCCCGTGACACCTGTTATTTTTATAGTATTATCATTGTTCCAATTTTTTAACAAAAATATCTTGATAATAGTTATATCACTTCCTGTATCTATTAAGACACATGTTGTTATATTAGTTTCTACAATAGTAATTTGTATATATACTCCTAATGAAAATGTTATTACATTATTCATTCTTGTGGACAAAACAATGTCTTATTATTATGTGTTATATAGATTCCTTGTTTATTAATATTATAATAATTTAAGGCTTGTAAAAAACTCATTCCTAATAATATATGGTAATGATCTCCCATACTATTATCTACATAATATGGTATTATCATTTTTTCTTCATCTAAAACTATTGGTATCTTTACTTCTAATTCAATAGTATGTGTTTTTCCATCAAAATTGATATATTTATAAGGTTCTACCCTTCTTTTTGTTAATCATTTATCTCTATTTCTTGATATATTGTTTGTTGTTCCCGTATCAATTATGATATTTGTTTCTTTTATATATTTTATTCCATTAAAATATTCTCCATATATTTGCATACTTCCTATATTCCTTTTTACCATTATTTCTCGACTTATGCTTGATTTTCTTGGTATTATAGATGTACTATTATTTCTTCTTAATCTTCCATCTTTAAATTCTATTAAAGAATTATTTTCTATTTTTTCTGTTACATCTGGTTTTGTTTTAGATATTTCTAATTCATATATTTCTGGTAATAGGTTTAGTTGTTTGTTTGGTTCTACAATATTTAATATGTCTTTACATTCTTTGTGAATTTCTATATAGGATTTTTTAGAGTAAATGTTTCCATAGTTTGAATTAGTAAATGTATATAATGCTCTGTATTCTATAGTCATAATATGATTTCCTTCTTCCATAATATCATTTCTATGTATTTTAAAATGTAATCCTAATACTTCATTAAAATCTTTATCTTTTATTGATACGCAATATTTTGGATAACATGTAAATATTAATTTTTTGTATGCTAAGTTTTCTTCTATAATTCCTAAATGACTATCATTAGTATTTAGTATTTTTCCATCATGTAAACTTACTGTTATTGGTGAATCTATTCCTTCTCTAAATTGGGATTTGAACATTAATTGTATTCCTACTAGATAAACATATTGTATCTTTTCTTTTTGTTTTCCTTTTACTTTTGCCATTAATTGGTCAACTGTGAATTTTTTTAATAATGCTAATTTATGACTTCCTGAAACTGTTCTTATATCTATTGATTTTTCTATCTTATGATATTCACTTATAGATACTCTTTCTCTTCTAAATATTTTATCAAATATTTTTCATTCTCCTAATTTTAAATTTAATGATAATTTTTCTATTTTTCTAAATGTATTATTATCGAATGTTACTTTTAATCCATATCCTTCAAAATTTTCTATTTCTTGTCTTTCTTCTATAGTTTCAACTTCTTCTATTTCGTGATTCATTCTGATTTTGATATGTAAACATCTTCTCCTTCATATTTATTAATATTCGTTATCTCTTCTAAATCGCTTTCTATTTCTTCATATTCTTATTGTAAAATTCTAACTTTCTTTTTAGTACAATCAGGACTCATATGTCCTATTTCTCCACAATTCTAGCTTTTGCATTGTTTTTTTTTTATCATTTTTAAACTCTTTTCTTTTTGGTTGATATTTTCTTTTATAATATCTCCTATTTGGTTTTTGATATTTCTTTTTGAACTGTTTATATTTTTTATACTTTTTTTGTTTGAACTTTCTTTTATATTTTCTTTCTGGTCCACATCCCCAATTAATAGGTCTATCTATCTCTTCGCAACAGATTCTTGTTAATTTTTCGACTTTTTCATTAGTTGTCTATTTTTACATATTTCTGCTAATCTTTCAAATATGAATTTTATTCTACTTCCTAATGTATCTGGTACAAGATTATCCTTTATATATCTTTCATATTCTATCTTAAAATATATATTCCATGTTCCTGGTAATTTAACAAAATACATTTCTAAGTATGGTCCTTAATTTTCGTTGCTATAAAATTGGGTATAATAGAAATTTCTAAATTGACATGTATATTCTTTTATTTTACACATATCACATATCATAATGTTTATCAATCCTAATCTTACTTTTAATTTTTCTCTTCTAACTTCTTCCTCTGAATTTTTTATCCAATTTTCTCCTAGAAATTCATCTGAAATATATTCTACTAACTTTTTTATTCCCTCTTGTGAGGTTTTTTGGATTTCTGTTTGTATATTTCTTCTCATTAATAATTTAGTATCTTCAGTTACTCATTCCCACCAATTTCTTACATCTCATTCAAATGATGCTATTAAATAGTCAATTCTTCTATCCGTAGATTCTCATGTATCATCTTGGTTATATAAAAAGAATAATATCATTGCATCTGCCCATTGTAACAAGGCTTTCTTAGTATCTATTTTACAATCTAAATCTAGTTTTGCTCTTCCATGATTTATTGGTTTATTGTAGTCTGAGTTTGGGGTAAATTGATCTTTATATTTTTCTATTCTATGTTGTGGTATAATTCTATCATAGTACTGCATATAAGGTCTATGTGGCATTGGTGCATATCCTCCTTCTAATTCAAGAAATTCTAATTTTGGATTGTTGCTTGTATTTCCTGGTGCTGGTGTTGGTCCTCCACCAGTATTCATTAATATTTCATAATTTTCTAATTCTTCTATACTTAATTGGTCAAAATTTTCTATTAGATTATCTATTTCTTCATTCATCATCTTTTTTATTTTTTCCTCTTTCTTCTGCATATTTTTCAAATTCTTTCTCTTGTTCTAGGATTATTGGTAATATTTCTTTCCTAAATCTATCATCCATACTTCCAGGTTCATAATATCCTTCTGTTTCTACATGTTTCTTTCTTATTCTTGTCATTTCTCATTTTATTCTATTTTTATCTACTTTTTTATCTGTTGGTTTCATATTTTGTTTCATTTCTCTAATTTCTATTTTTAACATTCCTACTTCATCTCTTAATTCCTTAGTTTCATTTATTAATTCATTTATTATTTTCTTTAGTTCATCAAATGATTCTGAAAAAGCCATTATATTTTCCCACTTTTTACTTCAAATAAATATGATATACACTTTTTATCTTTATTTTTATTGATGATTTTATTAAAACTTTCTATTGCTATTTTATTATTAGGTAATTCATCCCTTACAGTTTCAAAATATTTTGCTTTTAATTCTAGTTTTTCAATTTTTAGTTTCCCTAACATTTTTTCTTGTGATATATTTATATCTTCTGGTGTTCCTAGTATATTTGAGATTTTTTCTTATATTTTTTTTAGATTTTTAACAATATTATTAAGTTTTCTAACTACTTTATCATTACTCATTTATAGTTTATGATAATTCATATATTTCTCTATAATATAAAGTACTTTCAAATTTTTTATTAATCATTTCATATACGTATCTATCTCTTATAGATCCTATAATTAATTTATGTAGTATTTGTTCTTTTATTTCATTAGGTAATTTTTTAATTATATTCAATGTTAATATTTTTGATTTATTAGGGATAGGTTTATAAAATATTTTATATCCTTTTTCTTCTTCTAATTTATAATAGTTATCTATCTTCTTAATTTTAATTCTCATAATTACTTATATTATTTTCTATTATAACAGCTATTTCTTCTTGATCTATAGTTTCTATAGTAGTTTTTCATATCATAAGATCTCTTATTATACTAATTTCTGTTTTTTCTATTATCTCCTTCCTAATATCTAAAGGTATATCTTTTAATTTTATAAGTATGATTTTTAAGACTTCTTTCTCTATTATATGTTTTCTTATTATTATCTCAAATCTATCTTTTTTAATTTTATATTTATTTCCTAAATCTTCTATTATCATGTTATGATCTATGACTCTGATACCAATTAAAGTGGGGGGGGGTACTAAGACCGTCTACAAAATCTACAAAATATTTTAATATTTTAAAAATTATTTTATCATTCTTTCGGTTAATCTATTATTTATTAAGGATATGTAAAATTTTAGTGTTAATCTAAATTTTAATTTTTTATATTTTAGTGGTAACCTATTTTTTATTGGTCTTCTCATTTAATAACTTGTTTTATATTCTTTTTGTATTATAGGGATTAGGTTGCAATTTTTTAAGTTAAGGGTATTTTTGGTAGTAAAAATGATCAAATGTCATTTTGGAAATATGGCTTCAATTTAGATTATTATGGAAATAAGGTATGAAATTTGAGTTATTTTCAAGTAATTCCTCGTTTGCAATTGTACATCTGAAAAGGTGTCAGAAGGACACCCTCATCTTCCTGAAGCCATTGGTGGATAAAAACATGTGCTTTTATCCAAGTTATAATATTGCCTTGATCACATAATATATCTCAGTCTAATATATGGTCTCCCATACCTTATATCTGTAAATATAGATAAAATTGCAAGTGCTATGAACAAATCATGGATTGTATTGAACAATACATGATATTAATATTGCTAAACACTCTATCGTTGAAGTATATTGAAAAAGTGAATCCTATTAATGCAAGCATATTGGTTTCCTTCATTTCAAATGTAAGAAAGATAAATCTAGTTCGTAACGAGTATATATATGTATCAAAGTAAAATTTAAATTTGTTTCGAAGTAACCGAAAGCAATATTTGGCCCCCAAGCAATTTGAGATGGGGATCGAACACTATAAGTTAGGAAAAAGATAATTGATACACAATGAAAACTAATTTTAAATGAGTTTTTCATCACAGCACATATTCAAGATAATGGAGAATCCTCAACTCTGCACTGTAAGAAGGCAAAAAAAAATTATTTAACAAAGAGAGTAGAAAAAAAAAATTAATTTAAAGAAGTGAGATCCACACTGCATAAAAGAAGAAAATATGTTTAACAAAGCTATAAAATAATGTGCATATGTTCCACTCATCATCAATCAACGTTCCTAGACTATGATAATATATTTCAAATTCAATGTGGGAAAAATAAATTGAATTCCATTATACAGTTTATACTATTTTGGAGAATATATATAAGGAACATTGCACCTCATATTTTTTATTTTGTATTCCCCAATTTACTTAAAATATCTTTCAATCCATGAGCATTGGATTATATCATCGATTGTTAAAAACTTAGCATAACAATTGTATTCAAATATGTAACAAGAACGAAGAGAGAAAAAAAATAATAACTCATGTAGATGCCGCAAATAAGATTCTGAACTCATCTTGTACAAGATACACTAAATATTTTATTAATTAAATTAAAATCTTGTAAGGTTATTTGTTCAACATATTGAGTAGGTTCATCCATTGTAATGTGTTTAATAAGAAATATTTTTTCAAAGGAATCAAATTATCACCATCAATAAATAATACTAATAAATATAAGTACCACTACCACAAATAAAACACATACTGTTCAATATTAAAGAAATACGACCTCCCTAGTTTAGGAAAAATAACTTTAATTCTTCTTTCGTCTACCGAACTCCGTAAGACAAATATCATTTTCTTGAATATTTAAAAAGTTAGCAAGAAACTTAACAAACCGTGAAAATGATGATGAACTTGTAAGTGTTATGCCCTAGGTCCAATCGATTTAGGTTGTAAACACTTTTTAATATGTTTACTGCATTTATTTTGGCAAGATCTATTATTTATTTAAATTAATATTCTGATGAATGATATTAAATAATAGAGTCCGTAGATTCAAGTTTCAGTAATTTGTTAATCACAAAGAGTTGTGATTGTGAGATACAAATTACGTTTGATTGAATCTTAAACAATCCATAGTGGTAAGTAAGAACGAGATACGGATATCGTTATTACGGATAGACCATCACGTGTGACCTTTCTTACTTATGAAGTAAGTAGCCGATCTCACAAGTTAAAGTGTAGTGACACTTAAATGAACACGTGAATGTTTTGTTATAGAACAAAACATTGGAGACCCGCTGAGGAGATTCCACATGGATAGCTATTTGAGTATCAGTGGTTAATCTCCAATGTCCGGTAGTGGAATTGATCCTTCGACTTGAGGTCATCATAGTACCTTATGTGGGGATAGTCATACTTTGGTGATACTGGATGTTGCTCTATCAAGGGCCGCTAATACGGCGTCGTTCGAGTATGTCGAGAATCATATGAAGGTTGTGAATGATCAATAGAGGATTCGTCACTCTTAGATAGTAAGAGTTTATGATCTACATTTCATCCAATTAAGTTGATAATGAAATCCTTGGCCAAGGTGTACACATAAATCGAAAAGGAGTTTTCGACTTACATTGACTTAATAGTGGAATAAAAGATATGATCGATAATCGAGATTGACACATATCCATATCTCGTAATTGATCGGATCATATTGACGAATGGATTATAGTTTCACGATAAACGAACGAATTTGATTTTGTCTGTGATATTTTTCGTACATGTATTGCCCTAACACATTGCTAGATGTCAATTTGGGACGACGGATGTGAATTAATATTAAATCAAAAGGGTGTTTTGGTTTATCGATTTTGAAAATAATAATTCACGTCGTTAGATATCGTGATTGAGAACCTAATGGGTCACACACAAAATGAGAATTGAAAGAATGAGAGTTACCAATTAATTAATTGACAATCGTTGGATAATTAATTAATTGAGTTTCTTATTAATAGGCCCGAATTAATTAATTAGATTAATTAATTCATGGACCGAATTTAATTAATTGGATTAATTAAATATCGGACCGGGTTAAGTTTAAGGGACGAGCCAAGCCCGTTTGGGTTTATATAAATAAGTTGCTAAGGTCTTAAAGTTGTAGAGATTTTTCATTATTCTGCTTGCTAGCACAAGAAATAAAATCCTGATTTTCTCTCTACATTATTCTCTGTGTGGATACTATTGGAGGCTGGACAATTGGACAGTTGTGGGAGACAGATCAGGATTGCTGAAATAGAAGGAATAGTAAAGGAGTTTGCAGATTTTACAAAAGGTAAAATCTATATCACAATTTCTATCTAAACGCAAAGAAGATCCTTGGTGGGAATTGAAAATTGTTATTTTTTCGCTGTGCATGTTTAAGTAAATTCCCAACAGAACTAGCTACTGTATAAATTCGGCAGAAAAAGGCAACAAAAAAGTAAGTAGCTACAAAAAATTTATGTCTGAAGAAATTGTGAAATGAGTGATCATAGTTGAAAAATTAGGAGAATGGTAGTTGTATACTTAATTATATATACTAGAGAGATTGTAAAGAAGAGAATGTTGAAAATATACTTGTGCTAAATTTGGTTCAAGTTCACAGACCCAAATTTGAGAAAAAAAAATCGAATTAAAAAAAATGGCAGAACAGAAATTGAGATTTATTGATGACAGCCTACCATTGATAAATCAAGGTAGTCTGCATGGTTTAAAAAAAAAAAAAAAGTCATACTGGTGCCTTAATGCTAGAGAAGCTTGCTCGCCTGTTAGCTAACTCGTGTGAGTCGATGAGTGATTCGTTGCTTGACTCGCGTCCAAAGCTTGCCTTGTGCAAGAACCGAGGTGAATAGCTCACCCCACTTTCCATTTCTACGTTGAACCGACAATGTAGTAGATGAATTCTTGACCAATTAGAGCTTAACCTTGATCTAGGTGTTAAAATCTAAATAATTCTATTTATCCATATAGATATGACAAGCGATTGTAAATATTTTATGTTACCTGTTAAAATTTACGTCTCTAGCTAAGTGGCTGCAATTAAGTAAAATCTCATGCAAGCACCTACTTTTCAAGAGATGAAGACATCTATAGTCACCTCAATCACCTATGTTTTTGAGGAGTTAAGGCACATTCCTAACGCATCATCGACGACAACCTCCAAGGTAAAATAACGATGTGCAGACCTGTCACGTCTCATGTCCGCGGCGATCAACCTAACCCCTAGCCACTTTAGACGGGCTTCTGGTCTCCGAGGCTGTTAGTGTTCAAAGCCTTGTGCCTTAGGACAACTGTACACTTAGAGTTATGTGATTGGTACGACATCTTTGCAAGGACGGTAAGGAGTCAATTCTCCACTTTTTCGCCTATGCCAACGTATGGGAAATTACAAGACTACGTTGGCTGGATGTGAGGTATTGGTGCTAAACATGTGAACCATTATGATGAGGTCACCTGACAAACATCCAAGATACTTGGAGCTCATTCTATTGCAAAGTAATACTAACACTTACATTTGAAGATAATCAAGAATCTCGTATTTTCATTCTAAAATATAAAAACTGACTCCTGTTTTTCTTCTCCATTTTTGTGGGAGTGGCACCTTATATATTTTGCTAATCTTTCCATTGACTTGAGCATCGAACGCATACGATTTCAGCCTCCCTACCTTTTGGAGATGTTTAGGTCTTGTGCTTTTAACGTAGGCGTTCTAAGTGCACAGATAATGGACCAATATAGAAGTTTTTAATTTCTTGTAATCTTTAAGGGTCCGTTTGATTGCAATGTGAAATTTGGGTGGAAAGACAAACAATTATGGGGAATTGAATTGCCTAAAATCTGTTTTACCGAAAATTGTAATTAATTGTGTTTGATTGGTATAATTTTTCACCTAATCCGTTTGACTTTATTTTTTATGCAAATTGTTACTTTTTGGGATAATTTTTTTTATAATTTGTTTGGATTGCCAAAAAGTAAAATAATAATAATAATAATAATAAATTTTAAAATTTTTTTTTGTCTTCGTTTGGCTTCCTTTTTTTTTTTTTTATGCAAATTGTCAATTAAATTGATAATTTTTTTTACCATTGGATTTATAATATGTTTTCATCACCAAAAAAAAAAAAAAAAAAGATGAAAAATCACTTTACTACCAAAATCATGAGAAAATAAGAGGTGAAAAATGTGTTTCACTAGGTTGTACCTAAAATTTGGATGGAAATAAATTCCATGAAATTGTTTGACAATCAAATACCACAAATTAGATGGAATTGCACAACTTTTCTATTTCCACCCACTTTTCTACCCATATCAAACACACCTTAAGAGTGACATCAGTTACTCCGTAACTATCTGTTTTTTTATTTTTTTCTTAGATTTTAATATATTTTGAGGGTGTGCTGAATTAAAATAGCTCTATGGGGGGAGAATGTGTAGCTATTTTAGAAGGTCAAAATTTTGGTACTAAACACGTCCTCAACATCAATTATATCAAAAACAATCATAGCAATGTTGTTGTTGTCGGTAAAAATGCCGATCAACAAATTCCTCTCAACTAGTCAGGATTTTCTCTTCCTAAACTCTCTGGTTTTGTTGCTTAAACTAGAGTAAGAGATGAAATGACTATTTGGAATGGGTGATTCGAATTTGGATGACTTTATCTTTTTAGACGGGATATAGATTTCCTTCAAAGTTTTGGGGAAATTAGATTATTCTAGAAGGTAACAGGTGGCACTTATTTAGTGATGAATTGGTAACTAATTATGTTATGTATGTACATGTTATTCATTGGTTTAGAAGTCATACTTTTTAATTACGTGTATAATTATAACAATTTTGCCGTCATTGGGGGAATGCTTCACCACTTTTCTTCTACAAGGCTTCTAATTACCCTCACGTGTCTCTTAGATTTCGCCTAAGAGGGTAAGCTTACATGATAAATATATTGATTTAATGAATAATTCCCGAAATTCGATTTTATTATTCATATTAAATCTAGGATTGTTTATTATCAATTTGCAAACTTATAGTGGCATGTTGACATGTATTATATGGAGGAGATATGCCATGATTATATCCCTTTTATTGCGTGCGTTAATGGGACTATTTACGTATTTCTAGGTTAATAGCCCGTGTAGAATACGTGCGATCTCACTCATTTTCAAGCTGTTTTCTATTTTCGATTTTCGAAAACGGTAAAAACGCATTCTCTTTTCCTTTTTCGAAAACGGTTTTTCAAAAACAAAAAAAAAATTTACTGAAGAAAGCTAAAAACGCTGAAAAGTCGTCTTGAGAATTTTGTGATGAAAACACGGTAAATTTGGAAAACACAAGAAACAACTTCATTCTAAAAACTACCTGTGTAAGAGAAAGCCCTCTTCTTCTTCCTTAACAAACGCTACCACGACCCGCCGCCTGAACAACCTCAATCGACTCCCGTTTGAACCCCATAAGGCCATAACCTCCCTCTTCTACCCTTTATACTCGTCCAAGCCACTTAGTTGCAAAAATCGCCCCCAATTTAGGGAAAAAATCGCTTGACTATCGACGATTTTTCTATATTACCACCGTCGTCGGCCACCATTTCGAAATCGGAGCACCACTATTCCACTTCTCTCAACCAGGAGCATCCATTATCACCATGGGCATCCTGCAATTTTGGTCCAAAATCGAGTGATTTTTGTGGAACCAGTCGACTATCTTTTGTGAATTCGTCTACTGGGCTTGTTCATTATCAGGTTACTTGTTCATTTTACACCATTTAAGTTCAATTGATCTTGAATTGACAAAGTAATTGTGAAGTTTGATGTTGAATTTCGCCTCTTCCTTTGTGGTTCGTCTTGTGTATTTCTCTTGTTTCTCTGTGTGACTAGGTTTCTCTTGCTGTATTGGTTTCTCTGTGTTTCACATTGCTACTTAATTTGAGGCTACATAGTTATTCCTTTGGGGTGGTGGGTGTGTGAGTGATGAGTATTATAATGTAAACGACCCCAAATGTTCTTTGTTTAGTTTGATCTTTCATTATTTGTTTCCCACATTTCAACAATGCAATTGTCCTGAATATTTCCCTAATTGGATTAATCAAATATGTAGGGATTTGGAAGTTGTAGGGATGTATGTGTTGTTCTTGATGCCAAATTTTGAATTGCAGTGTTTTTTTTTTGGCATACTGTTAGTGTAAAGATGTCGGGATATAGGTGTGGGGATGTTAGAATGTTGGTGTATTGTTAGTGTGGGGATGTAGATTTTGTTCCAGTTTAAAAATTTCAGTTTGTAATTGAATTGCGAAATAGAAATTCCACTTTATGATTTGGCAGTTTGTTGGTGTACTGTTTTGTGAAGGTTTGATTTATAGAGTTTTGTTGTTTG
Organism: Osmanthus fragrans; assembly: GCA_019395295.1. Lineage (NCBI taxonomy): Eukaryota > Viridiplantae > Streptophyta > Magnoliopsida > Lamiales > Oleaceae > Osmanthus > Osmanthus fragrans. The sequence goes on along the minus strand of CM033341.1, from coordinate 24,572,322 downwards.
AATTGACATGTCTAGATTATGATTGCTGTAATGTTACAAGCATAGTTCATCATCAGTTCATTTGTTCATATGTATTGAAGTGATTGTGTTAGTGTATATCATCGTAATCCTAGCATCAGATGGCTTACTGACTATTCTTGTATCAGTATTGATGCACTGATGTAATTTCTAGCATCAATACTATTTTTTCAGCCATTGATGTACAGATGTAATTTCCAGTCAAAAGACTATTATCACAAACTAATTATATGTTTTGCTTCCTTGTGAAATGACATTAACCAACATAAACCTAAACATAAATGTAACTAAGATAAACACAAAAAAGAACCCATTCAATTTGAAATTACAAAATACATCATGTTTCCTTTGATGATTCCACAACCATGACACTAATACACCTACCATTACAACTATTGAGTTGAAACAGAACACCACAAACATTCCTACACCATCAATATACGACTTACAAATTCACAAACATACCAACTACATATTCAAAAAACCACAACAACCTATTCATTCTTTCAACAATTTCCTAACTGAGATAAGATTTGATGTCTTGATGACCTAATTTTTTTTATCCAAACCCTGCAGAATCCATCTCATATGGAGCTTCATAATGCAGCAAACCAAAGGCAGAAGATGCCCGTGGGAAAAGTTTCGGCCATAAAGCAAATTGTGGAATCGAACTTGCTCAAAATGAGTGAGATGCTTCTCACGATCTGTCGAGCACAATGGCTGGCCAGAATGAATAGAGGAATAATGGTTCACCTAAATTGTGGATGAACATGTGCATCTACCTACGCAAAGCAGTTTCAATTTGATGGCGATTTCGATTCCCTGTTTGCTTGGGAATATTGGTTTGGGAGGAGAGATTTTTTCTTGACTTTGATAGAAATTGATTTGTTGGGGGGGGGGGGGGGGAGAAATGGGTTCACATTTAGGGCTCAGGCTAAAGAGTTGGGAATGAAAATTTGAGAGAAAAACGTACGTTCAATGTCCAGGTGGAATTAATTAACGGAGTTAGTTGACACGTAGGATTTTCATCCGTCACGTGTAATTTTTTTGGTCCAAATAGACGGATAGAAACAATTTAGGTTGTAATCTTGTAATCCGATCTATTGAACTTGTAAACTTGTAATCCGATTTATTGACTTGAGTCACCAAAATTAATTTAGGTTGTGTTTTTATATGTGAATTTTTTTTTCCAAATTCACCAACTTTAAAATGTATATGTTATTTAATTCGGTATTCAGATTAAGCTATTCAAATTTATTGAATAATCAGATTTGTTGAATAAAAAATTATTAAAAATTATATGTTATTTTAATAGATGGAAAAAAATTTCAAGATTCAAATATATTTCAAATTTATATGTTATTTAATACTGTGTTAACTAACTATTAAAATTTATTAAATAATCAGATTTCTTGAATAAAATATTATAAAAAAAAATTTCAAAATTTCAAAGTAAACGCGTTTTCATGTTTTCTATTTTGAGAAATAGTTTTTCAGAATGACAAATAGAACGCATTTTCAGAAATTTCAAAACAAACACTCAAAATACAAAACGAATTCAAAACTCAAAACTAAAATATGAAGAGAACGACCCCTAAAAGGTGGAAAATGTGTTTCACTACATTGTACCTAGAATTGGGTGGAAATGAATTCCATGGAATTGTTTGACAATCAAACACCACAAATTGGGTAGAATTGCACAACTTTTCCATTTCCACTCATATCAAACACATCCTAAGAGTGACATCAGTTACTCCGTAACTATCCGTCTTTGATTTTTTTCTTAGATTTTAATATATTTTGAGGGTGTACTGAATTAAAATAGTTCTATGAGGGGAGAATGTGTAGCTATTTTAGAAGGTCAAAATTTTGGTACTAAACACGTCCTGGACATCAACTATATCAAAACCAATCGTAGCGATGTTGTTGTTGACAGTAAAATTGCGATCAACAAATTCCTCTCAACTAGTCAGCATTTTCTCTTCCTAAACTCTCTGGTTTTGATGCTTAAACTAGAGTAAGAGATAAAATGACTATTTGGAATGGGTGATTCGAATTTGGATGACTTTCTCTTCTTAGACGGGATATAGATTCGAATTTGGATGACTTTAGTGATGAATTGGTAACTAATTATGTTATGTATGTACATGTTATTCATTGGTTTAGAAGTCATACTTTTTAATTACGTGTATAATTATAACAATTTTGCCGTCATTGGGGGAATGTTTCACCACTTTTCTTCTACAAGGCTTCTAATTACCCTCACGTGTCTCTTAGATTTCGCCTAAGAGGGTAAGCTTACGGAATAAATATATTGATTTAATGAATAATTCCCGAAATTCGATTTTATTATTCATATTAAATCTAGGATTGTTTATTATCAATTTGCAAACTTATGGTGGCATGTTGACATGTATTATATGGAGGAGATATGTCATGATTATATCCCTTTTATTGCGTGCGTTAATGGGCCTATTTACATATTTCTAGGTTAATAGCCCATGTAGACTACGTGTGATCTCACTCGTTCATTTTGAATCTTTATCAAGCATCCCTCAGTATTCGATGGTTATGATTGTTAGAAATAATTCGAACAACTTTGGTTATTTCTGGCATGATTAGATGGTTTACACTAGGCCATTATTCTTTGAGAGTATCTTCATTACTCTTTCTTCGTTGTTTTTTCCTGTTGGGCTTATTTTCTGGATATCTCTTGCCTTCTTTCACTTTCCTTTAAAATCCTTCCTTAGGTACATGTCTACCCATCTCTTGCTTTTGCATTTATAATCTTTAAGCGTAATCTCTTTTTTAATAATGTCTTCCCAAAGTAAGTCTTCCGATTCTGACACCATGATTTCTAGACTTAGAGATGATTACCCTAGTGCTTCTTCTTCTTCTTTTTCCATAGAAGTACTGTATATTGTGGCGTTTCCTTACACTACAGTTACTTATTTTGGTACTTACGTTAACCCATAACTTCTTAGATAAGGGAGTAGCTTTCATCCTAGAGTTGAGGCGCATGATGATGCGTGCGAACCTTCGAGTGAATATATAAGCCTTAATGAGAGTGATGACGAGGTTTTTGAAGTTTCAAATTTTTTTACCAATCTTACCAAACAGGATTTGAGTGAAATTTAGGATTGATTTAATATCCCTAATGATATGGAATTATTGTGTCCTAGGCAGTTTCAAACAGCGGATCGCCATCCAAATAGTTGGCTAGCTATCCATAAACATTCAATGGACATGAGACATAGACTTCTTTTCCATCATTCCTTCGCGTGATCGTTTTTTCTTATAACATTGTTCATACCCAGCTTACTCCAAATGTGTGTGCCAATATGGTTGGGTCATTTTTTTTATGAAGTTCAGCACATTTAGAAAGGAGCTTTCATTGGATGCCTTTCAATCTATTTACCATCTCGTAAAGGCGGAAAATAAAGCGAACCTCCCAAAAAGGTATGACTATCTTTCTCCTCACTCTAGGATATGCCCAAAATTTGTAATCACTCCTAATAAGGTGCAAACCTAGAAGGAGAGTATTTCTTTGTTGAGGCAACTAGAAGTTCCGAACTAAGGATCCCAACCCTTCAATTATTATGTCTAGGTTCTATGGTGAATATAGTAAGTGTTGTTCCTTCATTCATTTTTTGTTTTGATTTTTGATAGTATCTTACTTTAGTATGTTGATTGTTGATGTAGGTAAGAAATTAGGACCCTTTCGAGGTCAAGCACTTAGTGATCTTTGTGCATTAGCAACATCTATCTTTGGCTTGAGTTTTGAAACTCGCAAAGCTAAGAGACTGCTTTATCTTTTCAACTCGAACTTTTACAACGTTGACATTCAAACTACTATGGGTGATTTTATGCTTTAGGTTGTTCATCCCTTATTTTTTGGCCTAAATTTCAGGCACATTCTGATTTTTCCTATTATTTTACAATATGAATTGATTTTAATTCGAGCCCTTCTACAGTCTCCAAGCACCGAAAATTTACAGTACCTCCTCTATCCCAAGTTTCAACTTCTGAACGATTAGTAATGTTCCTTCGCAAATGGTCGAGGATGTTACAATACGACTATTGCCTCCACTGGGGTCTGGGGATCAAAGTCCTATGTTGGTGCTTTTGTTTGATAGTCCTTATCCTTAGAGACTATGCCTTCTCCTTCGCCTAATTTCTTAAGGGATCATTCCAAAGTAAAAAGGAAAATTGCAAGTGAGTCCAAGCAAGTTCCAGATCCTAGAATCTCTCACTCTCCTAGGAAATCTTTTCCAAAGCCCTAGTCTTTATTCAGCCCTCTCCTGAATGAAGAGTTGGATTTAGAGGTTCTTTTTATGCTTCTCCCTTTTGTTTTTCGGACGATTAAGTCTGTCTTTACTTATTTTAACCAGTCTTGGAAAAATTTGACAGAGGATCTTACTCAACGCAAGGGAAGAAATGATTGATACTCATCGAATATGAGCTATTAAACTATACCACGACTAGCAAGCAAAGTATGAAATTTATGTCTTCTGAGTTGATAGTTTGGGTAAGAATGGGAAGTCATTGGAGAAGATATGTGACACTCTTCAGAGGAAGCTGGAGGATGTTGAGAATGAGAAAGCTAAGTATAAAGAGATATGCAAAAGTGTTGAGGCTTATGCTATCAATGAAGCTATTCTATTAGCCGATATTATGATGGTCTCTAAAGAATTGGAGCAAGTCATTAAACTTATGCTTAGAAGGTCGATTGCAAGGTTTCTAGACTCAAGGAATAGCATTAGTCGGTGAAGGCTGAATAGAAACTTGTCGCTGGATATCTTGAGAGTGCGAGGAATGAAGTTATCTTACTTTGTAATGAGAAGGAAAATTGTAAGGCAAAACTAACTATCGCAAGGTCAAACCTTGCTGAAAGGAATGCCCGCGAGGCCAAGCTTATCGAAGAAACCATGCAGGAAGGAGGTAATAAGGTTCTTGACATAATTAGGAATTTTCCATCCCAAATGGACCATGAATTTTTTGAAAGTTCGTGAGAAGATATTGAAGACATCTTGTCTTCCAAAGTTTTTATTGGCCTCTGAGGCAATGAGTATTCCATTATTCCTTCCCTGCTTATGGATTCATAGGTTATTCCTTCAAGTGGGGTTGTAACTATCGTTGAGCCAGCTAACACTCCTATAATCGCTCTCTTCCTCATCCTAAAGTGAATGTCTCCTTAAAGGACAACTTTCAAGTTAACCAGTAGGATACGTCTTTTTGGAAATTTCCAAACTCTAGTTGATATAAACGATTTATTTTTATTTATCTCGCTTCCTTATTGCAATGGTGTTTTCTTATATGTGGAATTGCCTTTTATTATTATTATTATTATTTTGCTACCATATTTATTTAAGCTCGCACTAAATAATTCATTTGGTGCTCAATCATGCTTCAAGTAACTACATTTAATTAGTTCCGTAATATAACTCGCAAAGGATAATATTTCATTCTATATCAGTTGCATTCAAAAATTAAAAAAGGCAACGATCATGACTTCTGTCATAGCTTTTTTTGTCATGACATCGTACTTTTATGTAGAGGATTTAGACTTAACCTTAGTAGATGACCTCTGGGGGTGGAATTCATTCTCCACACTTTCTTGGCGGAATTAACATCACCTTTGGTCAATGTTTTTCTATAGGCGAAAAGAGGCTTGCCCTTCATCAAAGTTTTATTCAAGGTGAAAAGAGGCTTGCCTTTCATTTTTCCTGTGTTTTAATTGTTCTCACTATTATTCATGCTTCCTATAGTACTTACGAAGTTATTTTTGCTGACTACGTTTCATAGTATTGGATACTTGATTTCCTTAACAAGGGATTTCAAAGTATGTCATTGCCTTATACCATTAGTGTGGTATTAATCACTGGAGGCCTTGGTTTTAACATTGGCTATTCTTTTTAGGGTTCCAAATTTTATGCACAGATGGTGGATGTATGTTACTGTTTTCAATAGCTTCAAGTTAGGTCTCTCTAGGATCCATTATGCGCAAATCTACTATTAATGATTAGAAAGTCCATATACCCCTGGAATATAGTTGGCTCTTTGCCTAACTCAACTATTAAAATAAATTTTCCTCTTGATACCAAGTTGTTGCCAGTAAAACTATATAGGGTGTTTGATGTGATCTGGGTTGCATCACAAACTCACGAAAGTTTGGCGAATGAGTGGAAGAGATCTAAGCCGGGTTCGAGTCTTCAAGGAAACAAGAAAGCCGTACAATTCCTTGTTCAAGTTACTAGGCACAACATGTTGGAGGCGACACGCCAAAAATCAAGTTTCATGTTGGGGTCGAAAGCCGAAAAAGACTTGGATCAACGTGAAAAAAACTGGCTTAAGATATTTTGGCCAACCGGACGCACAAAGGCCTATCGGACGCGTCCTACTGGACGTCTGGTAGTTAAGGCTACTAAAACTCTGTCCATCCGGACGCACCGTACCGGACGTCAGCTGGATGTTCGACGATTTCTTTCTATTTAACTAGGATTCGTTATTTTGGCAAGTTTTCTTAATTTTGGACACTAAAATTCGTTTTTTAACACATTTCCTTAGTTTAGTATAAATATGACTTTATTATTCATTATATGGAACCTTTGACATTATTATTGAGATTATATACAACTTTGAGAGTTTTAATTCCGCCATGTTCTTAGTGGTTTAAAGTTCTAACTTTGAACTTATCAAAAAGTTTCGCAACCCTTTTGTGGCGTTCTCACTTCACGGTTCTTGTTTCGGGTAATCAACAGGTCAGCTTTCTTGCGTGAAATCTTGGTTCTTAGTACGGATCGAATAACGGGTCTGGTTGATCTTTGCGCGGCGTGATTTCTAGCTTTCTTGGGTTGATTTCATCTTGTTCATGGGTTCCCAAGTTTGTTCTTGGTCGGATTCACATCAGGTGGTATCAGAGTATAATTCTAGAATTCAGGTCATCTATCTTTTAGTTTTGTTATTTAGCCCCTGTTTGGTAGCCATTTTTGGGAAGGAAATGTATTTTTGAATAATTGATTGATGGAGAATGTATGGTTAAAAATTAAGAAAAAGTTTTGGGTTTGCGTGTAATATTATTTTATTGAAGAATGTGTGGTTGAAAAGAATAAAGATAAAAATACATTTTGGGAAAAATGGCTACCAAATAGGGGCTTAATTTTCGTTTTTAGCCAAAAAAAAAAAAGTTGATGTTCATCATACTGTTAAAAAAAATTCCAGTTTTATTATTTTGATTTTGAGTCATTATTTTCCATATCATTGTATTGTTAATTGCCTCTAAATTTATTAGTTAGTTATTAGTTCATTCAAAAAAAAAAGGACAAGAAAAGAAAAGGACAATATATATATATATATATATATATATATATATATATATATATAGTCTCTATATCTTTGAACGTTTAGAGACAATTCATATTTAGAGTTTGAGTCTTTGTTGTCTTTTGCATTTGAGTCAATACCTCGGTCCGTATAAATTGTGTTGATTATTCGAAACTTGTGTTGTGATGGTGATCGATGCGAGAGTAGCATTCCATTTGATTGAGGTCGGTAATTTCTCGAGCCACTGAGAAAGGAGGACGAGCAGTAAAAGGCAAGAGTTGTGATCTTATTGTAGGGTAAAAGTCAACTTCGAGTGATACACGAGTGCAAACACGTGAGGTAAATTATCTTGCTTTTCTTGTTCTTCATTTTTATTAATTCCTAGATTTTGTTTTTGTGGTCGCAACATATTTATATACATGGATGAAAATAAAAATAGAAGTAAGGAAGAGGCGGTACCTAAGGGATTTTATATAGAACTTATGAATAGTATGCGGGCTATAAATTTTAGGTTTGATCAATTGGATGTGGCAGTTGAACGTATTAGTGGTGATATAGCTAGACATGAAACTTTGATTGATAGTCAGTAGTGAGGGACGCCCCGAAAGGTTCCTCGTGAGGGTAGAGAAGATAGGCGATGAGTGTAAGAAGTGATGATTATTATTTGAAAGGTGATATGGGATGAATGAGGAATAGAGGAGATAGGTTTGATAGAGGGATTGATAGAAATTTAAGCAGTATCAAACTGAATATCCCAACTTTCCAAGGTAGGAGTGATCCTGAGGCTTATTTAGATTGGGAAAAGAAGGTGAAATTGGTGTTTGATTGTCATAATTATTCGGAAGAAAAGAAATTGAAGTTAGCTGTAGTGGAGTTCACTGATTATTCCATTATCTGGTGGGATCAGTTGATGATTAGCCGTAGGAAGAACTTGGAAAGGCCGATTGAGACGTGGGGAGAGTTGAATACTTGTATAAGAAAGCGGTTTGTACTGGGATATTATTATTGAGACCTTCATAAAAAATTACAAACTCTTTCTCAGGGGTCTAGGAGTGTGGAGGATTACTAGAAGAAAATTGAGGTGACAATGATTAGAGCGAACATAGAGGAGGATTGAGAGTCGACCATGGCTAGGTTTCTGAATGGGTTGAATATGGGCATCGCCAACAAAGTGGAGTTGCAACACTATGTTGAATTGGATGACTTAGTACATATAGCTATGAAGGTGGAGATGCAACTTAGGAGAAAAGGGGTAGCTAGGCTTACTGCAGAACCTAAATAGAGTGGTGGTGATAGGAATGATCGAGTGATGACTAGGGAGAAGGTTGAGGTGCCTAAGGTTAAGAAGAAAGTGAATAAGAATAAACCAAACATCGAGTCTCAAACTGGTAGATTGAGAGATATTACATGTTTTAAGTGTTTGGGTGCGAGGCATATTGCTTCATAATGTCCAAATCGGCGGGTGATGATCCTTAGTGAGAATGGAAAGATTGAGTCGAATGATGGGAGTGAGAGTGATAGTATGCCTGGGTTGGAGGATACTAAGGGTGAAACTTGTGTAGAGTACCCAGTTGGGGAATCATTGGTAGTGATGCGTGCTCTTATTACCCAAATGAAGGTAGACGGTGAAGAGCAACGAGAGAATTTATTTCACACTAGGTGGCATGTTAAGGATAAGGTGTGTAGTTGATTATAGATGGAGGGAGTTGTACAAATGTAGTTAGGACGACCCTGGTAGGAGAGTTGAGTTTACCTCTCATGAGGCATCCACAACCCTATAAACTGGAATGACTAAATAGTTGTGGAGAGGTTCGGGTTACCAGAAGGGTATTGGTGAACTTTAGCATTGTGCAGTATAGTGATGAAGTGTTATGTGATGTGGTTCCAATGCATGCAGGGCATCTCTTGTTGGGTAGGCCATGGTAATACGATAGGAGGGTAAAACATGATGGATTTGCAAATAGGTACAACTTTGTGAAGTGCGTAAAAACTATTACATTTGTTCTTTTAACACCACAGCCGGTCCATGAGAACCAATTAAAACTGAAAAGTGAGCGAGAGAGCAAAAATAAAGAGTGAAAAAAATGAGAGCATGAGAGAAGAAAGTAAGGTGGCTAAGAGTGAGAAAAAATTAGTAGAGCCATAAGAGAGAGAAGCAAAAGCAAATTACAAGGTGAACTTGTAAGCAAGAAAAGTCGAGTGTGAGAGGGTTTTAGTGAGAGCTAATAATCCCTCTCCCAATTTGGAAATTTCTACTTTGCAGGAATTCAAGAACGTAATATATGGCCGGATAATTCGTGGGGCACCATACACTAACTATCCATTTGAAGCGGGACACATGAAGAAATTAGTGAGTAACGGTGAAGATGGCTCTGACTACGCCAAGGTAACCTATCAAAATCTTGTACCTAGGCTAGAATTTGGAATAACTCATGGGATTGGCCTTGTACATCGGTTATGCACTCTTAAAAGTGATAATGCATTTGATAATTCTATGAGTAGGGTCAGTCTGGTGTCACATGCATTTATGAAAAATTTCTTACTTGTCTATGATCTGCACTTGTTATATTACGAAGTTCTAGCGTGCTACACCGAGTTAATCACATGTGTTAGGCAATTAGGTTGCATTTTTGGGAGTTGTATGTAAATGTATTTGAATTCCTATTTTGATGTTATTATTTGTCCTAGGTTGGATATATGGAATGTGTTAGGAATATGTTTAATGTCTATTATTTCTATTCCACGTGTCCATCTAACGAGTGATTTTAATCTACTAACCTTGTTCAATTCCATGACTTTATGTATTGGTGTTAGTAGTAGCTTTGGTGAAAAGCAAGTGATCGTTATGTCATCGAGTAGAGTCTTATTTGATCCAAGTGATGATAGTTGGATGAACATACCTACGAGGTCCAGGCTACATCCTAGAGGAGGAGGACATTTTCATATCCTTGCTATGCGCGAACTCAATGGATACGACTTGATTCTTTGGGGTAAGTTGGTGTTCGTTGGCATTTTTGAAGTTTATAATGTTACTTCGTTTGATGCAGGTTTGAATTCGAGGTCGAATCCTTTCGAAGAGAGAGGGGATGATGTGATCCGGGTTGCATCATGAACTCTTGAAAGTTTGGCAAATAAGCAGAAGAGATCTAAGCCGGGTTCAAGTCTTCAAGGAATCAACAAAAGCCATACAATTGTTTGTTCAAGTTACAGGGCACAACATGTTGGAGGCGACGCGCCAAAAACCAAGTTTTATGTTGGGGTCAAAGGCCAAAAAGACTTGGATCAACGTGAAAAAATTGGCCGAAGATATTCTGGCCAACCGGATGCACGAAGGCCTACCGGACATCTGGTCGTTAAGGCTATGAAAACTCTGTCCATCCGGACGCACTGTACCGGATGTCCGATAGAACCGGATTTTCGGCGATTTCTTTCTATTTAACTAGGATTCGTTATTTTGGCAAGTTTTAAATTTGTTTTTTTTATCATATTTCCGTAGTTTAATATAAATAGGACTTTATTATTCATTGTATGGAACCTTTGACATTATTAGTGAGATTTTATACAACTTTGAGAGTTTTAATTCCTCCATGTTCTTGGTGGTTTAAAGTTCTAACTTTGAAATTATCAAAAGGTTTCGCAACCCTTTGTGGCGTTCTCACTTCATGGTTCTTGTTCCGAGTAATCAACGAGTCTGATTTCTTGCGTGAAATCTTGATTCTTGGTACGGGTCGAACAACGGGTCGGGTTGATCTTTGCGCGACGTGATTTCTAACTTTCTTAGGTTAGATTCATCTTGTTCGTGGGTTCCTGAACTTATTCTTAGTCGGGTTCACATCAGTTGTGTCCATGGATATCCAAGGATCATCTACCAATAACTGATCGAAAGCACTTCCAAATAGAATATTTACAGAGCTACCATTATCCATTAACATGCAATTAAGGCCATTGAGAGCTACCTTTGCTCACACTACCAATGCATCACAATAGAGATATAAGATTCTCTATTCATCATTGTTGTTAAACATAACTGGAATAGAAGTAGTTTTAGGATTACCTCGAATCCGAAAATTCTCTAAATGCTGGCTTTTTGCTATTTGGGAGTAATTTCTTTGGGCGTTCATTATCTTTCCTTCAACGTAAGTGCCCCTAATATAGATATATGATTCTTTGTTCATTATTTATACGATTCTTTATTCATAATCGTTATGGTATGTATCTTTCTTACTAGAGGTCGGGAGTATAAAACCTTTACTAATGCTCATCATGATTCTGTATATCTTGGCCTTCTTTCTTGACCTCATCCTCTAATACTTGGATAAAAAGGCTTTTGACTTTTTAACTTTGCGCGTTCACCCTTGCTAGCATCGCAAATTCACTATCTTTAGTACTTTTAAGCACCCATCCGTTTATGATATCTGGGAATGAATGTACTTCGCCTGCAATCTGCGAAGGGGCTAAAGAGATTGCATGCACTTTACTTTTGGGTTTGTTGATATATAAATACTATTGCTTCTGCAGTCTGGGTGTATATGTCGGGAATTTTTTCTTGAGAGTTAGGCTTTGGTCTATTTTCTTCTTATTTTCAATGGTATCATCCATCTGGATATCATTCTATATTAGACTTCCTAGCCGATGATAGGAGGTTAGATTTTTGTTGCGGACATCTTGCCAAAAGGAAGTTTCTATTACTAACCATTTCATAAGGTGTTCCTAGCCTTTTCATCTGTATGGTCTCATAAGTGATCAATTAAGCACTGAATCGTGCGAAGTAGTTCTTAAGAGACTCTCATTCATCCTGCCTCATATCGTTTAACCTCTTAGTCTATGCTATCCCATTTTTCTTCCAACGAATGCTTTCATAAATGCCTGCTTCAACTGTGGCTAGCTCCTAATTGAGGTGTTACATCGGATCACCCTTACCACTGTATTTTTTCATCACAGTATGAATAAAATTCTTTGAAATTGGCTATTCCTTAATTTCTCTTAAGGAGGATAGATGATCATCATCCAGCTCAAATGATCTCGGCGATCGATCTTCATATTCCTCATACAGAAGAGTGTTAATGGAAGATTGAATAAGCTTTCCACTCTCTGACCTTCATGGAAATAGCGCGGTGATATTTCATGTCATGAGTGTTCACTTCATCTACAAACCTCTATAAGGGAGGTTTATTTATCTGTCGCTTATTTCATTTCTTTTCTAGAATACTATTGTAGGTTTTCAACACCTATAGGTAACTGTTGTTTTACGAAAAAATTGGTGATAGGTTCCATTTCTTGTAGAGTTTTCATCGTGGACATTTTCTTCTATAAGTGACGATGTTGAGATAGAGAAATTTCGGGGTTTCTTTCCTCTACTATTTCGGGTTGGCATCATTGTTTACCGAATTTTAGTTGTGCTTTCCTATTGCAAATTTTAGCACTTTAACGTACTTCAAATTTAGCTTGTCTAGCTCATTTTTTTGTAGATTTCAAGGATTTTCAAGTTCGATTAATGAATTCGTGGTTTTCTTTGCTCAAGTTTCCCATAGACGATGCCAATTTGTTGATAGTAAAATTACGATCAACAAATTCCTCTCATCTAGCTGGGATTTTCTTTTCCTAAATTCTCTGGTTTTGATACTTAAACTAGTGCAAGAAGAGAAATGACTATTTGGAGGAGAATATTTGAATTTACATGATTTTCTCTTTTTAGGCGAGAGTATTTACAAATTTCCTTAAAGGTTTTGGGAGCAATTAGATCATTCTGGAAGATAACATATTGTGGTTGTTTAGTGGTGAATTGGTAACTGATTCTGTTATGTATTCATATATTACTCGTTGTTACAGAAGTCATGCTTTTCAAATTTATCCACGTGTAATTTAATAATAGTTTTTGCCATCATTGGGAGATAGTTCACCCATTTTCTTCTGCGAGCCTTGTAATTGCCCTTACATGTCTCTTGAACTTCGCCTAAGGGGAGCGAACGCACATGATAGATTTCTTGATTCAACAGTTGTTATGCACGTCCATGTGAAGGTGTGGTATTCTTAATAGTGAAGTTGATGTCCTCTTTAACAGATCTTGCTTTTATATTTGTCATGAAGCAAATGGAGAAGCCCAAGCTCGCTAAATTAGAATCTGAATGCTTTAATGATTGTACTTGGCTAGGTAGGCCTCCATCCTTTCTTGATGTGATCTGGGTACGCTATAAACTATCAAGAATTTGGCGAACGTTGGGAAGATTTCTAAGCTGGGTTCGAGCCTTCAAGGAGTCAATAAAAGTCGCACAATTACTTATTTGAGCTATGGAGCACAAAGTGTTGAAGTTAACGAGCCAAGGGACAAGTGTCATGGAGAGGTCGAGAGCCAAAACTATTTGGAAGAACTTAATACAAGCGACGAAGGAAAGGAGTCAACTGCAACACTATGCGACCGCATTGTGTTGTCATCCTTGCGGTCACATGGAGTATTATCGAAAGTTGAAGGAGGTAGTTCAGTTAGCTTATGCAACCACACCAATTCCTTCCTTGCGGTCGCATAGGGCAATTTCGGGACAAAAAAATTCTTTTTTCGCGAGATGTTTTATTTTAATTAGAATTATTCAATTTTGGTAACTTTCATATTTTTGGACTCTTTAATCCATTTTTACCATAATTTTTAGGGTTAGTATAAATAAGAATTATTATTTTCAATTGTATTCATGAGAGGCTTGTTTGCTTCCAATTTATTGTTCTTCATGAACAATCGAACTTATCAAGAATTTCATTGTTGTGGTATTCAATCGAATTTATCTAATCTTGTGGCGTTCACAAACTCAGGTGAGGTTCATTAATTACATGATCAAGAGGTCGATAAATTATTGTTTGTTGGTTGCTTGGTTCGTCGTTTTTGGATTAAATCCAAAACCTTGACTTGTTGGCATTCTTGAGATCCGTTGTCAATCTTTTGTGGGATTCGTAGCCACCGTTGTTACGTGAGTTCCCATCATTTCTTGTACACATTTTGTTATCTGATATTTCGGGATAAAGCTCCATTCTTGGTTATTTAGAAAAAGGTTCTATGCGGACTCCAATTGGGTTGAAAATTTTAGTCAAGTATTCTAATTTCTTGATAATTTCGAATGTGCGGGATGTATATGATTATATTGACACGAATTTTATTATTTAATCTTCTCTCATTATGTTAGTACAACATGTTAAATATACATAATAATATATTTGATATACTATACTATACAATGACAAAATTAAAATTTCATTTTTCTTAATTTTCTGAAGTCTAAACCGTTAAATATATTGTCAGTGTGCATTTTGAGTGAAATAACACTACTAATTGTTAGTAATAGTTACTTTATGTGGTTCGCTAAGCTTATTTTTCAGGGTTAATTATTTTGCTCGTGATTGAACTGTTCACCAAGATACTACGGTATCCCTAAACTTCAAAGTTTTTTCTCAATGGTCACTTAACTTCAAATCATGTTATCCGTTAGTAATTCGGTAGGATTCTGTCTCAAAAGGTTAATAAACAAGCCCATATGGCACACGAGGTTCAGTGTGTCAGCTGTGCACCTTCAAAGAATACCAAATCTGGCCAAATCGTGTAGTTTATAGCCCGAATCACATTCTAAAAACCCATGTTTGCAAGAAATTTCTTATGGTAAATAATTTTGGGTAGCCATGAGATTCATGTTATTCGAAATATTTTGTTCATATGGTTTCTTACATAAACTTGGATGGACAGTATACAAATCATTTTGGTTATTTGTAAATATGTTCAGTTGTTTTAAGTAAAATTAAAAAGATGACTTGTCAAATAATATATGTATTATGTTCATCTTGATTTTCTCATAGTTATCCATGTGGAAACCAAAGTTCATGTTTTAGTTTGGCTGTTTTCATGAGATAAGGTCTGAAAATTAAAGGATTCCACCTTGTAAGCACAAGATTTTGCTTATGTGGCGTTTTCCACTAGCATAGGCGAATATTCATCTCTGGAAAAGGATCGAAGGGGCTATAGAATATCTGAGTATATAAGAGAGGTGGTTATTCGTTCGAATAAAGATGCATTTAAACAAGCACCAAATTTTCACATCATCAAGCCTCTTGGCATGTAAAATACACCAATTAAGAAGTGCATTTAGCATTCCAAGTATACAAAGCAGGCAAATAAGTTAATTTATTGCAATTCCAAAGAATATTATTGCTTGCAAGGGCTTATCAGTTCAACCGCGATACACGTTCTTGATGCCCTGCCCTTATTTACTACAGAATCGATGAAAGAGAACAAACGTGAAAATTACAACCACAAAGATCACATCGACATCGTGGAACTCAGATGCCATGATGCTGCGATCGGGCTCCGGACAAGGTGGACGCCATCGGTCCACTCAATCGATCCAAATGCTGCCTTTGGACCGCTGCCAACTTCCTCCACTCCAACAGCACTCGTAAACGTAACCTCGTACGCTAGTGAATCGTTCTCCTCGCTGAACACCAACTTACTAGGCGAAACGCTCACCTCCACATTCGGTGGGGCATTCACTTTCACCTCGTACACAGGATTCGACTGTTTCCCTACGTTCTTAACCACTCTCTTGTACTTAACCACACTGTTTTCACCCTGGAAAACCACTGAAAATGAAGGGTAATTCAGGTTTCCAGGAGTTCCCAAACTATTTGCATCACAATCCACTGAAGCAGTTGTGAAAACAGATATCCTTCTTGAATCATACCCAATGGAGCACAAGAATCCAATGTAGTCACTCAAACCCAAGTCATAAACCAACCCGGGATCCAATGCTCGGTTAGGATCGACGTGCCCCGACCCGTGAACAAATGGGGTCGATTCTTTTCCAGTTGCAAGGTCGGTAATATTGCTACCGCAGTTATCCAAGTTGTAAGCCGTCGTCATTAAAGCAGATTTGATTGCAGCCGGCGACCACTTGGGATAGGCCTTCCGCAGAAGGGCGGCTAAGCCACTGACGTGAGGACACGACATTGAAGTGCCGGAAATGATATTGAAATCAACTTTCCTTTTGTCCGTCTCCAAATCTGTCGGGCCAATGTACCCCGTCCATCCAGCAAGAATGTTCACTCCCGGTGCAATTACATCCGGTTTCAGAATCTCTGCCGTCCGGTAATTAGGGCCACGGCTCGAGAATGAAGCAACACGAGGTGCAGGCGGCGAGCGACTGATAACAGTCCCCCTGAATTTAATAGTGGCAGTTGGCGACGGATCAGAGCGTGCATAAGCTCGGATTTTGTCACCCGCGATTTGTCCCACCATTGTTGCTGGGATGAAATGCGAGTCAGCTAGAAGTTCTTCACCAGAATCGGCTAAATTGGCCATTATCATTCCAGCACCACCGGCGACATGGACAGCGTTTCCTTTCTCAACTCTAGCGTTGCCTCCTCGGTCGCATATCACGATTTTTCCGGCGACCTTTGCAGAATCGAGGCTACCTGAGTAGCAATATCTACTGCCACAATCCGCAGCATAAACCAAGGGCAGCAACTCATCGTTTAGCTCCTCGCCAGAGTACAACGAAACGCCACTATAAATCCTCCCATCACCGAGAATCACATCAGCCGGAAACTCCCTGTCTAGAGTGGAAGCACCGACTGTCAAAATCCACGGAGCAATATTCACCGCGGTATACGGATCGGGGCCGGAATTCCCGGCAGAACACGAAACCACAATACCATGTTCAGCTGCACCGAAAGCTCCAATCGCAATCGAATCATAATCATAAGGCGATGGATGACCGTTTGCACCAACTGAAAGCGAAATCACATCAACACCATCTTCAATAGCTTGATCCATTGCTGCTAAAATATCCGAATCGTAACAACCAGATGCCCAGCAAATTTTATACACAGCTATTCTAGCCTTAATAGCCATTCCTCTAGCTTCCCCTTTCGCATAACCGAAAAGGCTAGCGTTCGTCACTCTAGATCCAGCTGCTGTGGATGCAGTGTGAGTTCCGTGGCCTTCTGTATCCCTTGGAGACTTCGACTCATTAGACTCTTCCATAGTTGTACCTCGTGAAGCTGCGGAGCCTAAATAAAAAGCTCGGGCGCCAATAATTTTCTTGTTACAAGCTGTTGCCGGGAAATCCGGGGTAACCACACAACTACCTTTCCATTTTCCCGGAACCGGCGAAAGCCCTTTGTCGGAAAAACTCTGCCTTTCCGGCCAAATCCCAGTATCAAGCACACCAACAATCACATCATCAGCATAATCAGAATTGGGCCAGAGCCCAAAAGAATCCTCTAGGCCAAGAAAGCGTGGAGTATGAGTAGTATGTAAATACCTAGGCTTGTCAGGTATTACAGAGAGAACCCCACGTACATGGCGGATCTTGGCGGCTTGGTCAACGGTGAGCCGAGCCGAGAATCCCTGCACGGCACGGCTGTAGGAGTAAAGAATCTTGGAAGGGTGATGAGGGGTGTCAACAGATCGGACGATGGAGGAGTACCAATGGTGGTGAGTGGAGAAAATATGGGGCTTGGAAGATTTTGCGACGTGGATGATGAAGGTTTCTTGGCCGTCCAATGAGAGTACAGATGGGAGTAGAATTAGAGAGAGAATGAAGAGAGAGAGAAACGCCATTACTGGAGAGAGGAAGCAGAAGGAAGAAGAAAAAGACTTCAGTTTTGTTTCCTGCTTCCTAAGAGAGTGGAGTGGAGGAGGAGGAGACAAAAATGTGTGCGTATTCTCTCTAGCATATAAATACAGATAAGAATTTTTCATCTTGTAATAGGCTAAGAAATTGGAGTTGGTGGGTCTTTATTGGGCCACGTTTCTAGTGTTTTTTTTTTTTTTTTTTTTTGACTGGTAGGTATGTGGAAATGGCATTAGAGGTCACTCCACTTCAATTTGTTTCAATTTGACCGAAAAACTTGTAATTTTTTTCAATTTGGTCACCTAGTTTATTCTACACTATATTGTTATCCGCAACGCAAGGTGAATACTTTCTCCAAGTTATTCAATTTCTCGGAGCAAGAACGAATTTCGTCAAATTAAAAAAAGAAAAGAAAAAAAGCACCTCCCTTGAAAGAAGAAAAGAATAAGCGTTTTGAATGAAGAGGTTAATTAGGTATGACAATTAGTCGAATTAATCATGCATATCATTGTTTACACCTAATTTAACATTATACTGAATTGGTAGATTCCTAGACATTGATTTTAAAGACATTTGTTTTTTTTTTTCAAATAATGGCTAAATTTTTGACACATAGGAGCGTCAAATAAGATTTACATACGTGGATCTAAAAATAGCTTAAATTTTACACAAATAGAACGGGGTTGAACTTTTCCTTTTATTTAATAAAAAATTCAATTTTCCAATTCTATAATAAAAAATTTGTGGGTTGTAACCCGCATTTTGCTAGGTGTTACATCAATCGCCAGCAACCAGCACGATTAAGGCTTCGTTTGATAATATATTATTTTCCTTGGAAGTTGAAATTCGAATTTCAACTTTCACTTTTGACTTGTTTAATTAGCCAAATTTTCTATGGAAAACGTTTTCCAACTTTTGAAATTTTCTTTGATTTTAAGGAATTCATTTTCCCATCACTTTTGTGGGAATTAAAATTTCACTTTTTTTTTTCTTTTTTTTTTTAGCAATAGAAATAAATTATAAGATGAAGTGTAAAAAAAATAAATTATCCCTTTAATTGACAAATTTCATGTAAAACAAAGTCAAACGAACACAAAAAAATTTCAATTTTTTTATTTTTTTGACAATCTAAACAAATTTTGTCCAATGGTAAGAAAATTTATTCATTTAATTGACAATTTTCAGGAAAAAAAGTCAAACGGACACCAAATGTATTAATTTTCTAGGTGAAAAATTATATCTATCAAACACATTTAATTACAATTCCTAGTAAAACAAATTCTAGTCAATTCAATTCTCTATAATTCATTTTTTTCACCCAAATTTCATTTTTCTATCAAACGGACCCTAAGGTTTTTGACCTCAAATTTGTTGGCAAAGTAACAAATTTTATTAGTTTTGGTAATTTTTAGAAAATGAATCTGTCAAATTGCAACAAAAAAAAAAAAAAAAAAAAAAAAAGGTTTGATGATCGAATTGAGGTGAAGTTATGTGCAAACCTAGAGGTCGAATTACCATAGATGGCATGGAAAAAGGAAAGCCAATCTTTCCTAGTTGGACACGTTTATCATTTTTATTGGTTCAACTTTTTCTCATTTTTTAATGGGTTTCTGCATTTTATTACTTTGTCCCGACAGCAATGTACCCAAAAATGTTTGTATTCATTTTATTTTATCTTCTCTTTTCCTGACAAGTTCAATGGCTTTGCAACCATACTTGGTGTGCATCCTATTTGACAGTTTCTTTGATCATTGGACAATTTCAAAAAAAAAAAAAAAAAATGTTTTTTCATCCAATTAAATTTTACCAACACACTTTTCTGTCGACAAGATGGTAAAAAATTATGTACAAATAGCAAAATTCATAATTTTGAGTTGTTCATTTCTTGAAGGCGACTGACTTGGATGTAAATATCTTGCAGGGTTGTATTGCGACGGTATTCAATGAGTAATTATGGTGGTTTCTTTTAAACTTAACAGTTACTATCGTCTATCGGTTATTGGATTGGGATATTGCAAAATTGTCGAACTCACTATTTTTATTGAACCACAAACTCGTGATTGACATTTTGAATCTTATTTGTCGTACAAGATTTGGATTTGGAGATATTTTTTTGGTGCAGCAAGGTCGTATAGGAGGCTAGCAGAAATTGTGTTAATGACAATAGAGAAGATGATGACCAGTGTGTGAAAGATGGCGATGGATGGTGGTGGGAGTGGTCCTTTGACAGTTTCTTTAAGGGATGGCAATCAAATTTGTTTTTCTCTTTTCTTTTTTTTCCTTCTATTTTTTTTCGAAACCTATGTTGAATTTTAATAAGGGAATCATGATCTTTTCGACACAAAGTTTGACTTTTTAAAGATCAAACTAACACTTTTCCCAACGCAATAATCTAATCTCATAACGTGTATAATAAGTGAGAAGTCCAATTCTCAATTTTAAAGGTTAGGTAATCATTTCCAAACCACTTGAAATATTAGAATTTGAGTTCTAATTTTCCCTTGTACATAGTACACATCTTTTGAGAAATTTGTACAAATACTTGTATCCCAATTGTAGTACAAGATAATAGATGTGGAGTCCAGAATGCATTACTAAGGATTCACAAAGTATATAATGGATATCAGGAAATGATCTGTATCATCAATCAATTAAATTATATTGAACTCTAAAGAAGCAAAAACTGTTAACGTGTAGCAGACAATGTTGTTGTTTACTAATTAAACAAGGTATGCAATGGGAGACAAGAAAATTTGTGAAATAAATCAATAGGGAAGTAGAAGTGTAAAATTAAGAGTTTTGAGTTGTGTCACGACGAGTGTTTTATACTCACGAGTTTAAGCCAATTTTAATTTAATTGTAAGTTAAATTTTGTGAATATTGAACGTTTTTTTTATTTGTTTGTTAATGTTGTTTTATAGAATTATTGGGGTAACAAAAGACTCGGAAAAGTTCGTCAAATAAAGATATTGGCTTGGATCGAAAAGAAATCGTGGATAGAGGGGCAAAAGTGGAAAAATAAAAAAATTGAGCTATGGCACCAAGGCACCCTAAAGCCGGACTTGACACGCGGCACATATATCAACTAAGACCTGGCGTCGCGACGCCAAGTGGTTTCCAGAGCGATGCCACCTCCCAAAACTACGCGGCGCTGCACGAGTGCGCAATTCTGGCACATTTTTTGGGCCGTTTTCAAGTGCCCTAATTTCATTGCAAACGAGGGGGAACATATAAATAGAAGTTTTCCACACTTTTAGATGACTTTTTGACACTTCGAGAGAAAATATACACAACTTAGAAATTAAGGAGAGAATTCAAGAAGAGGAAGAGGCAATTCAAGAAGAGAAAAACAAGAATTCAAGGATTTGAAATCAAGATTTAGATCAAGCAAAGGAACTTGGTGCAAGATTCATCATTTTCTTTATATCTCAATTTAAAACCCGGTGATATATTCAATGCAATTATTTAGTTTTTTCTTCATTATGAGTAGCTAAATCTTTTGTTAGGACGATCATGTAACCTATTTGGGATCATTTATACTTTTAATTCAAGATTCTTGTTTTTAGTATTTTATGTGTTGATTTTACTATGAGTTTAATGCATTAAATTAATTGATTGCTAATTTGATGGTTTTGTGAATTCTTTATGAGTCGAGATATAAGTTTAGGATTTAGACCATATAGTAACATCCGGTAAATTGGTATAATGTGTAGATATACATATACTAGTTATTGCGGTCTTGAATGAATTCTCAGGACTATATTTCGTTTAATTAAAGTTGATTTGCATAGAAATATTGAATTAGATTAGTTAAATAGACTAAATGAGAACTCGATAGGGGTAAATTAAATACATTAGGAGAATTCGATCGAATATTACATTAAATTGTGAATCTTGATTTAAGACTTAAAGGTGATCAAATAGGTTAAACGTTCTGGCCTAATATCTTTTCATTGTTTAATCTCAATATCAATCGTTGTTTGCATCCACATATTTTCACTTTTTTAGATTAAAAATCACAAAATACAAAACTTTCCTTGCTTTGTCAAATAGTAGTTGAAAAAACATTAGATTAAGTGTTAAAATATAGTCCTCATGGGAACGAGATCCGAACTCTTAGGTCCACTTTACTAGTTGTTACGATTCGTACACTTGCGAAAATAAAATTCACAAGTTTTTGGCGCAATTGCCGGGGACTATTACTTTTAATCTTAATTTATTTTATTTTTAACTGTTATTTGATTTGTATATTTTCGTTGCCAATATACAAGTAATTGACAAATTGCAGCCATCTAATTCTGTAAAGGGAATCAGAGCTTTCCGGGTAGAGCTGGGGAAAAACCCGACCAACCCAAACCAAACCGATCAGTTTGGGTTGATTTTTTAAGTTCAATTGGGTTGGGTTGGGTTGGGTTGAAAAATTGAATTTAAGGTTAGGTTGGGTTGGGTTGGGTTGGGTCTTGGGTTATGAATTAAAATCTAACCCAACCCCACCCCACCCCACCCAATCCAACCCAACCCAACCCGATGAATTAAAAAAATTAATATCTTAGATGAAAAAATAATTAAATAGACATAATAGTAAAGATAAGATAATGACTTATAATATATAAATGTTAATTTTCTTCATATAGACCGATTCACATGAACACTACTTAAAATACAATGTCATTGGACGTTAAAGTAAAAATTAAAGGCATGATAATGAAGTGATTGAATTTCAAAAAATTGTAAAAAATAAAATGTTTATTAAATTTTAAACTTATTTATATATTATTTTTAGAAAGAATTCCTTATATGTGTGTTTAAAAAGCATAGATTTTCAAGTAATTTCAAATTCTAAAAAATTATCCAAATTTAACAAATAAATCGAATTTAACTTTAATTGGGCCGAAGCGCAAACCGACAAACTCAACCCAACCCGACAAACCCAATCCAACTCAAACCGATCAAAATCGGTTTAGGTTGGGTTGGGTTTAAATCAACAATTGGGTTAGATTGGATTGATTTTTTATCAAACCGACCAAGTTGGGTTAGGTTTGGGTTGGAAAAAAATGACCTAACCCAACCCATGCCCACCCCTATTTCCGGGATATGAGAGGTTTTACAGGAAATTTATTCAAGACTTCTCAAAGATTACAAAACCGCTATGCAACCTGCTAGAGAAGGATGTGTCATTCAACTTGTCTTATGAGTGTTTTTAATAGCCTTTAACACCTTGAAGGAAAAGTTAACATCTGCACCTATAATAGTGACACCAGATTGGGAACTACCTTTTGAACTTATGTGTGATGTCAATGATTTTGCGGTAGAGACGGTGCTAGGTCAACACAAGGGAGAAGTATTGCATGTTATCTACTACGCCAGCGAAATGTTGACAGATGCTCAGATCAACTATGTAACAACTAAAAAAGAAATGCTAGCAGTGGAATTTGCCTTCAACAAATTTCGTTATTATTTGATTGCTTCAAAAGTGATAGTCTATACAAACCATGCAGCTTTGAAATATTTGTTTGAGAAGAAATGCGCAAAACCCAGGCTCATTCGATGGGTTTTGTTATTGCAGGAGTTTGATGTCGAGATTCGTGATAAAAAAAAAATGAACAGAAAATCAGGTAGCAGATCACTTATTGAGGTTAGAGCAGTCAAAAGAATCAGATGAGCTGGACATCAATGAGATATTTCTAGATGAACAGTTAAACATGAACCTCGAAAAGGCTATGGAATCAAGAATTCTCCAATTGCATGAATTGGAAGAGTTCAGGAGAGAAGCTTACGAAAATGCATCAATTTACAAAGAAAGAACAAAATGGTGGCATGATAAAAATATTCGGCAACAAATTTTCAGAGTGGGAGATCAAGTACTACTGTATAACTCCAAGCTTAAACTCTTTCCAGGTAAGTTGAAATCCAGATAGTCCGGACCTTTCATGGTATCTCAAGTGTTCCTCTATGGTAGAATTGAATTGTACCACCCAACGACGGGAAATTTCAAGGTTAATGACCAACGAATCAAGCATTACCTAGAAAAGTTTCCTACCGCTGATAACAGCCTAGAACTAGCGGTTCTAGAATAACTGTTGCACAAAGTCCAACTAATGACTTTAAAGAAGCGATTCTTGGTAGGCAACCCAAGCTCTACCATTCTATTTTATTCTTAGTTTTTTTTTAATTTTTTGTGATAATCCATGCTATAGTAGTAACATTGATTCTTATTTTATAGGTAAATTCCCAATTGATGAATACATTATGTGTGAACGGGAGAGGGAAACCAAGCTATGAATTACATGGGGATGATACTAACACGGAAGGAGGTATTTGTTACCAAAAAAAACGTTGGCAGAGACGTGGCGCTGCGGCGCCACCTAGCGCCGCACCATGGCGTGCAGACAAGTGCGCAATTAGGAAGCATTTTTTGGGCCATTTTTAAGTTCTTAAAACCTTAATTTCGTTGCAAACGAGGGGGGCACGTATAAATGGAAGTTTTCCACACTTTTAGAGGACTTTTTGATACTTTGCGAGAAAAGATACACAACTTGAGAATTAAGGAGAGAATTCAAGAACAGGAAGAGACAATTCAATAAGAGAAAAACAAGAATTCAAGAGTTTGAAATCAAGAAGAGGAACTTTGTGCAAGATTCATCATCTTCTCTATATCCCAATTCAAAATCCGGTGATATATTCAATGCAATTATTTAGTTTTTCCTTCATTATAAGTAGCTAAATCTTTTGTTAGGGCAAACATGTAATCTATTTGGGATCATTTATACTTTTAATTCAAGATTCTTGTTTTTAGTATTTTATATGTATTGATTTTATTATGAGTTTAATGCATTAAATTAATTGATCACTAATTTGATGATTTTCTGAATTCTTTACGAGTCGATAGGTGAGTTTAGAATTTATACCATATAGTAACATCCGTTAAATTGGTATAATGTGTAGAGATACATACTAATTATTGTGGTCATAAATGAATTTTCAGAACTATGTTTTGTTTAATTAAAGCTTATTTGCATAGAAATATAAAATTCGATTAGTTAAATAG
Source organism: Osmanthus fragrans (assembly GCA_019395295.1). Classification (NCBI taxonomy): domain Eukaryota; kingdom Viridiplantae; phylum Streptophyta; class Magnoliopsida; order Lamiales; family Oleaceae; genus Osmanthus; species Osmanthus fragrans. The sequence continues at coordinate 24,547,326 of CM033341.1, read as the reverse complement.
ATTCAATGAGAACTCGAGAGTGGTATATTAAATAGATTAGGAGAATTCGACCGAATACTACATTAAATTGTGAATCTTGATTTAAGACTTAAAGGTGATCAAGTAGGTGAAACGTTCTAGCCTAATATCTCTTCATTATTTAATCTCAATATCAATCGTTGTTTGCATCCACATATTTTCAATTTTTTTAGATTAAAAATCACAACATACAAACTTTGTTTGCTTTGTCGAATAGTAGTTAAAAAAACATTAGATTAAATGCTAAAATGCAATCCTTATGGGAACAATATTTAGACTCTTAGATCCATTTTATTACTTGTTACGATCCGTACACTTACAAAAAAAAAAAAAATTTCACAACATGTCATGTCTAAATTTTTAGGCCCCAAGGCTCATGATCCAACATGCCTTGATAAAGAATCAAGACTTATGAATAAATAACACATGAATATCATCTAAACTAGTATTGTGCTAAATAACATTATGTCACTACAGGGAGGTGGGTTTTCCTTTGGAGATAGGGAAATCATAATTAGGTTGGACGACGAAAAGCTATGAAACTTGTTTGTAACTCGTGTATTTTTTTCGTTCTTAATCTCAATACGAAGAACAATCTCTGTTACGATCTTAATGGAACAATGATTATAAAACAATTGTTTACATACCCAAAGATGCTTCCACTAGAACATTTTGGACACGAATCCTCCCAAGAAACGGATGTACTAGCAAAGACCCATCCATCACGAACAACAAACTCAGCACATTGTACTTCATTGACAAATAGAACAAGATATCAAATCGATGACAGTTTTGAGCCCAAACTTCTCCCTGCTCAATACTATAGTCCCAAGAGAGCAGATTCAAGATTTCAGTAGGAAGACAACCAAAAAGGCAAATCCTGAAAACAACATTAAAACTATAAATCTCAAAGTTATGAAATATAGTTGAACATTTAACACAAATTATGGACAGGTTAAAGGTTTCTCCAGACATATGCATACATGATCTTCCCAAGTGTTCCCTTCGAAATCAAACAAGAGAAGGTTTTTGCTAAAAGCATTATACAAACAACAGAATCAATTCTATGAAGGAATCAAAGAGTATTCCCTCAATTTGACTCATTAATGAGACAAAAGTTTTGCTATCCAAATGATTTGGTGCAGACGAGTCTTCTTCTTGCCCCTGCCCACACACACAAGGCGACAGCAAACAATTTCAACTCACCATTGGACTAGGAATGGAATCGGCTTTCTATCTGCAGTGGTTCTTTGAGCCATATAGCCCTTGAGTAGAGATACATAGCACGACTAGAGTCGGAAGGCAGGAAGTAACGTGAGCCGGAGAAGGTATTTAAATTATAGCATTGATTTAAAACGTTCTTTATCCTTATTAAAGACAAATTTCCCTATATGCTGATTTGTGGAACGTGCTTCTCGAATACATATACTTAGCATATACATAAAAATGTCTAATACCAGAAATAGAATGAACTTCTTTCTTCTCCAATGCCGGATAGATCAGTGAAAGCATTACATGCATAGAATTAAGAAGGTGCAGAGAGAGGCATGTCAAAAGGCATTTATTCAGTGCATGGGTTTTATTAATTTTCCAAATACTAATTTGGACTAAATTTGAGACCTAATGTAGTTGAATTTACTAGAGGAATACCATAACATCGATAACAAAGAATGCAACAAGGAGGACATCATTGTTATGAAAACTTAATATTCAGCAAGTCGAGAAGCATAGTGTTCTCTAATATACAATGCTCACAAATATAAGTGCCAAATTGAAATTTGTATTGCAAAGAAGATTCCTCGTGTGATATCAGTTTTATCACCAAAAACTCATTCAGGGCATAACTTTAATCGTCCCAATGAACAGAAGAAGATTGGAAACAGTAGTGTTAATGGAATAGCTACATGTATGTAGGTAAGACTAAATAAAAATGCATAACCAGATCATCGGTGGTCAGCAAACTTTGACAAAATTGGAATCGGTAAAATCCACGACAGCAATACAGGGAGAAGATTACAATAAACAAAAATGTCCACAGTTTTTTCTAAAAATTGGTGACGATTTAGTGGCTCCATATACAAAAATTCAGGGCCTCAACCTTCAATGAATATATGGTACATATGAATAAGAGTTGTATTCAACCAATTGATCTAAAAGCTTAAGTGGCAAGAAATAATCGCATATATCTCATTTAAATCTAGTCTTCAACATGCTCCCTCACGTGTAGGTGGGGTTCATTTTTTCCCACATCAAAGCCTAACACGTGCACAATTTCAACAAGTTTGTGTTTATGAGATCTTGAATCCAAAACATTTGCATACTATGATATCATATTGAACCACTTGATGTAAGACCTTAAGTTGTTAGAGTGTACGAGTATCTTATATATATCAATTTAAATCTTGTCTTCAACAAGCACATTTGAAGGGAAAACTTACTAAGTTGAAGGGTTCCAATCACTTTGACTCCAAAATATATAACCTAAAAAAGTTGCATCTTCACTCAGAATCCTGTGCATCAGATGTCGCCACAAAATCATCAAAAGTGAATACAGCCACACAGATCGAAAAATGGCAATTCCCTGCACCATTCTGATTAGCTAGTCAACGAATTGAAAACACGATAAGATGCCACGCATCGAAACTAAGAAGACACAGATGATATTTCTATCCATATCCAACAACTTATGATCTATAGCATTTGCAGCAGTCACAATCGATGAAAATGATTAACTAAAATGAAAGGAAGCATTAGGTACGATATGAAGGGACAGGCAAAAGCTTGTGCAAAAATGTTATCAAACATCATACCTGATGCAGTGAAATGGACAAATTCCAGCAATGAACGTGGTCACAGAAATGGCAGAAATAGAGAGGAAGAAGAAGGACCAGAACCAGGGGAGAAGAAAGAGAACTGAAATGCTGAAGAAATTGAAACATAACAGAGAAGCAGGGGAGAAAACGTCTGCAAGAAGCAATAATTCATTTCATTTCTCATCATCATGCCTCCACTGAGATTTACAAGTTGCTAAATATAGAAAAGCAACAAAAAGTAGGCCTGGGCAAGCCCAAGATAATACAAGCCCAAACTACAAAACATAATATAAAAATTGGGATTGGGCTAGCCCAAGATAATACAAGCCCAAGACAAAAAATGGAAACCCAAGACAAAAAAATGGATGTCCTCATCAACTCTCCCGGGGTGGGAGAAAACTCGACTCCATCGAGTGAATAGCTCACAAAAGGCTGCAATCAGTCTCCCAACCATAAACTGAGTGGTTGGACAAACTTCTTCCGACGCTCATAAACACGTGTGAGTGGTGGTTTTGGCGGAGGAAGATCCTGCTGACTCCTATAAAGCTCCAACAAGTCAGGATCAAGCTGCTGCAGTGTTTCTCTGGAGATCCATGTACCATCAGAATCAGGTTGACCTACCCAACGAACAAGGAAGCGCTGAATCTCTCTATCATTGGTCAACATAATTTGTTCATCTAAAATAGCATCAATTTTATCTTCAGGTGGTATTGAAGTAGGGATAGCAGCAGATTCAGGTTGAGAGTCCACAAATGGAGGTAGAAAAGGATCATCAGAGGGATTAAAATGGCCTTTATATGCAACTAAATCCTCAACATTGAAAGTAGAATGGTAGCCAAAATGTGATGGAAGATCAATGACATACGCATTTGGACCAACACGCTTCAAAATTTTAAAAGGACCAGCACTACGGGCTTGCAACTTGGAAGCGGATCCTGACGGACACCGTTCCGGTCTAATTCGGATCATCACGTAATCCCCAATATTAAATTCAACATGTCTTTTATGCAAATCAGCTCGAAGTTTATATGATGCATTACTTGCCTCAAGTTGTTTATTGATCTCAATATGCAAGTCATGAAGATGTTGTGCAAATGCCTCAGCTGACACAGATACGTTAGCAAGTAGGGACATAGGAATAAGGTCTAAAGGCTTCCTAGGTTTATAACCATGAACAACTTCAAAAGGACTCATACCTAAAGACCGATTCACAGAACTATTATATGCAATTTGGGCTGTGGGGAGGATCAAATCCCAATTCCTAAGATTTTCCTGGACCAGACACCTTAATAGATTTCCAAGACTGCGGTTAACAACCTCAGTTTGACCATCAGTTTGAGGGTGATATGCAGTAGAGAATTTCAACTTAGTGCCAACCATATGCCACAAAGTTCTCCAAAAATGGCTAGTAAACCGCACATCCCTATCTGAGACAATGGTCTTAGGAAGGCCATACAACTTAACAATCTCACTGAAGTACAACTTGGCAACTTTAGAGGCATTGGAAGTTTTGCTACAAGGAATAAAGTGGGCCATTTTTGAGAAACGATCCACTATAACAAAAATGGAGTCATGTTTCTTTGGGGTGCGTGGGAGTCCCAAAACAAAATCCATACTGACATCTTGCCAATGACAACTAGGGACGGGAAGAGGTGTGTAAAGACCAGTGTTTTGTCTCTTTTGTTTGGCCAACTGACATGTATTACAGGTACAACTATTTTAGCCACATCTGTCTTCAAACGAGGCCAATAAAATTGACGTTCAACTTCTTCGATGGTCTTATCATGTCCAAAATGCCCGGCCAAGCCTCCGGCGTGAATTTCCCAAACTATAAAGTCTCGTACTAAAGTCTAGGGATACACAACTTATTAGCCCTAAAAAGATAGCCATTCTCAAGACGGAAACCATTAGTAGTATCCGATTGCCCATTCTGCAAGGCCAGAAAAATGTCCTTAAAATCGGGACAAGACTCATATTCTTCTTTTAGTCTCTCAAAACCAATGACCTTGACACTCATAATAGACAAAAGGGAGATACGACGGCTTAAAGCATCAGCTGCCTGGTTTTCAACGCCTTTCTTATGTTTCAGAACAAAAGAATAGGCTTGCAAATATTCAACCCAACGACCATGCCTAGAATTCAACCTTCTCTGAGAATTAAGGTAGCGAAGGGCCTCATGGTCCGAATAAAGGACAAACTCTTGGGGTAACAAGTAATGACGCCAATAACGCAAAGCCTGTACGACTGCGTACAGTTCCTTGTCATATGTCGAGTATCGTAATTTGGCATCATTTAATTTCTCACTGAAGTAAGCAATAGGGTGACGTTCTTGGCTCAGGACCCCACCTATTCCTACCCCGGAGGCATCACACTCAATCTCAAAAACCTTGGAAAAGTCGGGAAGTCGCATGACTGGAGCTTCTGTCATTCACTTCTTAACCAACTTAAACGCTTTTGCCGCTTCTTGCGTCCAATAAAATTCTCTTCCCTTCATACACTCCGTAATAGGAGCCATGATCGTGCTAAACCCTTTAATGAAACGACGATAAAAGGTTGCTAAACCATGAAAACTCCTAACGTCATGTATAGTCTTGGGCTTAGGCCAGCTAAGAATGGCTTGAATTTTCGTAGGATCAGCAGACACTCCTGTAGCGGAGACAATAAACCCTAGGAAGACAACCTTATCAGTGAAAAAAGACATTTCTTCACATTCGCATACAGGTTTGTTGCACGCAGGGTAGAACAAACTTGTGTGAGATGATCTCGATGTTGTTCCCTAGTTTTACTATACACGAGGATGTCATCAAAATAGACGACGAGAAATTTACCCATGAATGGTCGCAAAGCTTGTGTCATCACTCTCATGAAAGTACTCGGGGCATTGGTTAGTCCAAAAGGCATGACCAACCACTCGTAAAGACCATCCTTCGTTTTAAAGGCAATCTTCCATTCGTCTCCTGGACGAATCCTAATTTGGTGATATCCACTCTTTAGATCAATCTTAGAAAATATTGTGGCACCAACCATCATATCCAACATATCGTCAAGCCTAGGAATTGGAAAACGGTACTTCACTGTGATTTTATTGATGGCACGACTATCAACACACATCCTCCAAGAACCATCTTTCTTAGGAGTCAAAAGGACAGGAACCGCACAAGGACTTAAACTCGCACGAATAAATCCTTTGTGAAGGAGCTCTTCTACTTGCCTCTGGAGCTCAGCATGCTCAATAGGATTCATTCTATAATGAGGTAAATTTGGGAGTGACGATCCAGGGACAAGATCTATAGCATGTTGAATATCCCGTAAAGGGGGCAATAGATCAGGGAGGTCCTCAGGAAAGACATCTCGAAACTCTTGAAGAACTGATTGGACCTCATCAGGAGTCAATATTGGAGATTCTGATGGAACCTCCATGACAACTACGGCGAACACAACAGAATTATCTTGGAGCGAATGCTCAAATTCTGTAGGGCTAATTATATGTAATCCTTTCCGTTCCACAATTTTCTTGGCCTGCTGGGAATCAACAAATTTTGGCGATAAAGGATTAAGATGAATCTTCTTTCCATTAAACACAAAAGAACATGAATTTGACCGGCCATGGATAGTTACATCCAAATCAAACAACCAGGGTCGACCAAGAATGACATGTCCGACATCCATAGGAATGACGTCACACCATATATGATCTTTATACTCAAGAAACTGGATAGGCACCAAACAACGCTCGTTCACGGCAATGGAAGAAGTGTCAACCCAAGAGACGCTATAAGGTTGAGGGTGTGGAACTGGTTGCAATCCCAGACGGGACACTGTAGCCACTGAAACTGCGTTAATGCAGCTACCACTATCCACAATAATTTTACAGCCTTTTTCATTAATCTTGATATAGGTGTGAAAAATGGCAGACGACGCCAATCATCAGCATCCTTAGGGTGGGTAAGGCTGCAACGTACAACACTTAACCGCGAGGTATCAGGGACAGGGGTCACAGACCTTAGATCCACAGGAAGGGTTCGAATACAACCTAATGTGGTGTCCTCATTATCATCCAAATCGTCAAAGTCTTCAAGATTAGGCTCGTAGACTTGGTCTTCTACTGACTCGACATCCTTTTGTTCTTCAATGACTAAGGCTCGACTAGGACATCTGGATGCGATGTGGCCAAAGCCCTTACAATTGAAGCATTGCAAGCGAGAAGAAGTTCTTGGGATTTCAGGAGCTTTACCCTTATTATCCAATAAAGGTGGAGCATTAGTCGGGGGAGGCCCGAGGAGGGACTTAACAGGAGGAGGAGCATTAGCTGGAGTAGGTGGCACAGATGAAACGGAAGGTCGACTGTCACTACGCCTTCCATAAGGAGTCTTAGTAACCAACTCATAATCTTGGACTAAAGAATAGGCGTGATCAAGAGTAGTGATACCTCGAAGGATAAGCTCACGCCTAAGATCATCTTTTAGGCCCTGTCTAAACCTACTCAAAGTCATAGCCTCACCCTCAACGACGTGACATCGCATTTGAAATTCATCAAATTGAGTAACATAGTCAGTCACTGGTCCGTTTCCCTGTGTAAGGGCATTCCATTGGTCCAACAAGTTGCCCCTATAAGATTGGGGTAAATACTTCTCTTGAAGGCGACGCTTCATTTCCTCCCAACTTCCAACAGGAGGTGCACGACGCCTCTCGAGGAGATCCTCAACACTTTCCCAAAAGAGTTGGGCGGTGCCAGTTAATTTCAAGCTGGCAAATTGGACACGTCGATTCTCTGGGACTCCATACCATGCCAAGAAACGATCCATGTCTCTGATCCATTGAGTAAAGACTCTAGGATTTAAACAACCATCAAAAGTAGGAGCATCTAACTTGATGTTTCTAAAGTAACGCTCTTCATGGCGTGGAGGAGAATGAGTATCGTGGTGACCATGGCCTCGTTCACGGCCTTGATCCTCATTCCTTCGATCACATCGAGGACGTGGTCGACCACCTTGTCGACGATGAAAGTGCATATTATGGGACGCTTCAGAGTGATCAGCATCAGTGGATTGTTCAAAATGGTCAAACCTAGCAGCTAGGTCTCTACTCTCTTCACGAGAAGCAGCTATCTCAGTTCGAACAGCCGCTAACTGAGTCTGGAAATGTTGTTGGCTAGTGACAAGTTCAGCTAATTGTCTAGTGAGTGCATCCAAGTCGGGTGGGTCCATGGTCGACGCACTAGGGCTCGAGGGGATAAGACGACCACTACGCAACAGCATGCAATGTACTACCAACTAAATGACATGCGATGAAGAGATCAATGAACAACAAGTGCAAGTAGCGAAAAATATCAACTTGAGCATTTAAACAAAATTTGGAAAAACTGGGATTAAGTAGATCTAAATATGACAAGCTAATATTGCTGATATATGTAAAATAACAAAGCGAGGGTCAAATTACTTGTCAAAATCTAATCACGTAAAATAAGTAGGAAAAATAGTGGGGTCGAACAAGAGTTTAATTACGTGATTGTGGGGGTCGAACAAGGGTTTAATTACGTGATTTTAGGTAAAATGTTTAAACGATAGCAACACAGAAAATTAATTGATGCGATTTAAAATGAACAGTAATATAATCCAAGATAGATAAGAAACAGTGACTTCCCTTTTTTGTTCGTCGAAGTAACTGGGCCGATCAACACGACAATAAGAGGTACCTGCAAAATAATGTTAAAAAAAATTCTTCTTCTTTTTCCCTTTTTTTTTTTTTTTCCACTTTTCACTTTTTTTTTTTTTCCTTCTTTTTTTTTTTTCTTTTTTTTCTTTTTTTTTTTTTTTTTTTTTTTGGTAAACTAAAAGTAAATTACAAAGATAAGGGCCCAAAATAGAACTTCACTAGACTAGGCCCAAAACACCAAACAAAACTGAGTCCAAATCGAAAATCAAATATTCAGGCCCATAATATAAAGCCTCAATACAAAGGCATGGCCCTAATTTTAAAAGCCCAAACCGAAAATCACATTCCCAGGCCCAAAATATTTAATTAGAGGCCCAAATTGAGAACCCAGTGCCTGTAGTGTCGCGTGAGAGAGCACCCGGTGCGATTTCGAAGGCACGGTCGGCGACTAGTCGGCTCTCGTGGGCTACAGACTGCGTCTGGGTTGCTGTGAGTTGAGTGTGGCTGTCGATCGATGCGAAAATCAGCGTTGGTCGGAGGTAGGCTGCTCATTCGGTGATTATGGAAGGTAGCTAATGGCAGTGAGAGGTAGTTGAAGGGGAAGCGGCTCGGCTGATTGGGGTCGAAGGCGACGGCGGGTTGAGGTCCGGTGGTTCGTGTGGGATGGTATGAATTTCTTTGGGTATTTTGTTTCTTGGGCTCCTTGTTAGTTGTGGGTTTGGGGCGTTGGCTGTGATAGAGGCAGTTGGTGGTGACTGGTTTTTTTTTTTTTTTTTTTATATTCTGAAATGGCTGTTGGAAGTACTTAGTTGGGGTTGGTTGCAAAAGACAGCGGTTTGGGTGATGTTACGGTGTATTGGGTTAGACGTTTGTGTGTGGTTTGGAGAGGATGGATGGGTCACCTTCTGGGCAGCGATTTATGGTGTTGAACAGCATACTAAGACAGAAATTGACTGAATTTTGCATCACTTCCATGGACAGAAACTTGACAACCAGGTTAAGCTCTGATACCACTTTGATGCAATGAAATGGACAAATTCCAGCAATGAACGTGGTCACAGAAATGGCAGAAATAGAGAGGAAGAAGAAGGACCAGAACCAGGGGAGAAGAAAGAGAACTGAAATGCTGAAGAAATTGAAACAGAACAGAGAAGCAGGGGAGAAAACGTCTGCAAGAAGCAATAATTCATTTCATTTCTCATCATCATGCCTCCACTGAGATTTACAAGTTGCTAAATATAGAAAAGCAACAAAAAGTAGGCCTGGGCAAGCCCAAGATAATACAAGCCCAAACTACAAAACATAATATAAAAATTGGGATTGGGCTAGCCCAAGATAATACAAGCCCAAGACAAAAAATGGAAACCCAAGACAAAAAAATGGATGTCCTCATCAATACCACACCATCAAAATTGACAAGCCAGAATTAGCCTCATATAAAATCCAACCGTACATGACTCTTAAAGGTCTTAAAAAACTGACAAGCCAGTCAGTATTAGCCTCCTCATGTCATAATACTTCACCGTTGCACGCATAAATTATAAACATTTCCCTGACAAACCAACGTAAACAAGTGATAATATGATAGGATTGTAAGGCATTGAACAAATCATGCATGTTGATTGGGATTAAAATTAGGTAAATACAATGAATAGAAAACTCTGTTTAAATCAATAAGAACAACAAGCTAGGTAATGCACCCACTATATCACTTGTCCATATGACCTGTCTTCTCCGAACACAACAATGTATAATGCTAAATACAAATAGCTCTTATATAACCACCAGAAGAATGTCTCCTTGATCATGCTCAAATAAATACAGGCACTAGACGGTTTCAATTTTCGTGGATCAAGTAATCTCTATATTTACATTCTTAAAGTACATGATATCAGCTAAGACCAGCTAATGAAAACATTCCCAGAGCAGAGCCCGCCCTGAGAGAGAGAAATATCAAATAAATGGCAACTAGGCCTGCTCCGAGCATCCTGCTTGGACGCATGTTATTTCTGGGTAAAACAATGAGTGCCCAAATAATTCCTGAAATGAGAAATCCCAAGGTGAAATACAAGCTTCTATCTCGTGGAAGCACAAAGGGAACAGGTTTTTCAGACCAGGCTCCCAGCAGCATTGAGATGCCCAATCCAATAAGCGTGTTGAACATAGGACCTGCATAACATCCGGACATTGCAATCTGTACGCCATCCCCACCATTCAGTGATAAAGCAATGTTTGAAACCAAATCACCCATCGAGTTGCCCCAAGCCAATACAGTTAACCCAAGGATGGAAGGATTGACACCTAGAACCACACCAAATCCAACAAGTAGAGCAACAAGCTCATTTGCAATCATGTAAAACCAAACGATACTCATCACAAATCCTCCTAAAACCCATGGAAGTAAAACCTTTTGAGGTGGACGATCTGGCCTTGTGTGCTTATAAGTAAGAATACAAAACGTGCATCCAACTGAAATGCCAATGAAGTACGCAACTATTCTACTTTGAGAACCCACGCCATCTTGTGAACTCCACAGGTAAGCAAGAAGAATTGGAGCCAATAGGGCACTTCCCATAGCATATGGCTTAGACCAAGTTTCCTCCTCCACTAGGGGAATTGTGAGCCGCCTCGGTACAGTCAGAGGCAACTCCAGAAGGGAAAATAGCTTCGAACAGGAAAATGATGGCCGTTCCATTTCTCTGTCTTCATCATTCCATCCCCACAAAGACTTGTCACCATCAGGTATCTTCAGCACCTGGTTTGAATATATTGCCACATTAGAAGCCCACATCCACTGAGGTAGGGAACCATGGGACTGGGCACCAACACTTTCAGTCTCAATGTCAAGCAACGAGCTGGAGATGGGTTCATCCTCTAGATTTCCATGAGAAAATACACTTCCTCTTACAGGAAGCAAAGGAGTAACGCCGTCCAGTTTCAACCTCTGCGCTTGTTCCCTCAAAATCTCATTGGCAGCCACTGCAAAGGCATACAGAATATAAATCGATACAAATGCAATGGCAGCGCCAACAGTTACTTCACCCACAATTAAGATCCAAAAAAGAGCCACAATGGCAAACATAAAAAATACAGTATCCCTTATAAAGCACTTCTTGTCAATCTGAATATCCTGATCTGCTACACAAAGGGAAACAGCCCCAACAACAATGCAAGTAACAAACACTGCCCCACCCAATACACTATTAAGGCCCACCTCTCCCGTGCCAGTACCCAAAAAAGCAGCAATACTCGCAAACACATCTGGAGCACCATTTCCAAGTGGAAGCAAAGTTACACCGGCCACGGTGGGAGATAGCTTCAGAAGAGTTGAAAGCTTTTCCAAAGAACAACAAAAGTAATCTGCCGCAGTGTTGCCTAAAAGATAGAACAATGCACCAAGCCAAGCCCCCAACACCAAAAATGCCCATGCACTCTCACCGCAATCACAATAATAAAACTTCAAGTAATCAAAAAAAACATCTGACGTGCACTGCGGATGGGCTTTTAGGAACTCACAGCTACTACCATAGCCATTGTGATCAGACAACCCCGCACAAAATTCAGCCTTCTTTACATCCAAATTATTAGTATCGGAGCCATTCACAATTGAAGAATTTGCACTTAATTCAGCCATTTCTCTACGGTTCAGGAATTCATTCCGCAAATCGGAATAAAGCCCCCTAGCTGAACTCCATTTAGGATTAGATACTGAATACGATTGCTTTAAAAGCGGGTTTCTCACAATATCTTCCCGATTGTAAAACAAGAAAATCAAAACTAGGGCACATAACCCATTGAAAATCCCACGAAGATGGGGACTTCTTTTACTATAAAATCCATTTAACTGCCTCATCTTTTCCGATAATTCACTTGAATATCTCTCGTATCAATATTATTAACAGAAACAGAGATATCCAACCTAATTCGAAAATCAAGTTAATCAAAATCAAGTCTAGAGTAAAGAAACCCTAGTTAAGAAAAATGAAAATTCTTCCAGAACCGGAATAATCTCGATTTTGGCACGTATACTGAGGAATTTTCATTCATCAACGGGTTGAGAGAAATGAGAAATTAGGGTTCACAGATGAGGCTACAGGATAATGGAAATTATTTGTAGATTGACTGAAATTTTGTTTTGATGCTTTTCTTGATCATAAGCTTTTTTCTTCGAGGAAATACCTGTGAATGGCATGTTGAAATGGTAGTATTCCCACAATGGCCCTTGACCAAATAATAGATGAATAAAAATAAAGAAAAATGCTAAAATTTAAAAAAACCATCAAAAAACCAAAAATACCCTCACAATACACAGCCACCGACTTCTCTCTCTAAACCGACCCTTTCTCTCTCTAAACCGACTCTCTCTATCTCTCTCTAAACCGACGACGCGACTAGCAGAAGATCACGAAAGGGCCAACGACGTGAAGACCCAGATCGACGACAATACGCGTATAGGTTAGTTTTAAATAATCAATGAGAATTGACCTATTTTTATTGGTATAAATTTAAATTTTTGTACATTTAGTTGGATTAATAGTTCATTATTAGGTTAGAAAGATGGAGTAGATAGATTGTGGATAATTTTTGGGATGCAAAAATGAATTTTTGGCACGTTTTAAGCACCTCAGTCGCCGAAAATAGCGTTTTCAGGCTATGTACAGCCGGTTTGACCAGCTGCACAAATCGGCTGTGTGCAGCCGGTTTGACCGGCTATGTGCAGCGGTATGACCGTCGGTTTGATCGGCTGTTTAATTTTTTTTCGAATTTAATTAATATTATAATTAAATTATAATAACAATAAACAATTTAATTTTTCGAATTTTATTATTATTATAATTATTTTTTTTTTAAAAAAACAATAAACAATTTAATTTTTCGAATTTAATTGTTATTCGGTATATTATTATACATAACAGAAATTCAATAAAATTTAATTTTTAATATAATAAAAAAATAACTTTAAATTTATGATTAGGAAAATGAAATAATATTAAATTTTTAATATAGTATATTCCAAATATAATTAAATAATACTTGTATTTTTTCTTCAATAATTTCTTTTTATTTTAAATTGCATATATAAAATACAATAAATAATTTTTTTAATTTAATAATTTAATACCAAAAATAAAACGTAACGTAATTAAATAATATTTGTATTCTTTTGTTACTTTAATAAACAAAGAATTCAAATTTAATTTTTTTTAAATAATATATAAAATTAAATAAACAATTATTTAATTTTAAATATTATTTTGTAAAAAAATTTGCACACTCTTATTAGATTTTCATTTGAATTTTTTAACAAATAATATAAAATTCTTGAATTTAATATTATTTGTTAATAAATATTTATGTTATTCAAAGTTAAATAAATAGTAATAAATTTTTTTCATTTAATTATATATATATATATATGATAATTACCAAAAATCAAACGTAATTAAATAATATTTGAATTCTTTTTTACTTTCATAAATTTGTTTTGTTTTAATTAAATGTAATTGTAAAATTGATAATTACCAAAAACGAAATTCAAAGGGAAAAATTAAATTGATAATTATTTTGTCCCTTTTTTTACTTGTAATCATTTATGTAAATCTGTTTTGCGTATAATTGTTAGAATTCGATTCACTTAAATTTTAGAGAATATGTTGTATTCCAGTATCTATTGTTTCATGTGCTAATAATTTAATTTTTTGCAGCATGGAGTATCATTTAGATGCGACATTGAGACAGATGCCAGGTAAGGCTACCTAGAACGGTAGCCTGAATAGTTACAGAGCAGTCCTGGATCAGTTGGATGCAGAGCATCAAGATATGCTTCAGCAGTCCTTTTTGTGGCCCTTGTACGAGTTGAGACACTTGCAGTTTTCGGGGCAGATCATCGATGCCCTACTATGTCGATTGCTGAGTACAGTGGACGGCGATGCCCTCCATTTCGATCTCGAAAGTAAAGTCGCCAGTTTTTCTGTGTTCGACTTTGCGATGATCACTGGATTGAAGATTACGGGCGTTGATGCGGGTCATGCTAGTGCGCAGAGGGCCAGTAGGCTGCACGACACATACTTTCAGGGGCAGGGGTCAGTTTATTTGACGCAGTTGGCTGAGGAGATTACCAGGTGTGACGACATGTTAGATAAACTGAAGCTCGGCCTGGTCTACATCCTAGAGAGCACATTACGATGTCGCCACAGGAGGACTGCGATTGACCCCTTCCATTTGGAGATGGTCGATGATCATGATGCTTTTAACACATATCCGTGGGGGCAGAGATGTTTTAAGGACACGGTGCACGTTTTCAGGAGATTGCATTCGAGGCCGAGGGACCATGCGGAAGTATGATACATATGGATTGCCCCTGGCTGTGCAGGTATATTTTCACATAATTTAGTCTTAGAATATTGTTCATAATAGATATGAATGTAATAATTGTATTTGTTGCAGATTTGGGCGTACGAGACTGTCCCAGTCATCGGTGACCGGTATGCGACTCGACTGGAGACACACGTCCCTCGGATGCATCATTGGCAAGCATCTCGAACTGTCGGATATCCAACTAGCAAACAATTATCTGCCATCCTCGACGACGCACAGGTGAGATAATACGTTTTTCGATTTATGTTGTTTGTAGCTCAGATATCTGAACACATGATTATTAACTAATCGAAATGTGGTTATGTCAGGTTGAAGTCATAACTGAGTTGTTGTCATCGATGGAGGAGGAGGCTCACGGATATGGGCGTGAATTGACCGATCCGCACGATGAAGACGAGCCGACTCCCGATTCCATCCTAGATCCCGAGGAGGTACGTGAATGTAATATATAATGTTCCTCGCTATGTGTTATCTGACTTTCGTTAAATAAAAATTAATTGTCAATGTTATCACTCGTGTAGGACCGTGATTTGGTTGATCGACGATTGTCTCCGGGGAGGGCATCACCGTTGCCGATGCCGTCACCGTCTCCCCCCGGGGAGATCACCCCCGCCTATGAGATCTCTTTCTCCTCCACCCGATGACCTGCATGTCCTTCTGACTGAATTTATGGTGGAGATGAGAGGGGAAATAGGGGCGATGCGAGAGGAGATAGTGGCGCTTCGAGGGGAGATGAGAGAGGAGGTGGGGGCACTACGGGATGGTGTAGGGGAGATGCGGACCGAGATCTCAGGCGAGATATCGAGCTTACGTCAGGATGTATCAGTGCTAACACATTATGATATTAATTGCAGGGGAGACTGCGGCATGTTTGCAATAAAATACATAGAATTTTTGAGTATAGGACAGAAGGTTGATGGAATCAACCAAGCATAGATTAACATTTGGCGTCGGAAATTAGCTGCCGACTTGTATTTTTTCAATTGTGATCCGTAAATATTCCGACAATTATTTTTGTAATTATAAGTAATTGTAAATATATGCATATTTATAAATGTTTATGCAAGTTTCTTTGGAGATCAATGATTGTAAATATAATATATATGAAATTTATAAATGCTGACATGAATATAAATATTATTCATTTAACATCAATTACATTACACAGTCAGCTAATTGTCACTCAGAGAAACCTGACTATTACAATTTATACGAGTATGACCGACTTCTCTACATCTGCCGCACCTACGCGGTCGAGGAAATTCTCCAGTGGAGGGTATTCTAGAAGTACGTGGACGTCCAGGGCCACGCGGTTCAATTATCGGTGGTGACAAACTATTAAATGAGAGAATACGGTCAGGAACTTCCCAATCAGCTTCGTTTGGTAGGGGAAATATAGTGTCTGCATACGCTGCTCTCCAATAATCAGCCGTGTAATAATCAGAGCATAATGTAGTTGGTGCAAAACCTTTGTGCATAGCTACTGCGACTGCATGCTCGCATGGAAAACTCTCCAACTGAAATCGATTACAAGTGCATGTGTTGATTGTTAAGTCCACCATGTATGCCAGATGACGTGCACAATGTACAGAGAAGCGCGACTCATCCAACGGTTCCACAACCAACCTTCTCCCGACCTCCGCAGCCTTGAATAATTTATCCTCTTGAGCCGGGGCTAGCATACTCGTGCAATTATGTGATTCCGCACGTCGGTCGTGAAACCACTGCTGCAGCTTAGTACGGATGTTCTCAATCATTGCAATGATTGGCAACTCTCGATCCTTCTTGAACAATGAATTCAGAGACTCCACGTTGTTCGACGTCATCAAGTGGACCGACGTCCTGGAAAATGTGATCGCGCCCAATGTTCCATCCCCATTTTGGTAAGATACTCCCATGCCGGGTACGACTTATTTCCTATCTCGACCATAAACATATTACAGTCCTCGACACTGTAAGCTTCCGCCGCACTCCTAAACAATCCAACTATGCTTTGGCCCCTATACTTAGTCTTTAGATTACCCTGTATATGGTACATGCAATACCTGTGATGTGCTTCAAACAAAACTTCAGCAATAACATTTATCAGAGATTAACCCCGATCAGTTATAAAGGCAAGATCCTCGACATCCCCGATCACTTCCCTAAGCTTCGTAAAAAATCAACACATTGCCATATCATTCTCACTGTCGACTACGCCGAATGCAAGTGGGTAAATCTGGATGTTGGGATCTTGACATGTAGCAATAATCAGCTTGCCCCCGTACTTCGATTTCAGAGTTGTACCATCGACTAAAATTACGGGTCGCATCACATTTTTAAATCCTCTTATGCATTGACCAAGAGCTATGAATAAATACTTAAAATTATTCTCACCCTCCGTCGCAATGAAATAAGGGGAACCATGATTAGTTGTCCCCAAATTATGGCAGTATTGAGCCAATTTCGCATAACTTTCCTCGGCCGAGCCCATTAATTGCTCCAACGCGCATCCTTTGGCCTTCCAGGCCTTCTTGTAACTTAGTTTCACTCCGTAGTTTTGTTGGACGTCGTTCACGATGCCTGAAGGTCTATAGATCGTCCGTGGGTCCTCATACTTGTCCATTATTTGTCGACCAATAAACCATGATCGAGCTTGTCTGTGATCGTTTACACGAGTTCCCAATCCGCAAGTATGTTCTCGGGTATACTTGCGAAC
This sequence comes from Osmanthus fragrans, assembly GCA_019395295.1. Taxonomy (NCBI): domain Eukaryota; kingdom Viridiplantae; phylum Streptophyta; class Magnoliopsida; order Lamiales; family Oleaceae; genus Osmanthus; species Osmanthus fragrans. The sequence continues at coordinate 24,529,764 of CM033341.1, read as the reverse complement.
TACAAATGACTCATTCGTTTCCATTTTAGTCGCTCGCAACCGCCAATGGCAATTATCGTTGACACAAACAAGTGTCAACAAAGACTTGTTTGATTTCTTTACCTTGAACTCAAAGTTGAATTTCAATGCCAGCTCGTGCACAGCTACCTGTAGATCTGTCTTCATGACAAACTGCTGCTCGACGTGCAAATCATCATCATCGGGAGCCACACGTGAATAATTAGATGACGGTCCACTTGTTCCAGCCTCTGTGTTCCCACTCCACTCACATCTACGCCGGGATAAAGCAGCCAAATCCTCATTCGTAAATTCATTTGCATTAATGTTCTCGCTATCTTGAACTACCGACTGAACTCTGTGCGGCACATCGATATCACGATCAGGTAAAACTGTCTCGGGAATATAAACATCATCCTCGCAAGCTATCTGCACTGTATCCCAAAAACCTGTTGCATCATCTGAGCCAGCATTTATACCTTCCGTGTCATCCTTCCTCACTAATGTCACGCAAATAAGGGTCATTTGCATTTTGTTCAACTCAGACAGATAATTCACATGAACATCAGATGTAATCTTTGTAGGTGGAATAGAAAAAGGCAAATGCTCTCTGAATTGAAATCTTAATACCATATCGTATTGAGATGAATCGACGTTCAGACTTTTCTGAATATCATCAAACAATTCCTCGTACGATGTACTTTCTGTTATATGTGTTGGAACACTATCTTGTATATCATTCGACCATTTCCATACACATCGATTACTTTCATCCAATTCGAAATCACCAAAGTAACAAATTGGGAGTACAATCCTCATATCTGCATGGTAAAATTTATTTATTCAAAAATTGGGCTCACAGCGTCAATTAAAACAAGAAATAAATTTAACAGCCGGCTGTTCGGCTGTTCGCTGTAAACAGCCGATTATTCGGCTGTAAACGACGTTCAGCTGTTTTGGTCGTGTGAATCGAAAAATTTAACTGAAGATAAAAAAGTTTCTCCTATTCGTGCTAAAAAAATTATATACAGATGCTACAAAATTTATCTGCTACAATCCATACATATTAATGTTTTGATTTTTAATATACATTTAACGAAAATAAAATTAAACATATATAAATATACTTACCGGTTCGAAGTTATTGGTAGAAAACAATTTTTTCCTTCAACTATCGATATTTTTGAGATTTTCAGATTGAAGAAGATGAGAAAGTTTTTATCTGTGTAGGATCTAATTTTAAAATTTTCAGCAAGGATTGTTTGGTTTTTATTTGTTAAGTAAAATGGTAGTATTGTATTTTACAAAAAATCATATTTGTAATTGTTTTATATACTTAAGGGTATTTTTATCTTTTGATATTTTTTAGGCCAATGTAGAAATATGGTAGAATAAAAAGTCAATTTGAAAATTTGGACCTTTGACTAGGCCAAACTTGGAAGAACCCCTTTTCTTCTTCAACAATTTTCCCTTTACTTTTTCGCCCGAAATTTTTCTTTTTCTGATCTTTTCAACTAAAATTTTGATGAACTTTAAAAAATTATAAATCCTAATAAATTTCATGAATTTAAATAGATTTTCAAAAATTTCATAAGAATTTTATCAAATACAATAAAATTTCAAAAGATTTGATTATGAGCTTGTTTGATTTGGATTAAAATATGATTTTAATTAAAAGGGGTATCTTCAACTGAGATTGTAATGAATTTTAAAAAAATTTCTCACTTTAGGTCTTCTTAATTAAGATTTTAATGTATTGTAATAAAATATATTAAGGTCTTGTTTGAGTCACATTATTTTTTTTAAAAAAAATACATTCTTAAACAGTGATTTGACATTATTTCAACCGCACATTTTTCAATAAAATAATATTACACACAAATTCAAAATTTTTCCTCATTTCTTAACCACACTCCATCAATCTACTATTTCAAAATACATTCTTTTCAAAATAATATGATTCAAACACACTCTAAAATTTAGATGTACTCAATTGAGATTTTAATGAAATCGTTTAAAATATAGATATCATGAATAACTAGTGGAGTTATAAAGATTTCTTTAATTGAGAGATTTTAAAATATTTGAATGAATTTCAAGCTTAAAAATACATATACCAAATCTTTTGAAATTTCATCACATTTGAATATATTCTTATGGAATTTATGAAAATCTATTCAAATCCACGAAATTTATTAAGGCCCTGTTTGATTGGCCATGTTTTTCGTGGAAGGTGGAAAACGTTTTCCTACTTTTTACTATTCACCTGTTTGATTGCACTAATTTTCCAGGGAAAACGTTTTCCAACGTTTTCCAAGGTACAAGCGGTTGATGCACAAAAGCTAGAAAACGTTTTTTCACAATAGTGGTGGGAAAACGTTTTTCAACTTTTTGACAAATTTTTTTTTTTTAAATTTTTTTTAACAATTGGAACACATTTTAAAGTCAATGGTAAAAAAATTTATCCATTTAATTGACAATATGTGTAAAAAATAAAATCAAACGAAAAATTTGCCAAGTGGAAAATTATATCAATCAAACACCATTAATTACAATTCCCTGTAAAACGTTTTCTAGGCAATTCAATTCCCTGCCATTCATTTTCTTTCCACCCGTTTCCCACCCTTGCAATCAAACAGACCCTAAGATTTATAATCTTTCAAAATCCATCAAAATCTTAGTTGAAGATCCCCTCGTAAGTTAAAGTCAAACAATCAATATTAATCACATTTTTCATGGGTACTACAACTTTTCAACTACGCATTTCAAAAACTTTAATCACAATCTACTAAAAAAAACTAATTTTAACTCTCACCAAACACCCTCTATATATTTTTTGAAACTTGAAATTCATCCAAGTCTTTTAAAATCTATTTATCAATGAAATCTTTATAAATCCACTAATTATTGAGATACCTAAATTTTAAAAGATTTCATTAAAATCTACAATGAGGATACCTAAATTTTAATAAATTTCATTAAAATACATTAAGATCTCAATTGAGAACACATAAATTTAAAATGATTCTTAAAATCATCACAATCTCAATTGAAGACATATCTCTTTATCTTGTGTCCGAAAATTAACACTAGGGATTGAATACAATAATAAGGAAAAAAATAGGGCAGCCTTTGTTTGAGCTTAGGGATGGCAATGGGGCGGGTTCGGGGCGGGGCACCTCCATCCCGTCCCACCTCCCTCCAACTTCGCATCGCCCCGTGTCCCACCCCGCCTTAGACGGGACGGGACGGGGTGGGGCAGGGCGAGACGGGGCAAGAATTTGCTCCATTTAATTTATTTTTTTTCATTTTCAAAAATTCGAGTTATGTTATTATTTAAATTTTAAAGTTCAACATTTAACCCAAAATCTAAAGGTCATTCCATATATTTTAATTTTTTTCTAATTTTTTCGATCAAAATATTAATATACTTTGATTAGTTGGTATAAATATTTCATAAGCAAAAAAATATTTATTTAACTATCATAATTCGTAACTTCAAATTATATAATTTAATTATAATAAAAAGATTGAATGACCGAATTTATAAATAATATAAATAATTGTTAGTTATATAAAATTTTAAATTGGCAATTATATATAATTGTTGAATTAGAAACATGTTATAAAATTGTAAATACATTCAACAATATTTTAAAACTAACTATTTATTAAAATACTATTTTTAATTTTTTTTTTTCACGGGGCGGGTTCGGGACGAGGTATTCTTACCCCACCCCGTCCTGCGACTCGCCACGGGGCGACCCCTTACACCCCGTTCCACTAACCCATCGGGGCAAATTTTTTAGGTCCTATTAGGGGCGGGGCCCCGTCGGGTTAGGATGTGGCGGGTTAAATTATCATCCCTATTTGGACTCAATTCAAATATATTTTTGGAAAAAATGAATTCTGAAATAATAATTATTTTATAGAATTTATGGTTAAAAATAAAAATAAAAAGTGTTGTAAATAATGAGATAATTATTTATGATTATTTTTAGTATTATCATGACACATAGATAAGTTTTATCTAGTTTGAAAGATCTATTTTATTCCAATTACAACTCTTATTTTGGACCTTATAAATATAGGTCTTGATTCTCAATAAAATACACACTTGAGTTTTGATTCTTATATTATTTTCTCTAACACGTTATCAGCACGATTCTCTAAAATTCAAAATGGATTAGTTAGAAGCCCTTAAATCAATTTCGACCCAACCACCATTACTGGACTCTATGGACAACGACACTGCAATTCATGCTAAGGTAATGTTTTTTTTTTTTTTTTTTCCCAATATTCATGGTCTCCAAGATTCTCTTGCATTGTGGTATAAAAAGTGGCCAACCAATTTGATTTTGAGATGGAGGTGTTGTACACATCTTTTTAGACATTAGTTTTTTTTTTTGTATGTATGAAATCATTATATTATTAATCATAATTTCGAATAACGTGTCTATAATAAAAATAGACTTGAGATTAAAATATTCTTCTGAAACAAAATCATCTACATGATTATTAAATAATATTTATGTTTTTAAGTTGATTAATTATTTTTAAATATTCTTTTACGTAAAGTTTAAATTGATAATATATTATGTTATTGTTCTTGAAGAACATGATACTCCAATTCCAATATTTCAGAAGAATATTACTGTAGATTTGTTTATTATAAATTTTTGTTGCTCCTGAAGTGGCGCAACATTAAAATTAATATTTCAAAAGAATATTATTTGCTCATAAAGAGTATAAATTATAATATCAATATTTTTAGAAGAATATTGACATGTTACTCTTGAAGAAGTACATTATTATTGACAAATATTTTAGTTAAATTGTACTTGCTCCCAAAAAGCATAATTAATTACGATCTAACGTAAATTATATTTTTACTCCTGAAGAGTAAATCATTATATAATTTATGATAATAACATTTGATTGCTCACGAATAACATGAATTATAATTTTTAATATTACATAGAATATTGATATATTACTTTTAAATGAGCAATAATAAAATATAACGTGCTCTTAAAGTAGCACATGTTTCAAAAAATATATCATTTTAAATTCATGTTAATCTTTAAAGGAAAATATATAACTAATGTCATGAGAACATTGATTAGTTTGACTATTTGATTAATATATGATTATATAAGCTTTAATAGTATTTTGCGAAATTAAATCATTGAATTATATCTTATATTGAACTAAAAGTTCAATTTGACTTTATTGTTTGACATGACCAATTGGATCATCATTAGATTAATAATGATATCAAATTAAAAATTCAAATGGATATTCAATGAAGAACCAAAAGATTCTTCAATTCAAACCTATATGATGTTTATTCTCTTTCATAAAATTCTTTCATTAGCCATCACTAGCCAAAATACGGATTGAATCTCCTATATTTCTAAAATTAATTATTATGATAATAAATGGGCCCCATCATCCTCCATATTGATTATCTAAATATTATTGGTATCTAATAATTTTGATATATATACTAGATGATTGCATGACATTCGCAACCTAAAGTTTGTGAAATTACTATTCAAATTTTAAATTATGAGCATAACGTTCAGATTATATAATCAAGAATATGCCTTGTTAATACTAACGAGCATAAATTTCAATGTTTTAATAAGTGTTGGTTGGAATATTGATAAATGATTTGACACTATTGTTTATTAAATACCTCCAATTAATTTAATTGAGAACAAAGTACATTTTATTTTTGTTTAGGATATTCTATTACGCACCATATCTATATTATAGTTCTTCCTATTATAATTGACTTATGGTGCAAAACCTAATTTTTTCATCCAATTATTTTGATAGTGCAATATATGTAAAATTAATCCACCACGATGAACTGAGATAGAAAATAAAGAACGTTGAGAATAAATGCGTAGTTTGAACCCTTATATCAAATGGGTGATATTTTATAACGCTGAAAAAAATAATTGTCAATTTGATTGAACAATTCTTTCAGCATTAGGGTGAGAAATTAAGAAATTGAAAATAATGTATAAATGTATCATCATCTAAATTGGCGCAAAATATCATTAGAACCAAAAGTTCGAAAGATAATTTATCTAGATGCATTTTACTAATCAAAGAGATAAACAATATTTTGCGCACCAATTTTAAATGTTTCAATACGAATTGATATCATTGGAGGACAATTTGATAGCATTATATTTGATATATCCATGGCACACCCGAAGCGTGATACTATTCAATTCTAATAAAAAAATTTAAAACTAAAATTAAAATAAATAAATCTTCCAATGAAAATAGAGCAATTCATGAAGATTGTCTCATTACAGAGGCATATACTCTTGATGAATATTTATACTTAAAAAATTATAAAACCTTAAAAGAGGCTTAGGTACTTGAAATCAAGGTTCTAAATAGCGTAATGCGTGACGATACATGGAGGTCAAGCTAAGGGCTAGACGAGTTTAGACGAGACTAATGCGTAAAAATGTGTTTTCTTATTTTAATATTATTTTAATTTTTAATCAATAAATAATCATTTAATAATAAATAATTGTAATAAAAAATATAAATAAATAATGCGCGCCTAAGCGCACTTATGTGCGTCTTATCACGTCTTATCGGTCAACGCGAGGTGTTGACCGCCATATTACGCGTCAAGTGACTTTACTTAGCGCTAGGGGCTCGCGCCTTTGCGCGCTATTTAGAACACTGGTTGAAATAATGAAGTTTGAAATATCTCAATAAGTTATGTCATTATTGGAAAAGAAATAGAAAATAAAATAAAAAATTGTCAACAACAAATTTGTAGATGATGTACTCTGTCATATAACGAGGAATCAAAATAAATGTGTTGAAATATATCGATCGAAGTAATGATTGATCAAATAAAAGAGATACAATTCTAAATTGAATTTAAAGCTGAAGTTTCTAGATCTACAATCTGAACACCTAAATGTGTATACTTAAGCGTTATGAAAATGGAAAAAGTAAAATCATAATATGAAACGTACAACTCTTTACATAATAAATGTCACGAAAACTTGTATAAATAGATAAATTATCATGTGATGAATGTAATCACATGTCTCTACTTTATTAGAGTGAAAATGCATATAATAAATGTGATTATAATCAACTTATTTTACATATAAATTTAATACTATCTTCGAAGGATTTAATATGCTTGATGCATAATTCAAGTGAATTTATCATGAGTGAGAGTAAATACACGTTGTACTATTTTTCCGTCAACTAAGATTTTGTCCCATTAGGTTTTCCTGACAATGTTTTCTAATGAGACAATTTTTGTAGCTTATTCAAAAGAATAATGTACTATTTTTCCTTCGTTAGGATTTTCCTCACAGGATTTTTCCTAATAAGATTTTAATGAGGCATATTTTTTGTGGAATGATGTCCTTATCTTATAAGACATTTATCTTCAAAAAGTATACTCTTATATGCATGAGACTATCGAAGAGATCAACAAGAATTATTTTTCGAATCATCATGTTACTGTAATCATTAAATGTTGATAAATAAGAAAATAGTGTTATTTGAAGACATTGATATACAAGCTATAAATATTGAAGTTATTAACGTAAAAGACATGGATCGCTTGATACAAGAAATTTCACTTATGAAATCAAAGGGGTAGCTATACTCTTTTTCCTTGGATCAAGTTTTGTCCCATTTTATTTTCTTGACAAGGTTTTAATGATGCAGATTTTATCACTCCAATTTTTTTTTACTCTTTTTTCATTTGTTGGCATTTTTTTCCCATCAATTTTTTTTTTTGCAAACAAGGTTCCAATGAAATAGTTATTGTAAAAATAATAATCAAAGGAGGTGTTGTAAAATAATGAGATAATTATTTATGATTATTTAGTATTATCATGACACATTGTTAAGTATCATCTAGTCTAGAAGTTCTATTTTCATTCCAATTGTAACTCTTATTTTGGACCCTATAAATATGGGTCTTGATTCTCAATAAAATACACACTTGAGTTTTGACTTTTATATTCTTTTCTCTTTTCATAACAAAAAGAAATTTTTTAAATTTACTTGTAATGTTATTATATTAGAGAACGTGTTATTAAAAAGAGAAAAGGAAAAAAAAACATTTTTAAATAAAATGGAAACCAAATTGAGGCATATTTAGTCTCCTAACCTCTCTAAAATAGTTGGGGGATTAATAGCAGAAAACTCCCTCGAAACATTTTCATGCACTATATACCTCCTTGTTTATTAAAAATCGCAAAAACACCTTCTGTTTGAAATCTTTTTGTGTGAAACCCCCCCCCCCCCCCAACATATCATCAAGATCCGTCAGATTTGCCACTAAAAACAGTAGAAAAAAAAAACCAAAATGAAAAAGAAATAATTGCAATTTCAATACCCAAATATTTTATTTTTTATACAAATTAAATCCAATTTTTTTATATGTTCTACTTACAATCCTAAATCTTTAAAATTTTATTTTTCATCTCATCTCATCCCACCCCAATTCATCTTCTTCCCCCAAAAATAAAAAAAAAAAAAAAATTTAAAAACAACACAATTTTAACATTCTATCCATTTTGAAAGAGGTTTCGAGCTCTAAAACTTAAGATTGTAGTGGAGCATATTTCATTTTCTAAAATGGTAATAGGAAAACAAATGATTGTTCCTAAAATTAAAATGCAATTTTTTTTTTCAAAATAACATATTGATTGTTCCTAAAACCCAATTTCAAACACTATTTCAACAAATTGCAAAAAAATATATCACAACCCATCGAATCACTGGACCAAAAGAAAGAAATTCAGAAATCAGAATACACACAAAAGTTTTAAAAAATCAGACTCATATGGCATCCTAATATTCAAACCCACATACGTTTAAAATTTCAACATTTTTAAATTTTCACAAATCACAAGCATACTTATATTTTATGCTACTTTTCAGATGAAGGAGTCAATCTCGGGCATGATTAGCCGGGACGGGAGGAAGGTTTATGGTTGTATTGTATACTTTAAAAGCCCAAGAATAACTAACCAAGAGGAGGGTGTGTGAACTGATTTTTAAAACATTTTCGAAAAATAAACTTAAATTAAGGAAGCAAAAGATATGTTGATCAATTAATAATCATAAGATAATAAAAGTAAGTCAATCAATCAAATAACAAACATAAATAAGATAATGATACGTAAAAGAGTAGTAGAGATGATTCAAACAATATAATTGTAGAGGTTTGATCCAAAACAATGATCTACGTCCTCAATTACCAAGTTCTCCTCCACGAGTAAGACATTTTCACTATATTGATTGACTTGTGTTGCAATCCAACTTTTTACAACGCTTCCGATAACTTATAAACAATGAGCACTGATTCTTATACAATATTGAGGTTACGGGATCTCAATATTACCCACACTATTGAGCTTTATGGGACCACTTACAATAAGGAGCACCGATTCTTATACTATTGAGTTTTTACGGGACCTCAATACGATCCACAAGTTTAGAGAAATAATTTTACAATTGTTAAAAAAATTACAACTCGACAAAACCATCAACTCACCAAAATTACCTTATGTGACATGCGACTTCCATAGTCCCATAAACTTTTTTAAACCCTAATAATGCGTTCCAACTTCAGCCCTAAGAAACCCTAACCCCAATTCATCACGAACAACTAAATTGTTACTAAGACAGAGTCAATTGTTGAGAATGATACTAGAAACTACTACTTATAAGCCTTATCCCCCAATTGTACCATCAGATCGACATATCTCTTCTCCCAATCGTTCCTCAAATAGTTGGACATGTACCTAAAAAAATTGAATGATTGGTTTGGAAAGATGTCGAGCAGATGGCACAATTAGGGATAGGACTTTCTAAGTAGTAGCTTATCACATCATTCTTAACAATCGGCTCTATCTCAGTACACAACATAGTTGTACATGGATGAGATTGATGAATTAGGGGCTACGATTTTTAGGGGAAAAATTGGGGACGCATTATTGGGGCTTAAATAAGTTTATGAGACTGTAAAAATCGCAATTCAAATATGGTGATTTTGGTGAGTGGATGACATGGTTGAGTTGTGATTTCTTTAACTATTGTAATTTGTCACGTGAATTTTTCGGGCGACATGTGAGCAAAAAAGATAATAGAATTTAGCAAATGGTGTATAGAGTGCAACATCTCAAAGAAGAATGACCATTGAGAAGTATTTTGAAGTTTGATGAGTAAATCATGACCAATTATAAGTTGGATGAGTAATGAAATATTGATTTGGCTGAGTGGAATTTTTTTTAATATTCGTAACTTGTCATGTGGGATTTTCGTTAGCCACGTCAACTAATAAAGTAACAATTTTTTTTAGGGTGATTGATGGAGTGCGAACGAAAAAAATTCATTGAGAACCATTGTTCCAAAAAGTGTAAAGTGTGGCTACACGTGGAGCCAAACCTTCAAGTTTTACAAGTTTAAGCGAGCCTAGATGATGTTTAGACGTAAAAAAAACGTTTTCTTATTTATAATATTATTTTTAATTTTTAATCTTTTAAAAAATTATTTAATAATTAAATAATACATATTAAACATCTAGAAATTATAAAATACAATATTTACTTGATAACTCATATTATTAGTTAATTATACAATTTTCAAGTTTTGAAAATACAAAAATTAGAATATTTTTCATAATTTCAATTTTAAACTAAACAAGTCCTACTTAATAGATTTATAGGAATTCCATACATGCTTTTGAAGTTTGTATTAAAATGAATCTCAAGATTATAATTACATAATGTATCTAGCACCAAAAGTTAAATCTTACTTAAGTATTTAAAAAAAGTCATTTTCAACTTTTTGTATAGATAAAATCTTTTAAAAACTTGAAATTAAAGTCAAATGAAAAGTTTTTTTTTTAAAAAAATAATAAGCTAAAGTCAAATAAAAGATTTTTTTTAAAAATTAATAAAGCGTGTCTACGGAAAACAAAAAAATGAAGGAAAAATTTAGTCGTTTAGGAATTGAAAAAAAAGTGTCCAGGCGCGAAGCGAGACGTTTCGCCTGAACTTCAAGCCTAAGCGAGCTTTTTAGAACACTGATGATAACTATAATGCATTTTAAACTTTAGTGAGTAAATCCTGACCATGATATAAGTTGGATTATTATTGAAATATTTAACTCTGCATAGGAGTGTAAAATGGACTGACACGAATAATTAGTTGAACTTCAAAAAATAAAACCTTAGCCCTTATTTGTCTACCATTCTCCATTTTTTTTTTCCTTTCTAAATCTCATTTTCAAGTACACATTTTCACAATAAATATTTTGCATGTAAACTTCCTCTTTTGAATGGACATCAAACTCCCTCTTACCCTACTAACTCAACTATCAATATGGATGGGCTTTTAATCAAAATGAAACCTCTCGAATCAGAATCAGAGGTTCAGTTCGATTCCAGGAAAAAAAAAATTAGGTATAGGAATAAAAAATCAATCTAAACCAATTCTTGGTTCTTGAACGAAAACTATGGGTACCCAACTTTAGAATCGAATTTGTCCCCTTTCATTAATTTTTTTTTATCTTTTACAATTTACTATCTTTGACCCAATGACCGAATGGGATGTAAATAAAACGATGGTATGGAAAGAAAAATCGACAATGTTGATTGTTATGCTATTTCTCATATGAATGAATTGTTAAAATTTTATGAAACTTTAGATTTTATAAAATTGGAAACTTTAAAACTTGAAAACCTAATTACTTTATTGTCAAGATCATCCACGTCAAATCATCAAGAAAATTAATAATGTAGAATATATCTTAATTCTTCGGGAATGATTCTTTATTACTAGATTTTGATTCTGAATCTTGAATCTTGAAAATCAACTTGGAATCCATTCTTGATTTGTTTCTTGCTTTCATTTGGCTCATTCAATTTCTGATCGTCTAGAAATGGATCGGATGACTGAGAAAAGTGATGAAACATAAGGGAAACAAAAGTGGAATGGATTGAATAAAGGGAAAGAATTTGGACAATTTAAGAAGGCCAATATAGGATCAGGATTGGGATCAAGCAAACCAAATAAAGTTACTCAACGATTCCTGAAATGCAACAAGGTACATGGGAAAGAGTACTTATTTGGAAAAAAAAAGAGGTGTGCTATCGATGTGGTCAGGAAGGCCATTTGGCCCCGAACTGCAAGACATACCCACCTAAGAAAGATTTTGAGCATGGAAAGAAAGTGAAAATTGAAGTTTTTTCTTTAATCCAAGAAGAGGCAAAAAAAATGATTCGAACGTGATGGCAGGTACTTTATCAATATTTGTACTACCTGCATATGTTCTTATAGATTCAGGAGCTACTCATACATTTATGACTACTTCATTTATTGCTAAATCATGTACTGCATGTGAAAAACTTGATAGTGTTCTATAAATTTTTATCCTATCCGGTAGAATTTTGAACACCAATCAAATCGCTAGAGCGATAAAGTTAGAAATGGATGGAAAAGAATTTAGAGCTGATCTACACCTCCTAGACATGAAATTTCTTGACATTATTCTAAGAATAGACTGGTTGGGGGAGCAATCATGCAACCATTCGATGTTTCATAAATGAAGTAATTTTCTAGAAGTCTGGGAAGGAAGAGTTTCGATTTTTCGCTATACGAGTTAAGTTTTTACCTCGTCTCGTGTCGGTCATGAATGCACAAAAGATGTTAAAGAAAATATCTTGCCAAGGATTTCTTGTGAGTATACATAGATCTTAACAATCAGAGCTTACTATTGGTAATGTGCCAATTGTATAAGGTTTTATTGATGTATTCCCTAATGACTTGCCTGGTGCACCACCTGATAGGCAATTAGAATTTACATTTGACCTCGTACCTAGAGTAACTCCAGTGTCTAAAGCTCCATACATGATGACACCAAAAGAACTACAAGAATTAAAGATACAGTTGCAAGAATAGTTGGATAAAAGTTACATTCAACCAAGTACATCTCCTTGTGGTGCATCGGTCTTGTTTGTAAAGAAAAAAGAAGGATCGATGAAATCCACGTTCGGAAAATTTTATATATAAAACCTAATTATGAATTTCAACCCTAAAATTCTTTCTTGAAAAATTCTAAATTTCAAAATTTATGGCTAAAATTCATATGCCAAATCTCAATTTATGAATTTTAACCACAAAATTCTTCCTTTAATCTTAATGGCTTAACATGGAGTGATTCTGATACCAAATGTTGAAATTTTATGAACTTTAGACTTTATAAAATTGGAAACTTTAGAACTTGAAAACCTAATTACTCTATTGTCAAGATCCTCCATGTCAAATCACTAAAAAAATTAATAATACGTAACATACCTTAATTCTTTGGGAATGATTCATTATAATTGGACCTTGATTCAGGATCTTGAATCTTGAAAATCAACTTTGAATCCATTCTTGATTTGTTTCTTGCTTTCAATCTTGAATATTGCCTCCTTAGATTTTTTTCATCTTGATTTTATATAGTCCGTTCTTAATTGTGGGTTTAGAATTTTCCTATTTAATATGATTTTTCTATAATTCTTGTATATATGGGATGACACAAAAAATAAGAAACTGCATATGAATTAGGGACCATAACTATATATATAATTTTTATATGTATTTCGTCCATCATGAAATACAATTCTAAAGGAATTCGGTCTCTATACATATAACTCAGCCCACACATTTAGATGCCCTAAATACAATTACTTAATTGTTTATTAGATCACTTTAGTTTTGGACTTAATTTTAAAATAAACTTTATACACAATTAATTATATATGTTGGCCCACATGACAAATTATTAATTTTCCAACATGAATTTATATTGTTTAGCATTTGTAGAATCTAGTACTTCCTTATTGTTGGTTTCTAGTTTTTAGTTTTTTAATATATTTGGTGTTTATGCTTGGCTAGATATTGGATATTATTTGGTTGCATATTTTATCATATTGGATGCTATTATACTAAATATTAAATACTATTTGATGACATATTTGGAATGAAGTAAGAAAGTGTTGAAATATATATTAGATAACGTATTTTATTTTTTCTACTTCTGTTAGATATTGGAAGATAATTTGTATTGTCACTCCAATATTTATTTATTTATTATTATTATTTTTTTAAAATGTTATGAATAGAATCGAATTCAAATTGAAATAGATGATTAGTTTGCTTTCAATGCTAAGAGTTATGCTGCAGGGCCAATGTCAATGATCGACCCTGACACTTATCCCCATTATTGAGTGGGCATCTGCGCCCAATAGGAAAAGACAAGTGTCCCCCTCCCACCCAGGCCAAGGTCGGTCATTGACGCTGGCCAACAATCATTTTCCATTATGTGTACTCCCTTTCGTCGGTTTAACCAAATCACCATTTTGTCCCCCACTCGATTAGGCTGTCCACTGCAACATCCATAAGCTTCAGATCGCCCGATTGCGCTCAACCCAAGTCCACTATAGCGCACAGCCACACGCCCAAAATATCCCAGCTCTACCTTTTTAGAAGTCCCGCATAGTTTTGAAATAGTTATTAATTGACCCTTCTTTTGTCATTTGTTCTACTTATCCATTTGTTCAGGATAATATTTCATAAAATTAAAAATAATTACTTGCTTGAAATATAAAAAATAAAACAAAATATTGCTTGAAAAAGAAAAAGAAATTGTTGAGAAATACCAAAGATTGCCATCTCGCTTTCGCCAAGAATTCTCATTTCACACGTCTCTCTCTCCTTCGCATCATTATCAATATCAACATTTATACATACTGTTCACTGTAAGTATTTTGATCCGTTCTCTAATGTCTGAATCCAGTACTACTTCTCCTTCTTATGGTACAACCAATTCATTAGTCTTCAATATATATATATATATATATATATATATATATATATATATATATGTCTGCATTACTACTTTGGTTCTGAAATTGGATTATTGTAGTGAAAATTGATTGTGATTTAAACATACGTATGTTTTGCATTACTGGTTTATGTTTGAAATTGGATTGTTGAAGTGAATTGGTCGTGATTTGATGTAGAAATGAGTTCTATGAAGAAGGAATATGAATTCCTAAAGGAGATCGGGCTCGGTTCGCGAAACCTGGGTTGTTATATCAACGGATTATGGCAGGGTAATGGTCCCGTGATTTCCTCTTCAAATCCGGCCAACAATCAGGTTTGATTGGTCAATTTGATTTTAGCATTCTTGTTTTTTCCGTCTTAGATAGCTTTGGTTGAGGTGTTAAAGGCGATCAAATTTTCCCTTTAAGCACGTGGATTTGGTCTCTCTTTTTCTTTTTCTTGTGTTTCACTTTTGTTTTGGGTTTACTTGACGATGTTTACTTCTGGATTGTAGAAAATTGCTGAAGTGGTTGAAGCATCCATTCAAGACTATGAGGAAGGCACGCGGGCTTGTGCTGAGGCTGCTAAGATATGGATGCAGGTATATAGTACTTTTCTTAATTAACAATGATGCTCTCTGATTGAAGTTGTTTGATGTTAAAATTCTATTTGGAGAATTGGAATCCTCTTTAATGGTGTTTCCTTCTTTTGTATAAGACCTGCCACACCATTGGACTTTTGATTCCTTTCTTGGAACTGTTATGGCCTCTTCAACCTTGTCTGACTGTTCATCTTGTCTCAGATTCCAGCACCAAAGAGAGGTGAGATTGTCAGGCAGATTGGTGATGCCCTGAGAGCCAAACTCCATTATCTTGGTCGGCTTGTTTCTCTAGAAATGGGAAAAATACTAGCTGAAGGAATTGGGGAAGTTCAGGTACGTGATCATACTTGCCAGCATGGCATAAAACTTGGCTTATGTAATGTAATACCTAAGATTATATATTGTTTTTCTAAAATTATGTTGAAGATTCAAAATAGAAAATGGAAACGGAAAACAAAAACAAATAAATATTTTAGGTGCAGCATAAATTCCTTTAGAATAATATGGCAGCACCTGTATTAGCATCAATTCTGACTTCTGATTTTTATAGTGATTGGTTATCAGTCTGATAGAAATTTGTCCTGTAAGGCTATAAGTGTGACCAATAGTTGATAACAAAGCAACTAAAAAGACATACTAGTTTTGAGAATTGCATGTTGAGTGGTATGCAACTGTAAAGACTGAAAAGGAAAAGTTTAAAAGATTTACTGCCACGTTAAGAATGGTTTGCTGCTTATCAATGAACTGTATTTATCTATTAGTTCTTACTTTCTCATCCTATCGGTCACTGCTGTATAAGTCTTATCACCATCTTCCGTTAGGCAAAACAAAAGAAGTAAAGAATGAGAAGATAGAAGAGGAGAAACCTTCGGTGCTAAAAATCCATATAAAATGCCAAGTACATGGTTGGCTAAAAACTTTGTTTTTTTCATTTGGAAATTCACACGTTATGGGAAATACGCATTTTCACTTTGAAGACAATATTTAATTAATATACATGTACCCTCTAATAGCTCATGCTTTTCGATTAAGTGGTATTAGAATAAACAAAGGTTCAAGTCTCGTTGTCACACATTTAATTAACAATTGCACATGTATGTTTTGAAGTCAATATTTAAATGATATGCCTATGACCCTCTCAACAGCTTAAACTTTAAATCAAGTGGTTCAACATTTTATTTGTTGTGAACGGACTCATAAATAGTGCATTCATCACGAAGAGTACCATTCTATACAGCTTTGTTTTCAGAATATATAGTCACCGATAATTGGTTATACGAACTCTATATTGGCTGATACTTCATATGATGTTTCACCATCTTATACATCATAAACTTTAGCCTTAGTACATTGCATTATGTTTGCAATTAGGATGCAGAATGTTTTAGACTGTAAAATTTAGTTTTTTCTTGTGTTACACATACATTATTGGTATCTAATCGATCAAATTATTCTATAAAACTTGCATTTTGGAAGATGAGAAGATCACGTTTATTCAAAAGTCTATCTTGAAAGACGATGTGGTATTGTCTGTATTGGTGGGCTTCCACTTCGAAGATCACAAAATGCGTACTTTAAAGAAGATTTTTGGAAAGTTTTAGAGATGCAGTGGAAAACTTGTTAATTTGAAATATAAAATAATTAATTGGCTCTATAAGAATTGTTCAGTCTCATCGTATTGAGAAATATGTTTCTCTAATGTTGATGGTCCTACAAGGACAACATATTTAAAAACATTTTATGAATAAATTTTATGTAGATAAATTTATTGTTTCTTTTCGATATCTTCTTCTCAAAGGGGGATGTTATAGAAGTCTTGGCAGAAACATGTCGAAACTGTGTACCATCGTTAGTTCATTCATAGAAAAACAACTGTTTTGTGTTTGAGACACTATCATCTCCTTTTGTTGGTTTTTCTTACTTTTCTAAATAACAGAGTACTGTGCTACCCATTCTCTCATTTCCCAAGGAATATTATTTCAGGAAATAATTGATATGTGTGACTTTGCTGTGGGATTGAGCCGTCAGCTAAATGGATCAATTATACCTTCTGAACGTAAGTTAATCATTGACACTCTGTATCTGAATTTAACAGTAGAGTTTGCTACCATTTTTGTTTGTTGTTATTGAATATGATAGCGAGCTTTTCTTTTTCAAATGTTCTATTCCATAAACAGTTCAAATATTGTGATTCTATTCCATAAACGAAGATATACATGATGTCATTGTTATGAATAGAACTATTCACTTCTAGTAACTGTGGTTTTTTTTTTCTACAGGTCCAAATCATATGATGTTGGAGGTATGTTAGATGGTACTTTGAATTTCGAGATCCCAAATTTCCACCTATTATATGTAAATTTTGGTACTTATTCTTGGAACAGACGTGGAATCCTCTGGGAATAGTTGGAGTGATCACAGCTTTCAATTTCCCTTGTGCTGTTTTTGGTAGGAATTTACAGCAAACTTGATTGGTTTATTTACTTTTGCTCGTTCAAACCTCGTAGTTTTTCCGCGTCATATTTTAGTACCTAATGAATCTCTGTTGAGTCTTCTCATGGTGTTTAAGTGTTAACAGTGTTCACTGTGTACATATAGGATGGAATGCATGTATTGCGCTAGTCTGCGGAAATTGTGTGGTCTGGTGAGTTATTTTCTGTACAGTTTCTACACTATCATTTTGTTAAGTGAATGTAGAACATGGTTTTGAACTCTATCCATAATGGAGCACTAAATTTCACCAAATCAATATTTTTGTGTGAATTTATGGTCATGCGCCTCCATTTCTCATTTTTATTAGAAATGGGTCTTTTCCTCTGATTCCTTGGACATTCTGATTATTAATTTTGGTAACGTTTTTTGTAATATTTTCTCACAGGTATAGGTGTAAATAAAAATCAAACAAACCAAAAAATGAATAAAAACTGGGAATATCATCTTTAAGATGTCTAATTATCATTGTCTACTTACTATTCTAACCACCTATCTCACTTCTCCACATAGTATCATGATTAAAGCTTTTAGCTTGTGCCCGAGTCTTATTTTGCCATAATTTCAGGAAGGGTGCTCCAACAACACCTTTAATTACCATAGCCATGACAAAGATAGTTGCTGGGGTATTAGAGAAGAACAATTTACCCGGTGCAATTCTCACAACATTTTGTGGCGGTGCTGAAATTGGTCAAGCAATAGCAGAAGATACACGCATTCCTCTAGTTTCATTCACTGGAAGTACAAAGGTACTGTTTTCTTGTGCTTGTTTAGTAAAAACTGTTAATTTTCTTCAAGAATAAAAGTGTAATTTTTTAATAACAAAACCGGAGCACGAGCTCTTCGGTGCTTGTTACACAGTGCTGTCACAATCTACTAGGTTTATTAAGGCCTCTAATGTCTTTACTTCTTTCCTCACTTCCTTTGCTTTGGAATTCCTTTAGATTGCCTATATTTTTCCTAACCTTTCCTCTACGCCGTTCTTTCGACTCTTGGAACATGCATCTTTAGAGATTGCATTCAACCGAAATTGCTATGCTTTGGGTTCTTATAATTCAGGAGCAAAAGTAAATTTTGAGTTCCTGGTAGAGAGAAATTTACCCAAGGAAAACAGGTCCAAGATCTTATGTCAACCAGTTCCATCCTACATTTGTGTCTGGGAGAAGAGTAGCTTCTGTCTATCTGTTAGTTTACCTGATGGTGTCCTATCGTAGTTTCTTCATATGTTTAATGTGTGCCCATTGCAGGTGGGTCTAATGGTTCAACAAATAGTAAATCAAAGATTTGGAAAAACGCTGCTTGAATTGAGTGGAAATAATGCTATAATAGTCATGGATGATGCTGACACTGAACTTGCTGTTCGCTCTGTTTTGTTTGCTGCTGTTGGTACAGCTGGTCAGAGATGTACAACCTGCCGCAGACTGGTAGCGTGGAATATTTGACATTATCTTCTGCATTTTTAGTGGTAGAAACCTAATATTTCAAATCTAACTCCTTTTTGTCTTCTTGTTCTGGAAATGAAGCTTCTTCATGAGAATATTTATCACAAAGTACTTGAACGATTACTTGATGTATATAAACAAGTCAAGATAGGAAATCCTTTAGAGAAAGGTACCTTACTTGGGCCACTGCATACTCGTGCTTCAAGAGAAAATTTTGAGAAGGGAATACAGAAAATCAAATCTCAGGTTTGCGCTGTTGCTTGACTAGTTTTTCACCAAATCATTTTCAGTTTGACATATATCTGTAATTGTTGATCTGAAATTGAAGGTCATGTTTAGCTATAAATACTATCTTTCTACTTCCTTTGTTCTTCATCTACTAAGTGATTGAGAAGGAAAGGCCGTACATTATCTGTTAATAGAAAATACAAACATTTGCATGAGAATCTATCATCTTCTTAATTGTCCCCAACAGTGTATGTGCACTTCTGTTGCTGGGTTTTTTTCTAACCTATTGTAGAAGCACAATTTTAGTATTGTTCATGCCCTTCTACCCCTGGTTCAGTGGGATAAATGTATTAAAAGGGGACAAATTTTAGCAGATAGTGCTGCTAAGGTTGGTGGCGAACTTGCTTTGGGGAAAAATGTATCAGTAGCTTATATGCCATGGGAATGTTACAACTCTGAAGATGCAGTACTCATTAGTGAGCGCTTGGTATATGAAGAGATTTATACTTCTTGTCACATTTCAGATTCATGTGACAAGCCAAGGCCCTAAAAGGATCACTAACGAAATACCGCATTTAGAAGCTCATTTACTTTGCAATTTAGACAAAAATGGAATTGTAATGCTGGGATCTTGGGTAGAGACGGGTGATATATTAGTAGGTAAATTAATGCCCCAAATGGTGAAAGAATTGTCGTATGCCCCGAAGATAGATTGTTACGAGCCATACTTAGCATTCAAGTATTTACTTAAAGAGAAACTTGTTTAAAACTATCTATAGGTGGTAGGGGCCGGGTAACTGATGTGAGGTGGATCCAAAAAGGAGGGGGAGGTTCTAGTTATAAACCAGAATCGATTCGTATATATTTTTCACATGCCTTATTTGCAAGATGGAAGACTATTTGATATGGTTTTCAACCGATTAGGAGTACATTTATGAATGAATGTAGGACAAATATTTGAATGTTTGCTGGGGTTAGCAGGAGGTCTGCTATACGAACATTATCGAATAGCACCTTTTGATGAGAGATATGAACAAGAAGTTCCGAGAAAACTAGTGTTTTCTGAATTATATGAAGTCAATAAGCAAACAGCGAATCTATGAGTATTTGAACCCGAATATCTAGGAAAAAGCAGAATATTTGATGGAAGGTTGGGGAATCCTTTTGAACAACCCGTTCTAATTGGAAAGCCTTATATCTTGAAATTAATTCATCAAGTTAATGATAAAATCCATGGATGTTCCAGTGGACATTATGTACCTATTACACAACAACCCCTTGGAGGAAGGGCAAAACAAGGGGGCAACGAGTAGGAGAAATGGAGGTTTGGGCTCTAGATGGATTTGGTGTTGATTATATTTTACAAGAGATGCTTACTTATAAATCTAATCATATTAGAGCGTGCCAAGAAGTACTTGGTACTACGATTATTGGAGGAACAATACCTAATCATGAGGATGCTCCATAATATTTTCGATTGCTTGTTCGAGAATTACGATCTTTAGCTCTGGAACTGAACCATTTCCTTGTATATGAGAAAAACTTCCAGATTAATAGGAAGGAAGCTTAATCGGAATGAATCAGAATTTTTCTCCTTCGATCGGTATAAACATCAACGACTACGAATTGGATTAGTTTCTCCTCAACAAATAAGTGCTTGGGCTACTCCAGTGGCCATGTGAACTTCATAATATAAAATAAACTTGAATTCTACTTCTTAAAAGACTAAATCTAAAGTGAAAATGCCTTAACAAAATGTAAGGTTACTTCATTTCTAGAAGAAAAATATACCAATCCTTTTCTGTAGTGGTGTTGAGATGTCTTTAATGACTCATAAACCAAGTCACTCTAAAGCAGTGAAACAGTTTTCTTTCACCCTTTTATTGTGTACTCGACTTTAATGAATACTGCCTACTAATTGATCCAGGGAGGAAAGATACTCACAGGTGGCAATGTTATAGAGTCAGAAGGAAATTTTGTGCATCCCACCATAGTTGAAATCTCCTCAAATGCTGATGTTGTTAAGGAAGAATTGTTTGGTCCAGTTCTTTATGTTATGAAGTTTCAGGTAGCCCCTAGTTTTCAATTTAGAGTTGTCATCCCAGTTTTCCAATTTAGAGCTGTACCTCAATTTCAAGTGCCTAATATTTTTTTGCAGAGTCTGAAGGAAGCAATTGAAATAAACAATTCTGTACCTCAAGGTTTAAGTAGTTCCATCTTCACCCGCAAGCCTGAAATTATATTCAAATGGATTGGGTAAGATGTTAAACTTGGTCATTAACATTCTCTTTTTTATTGTTACATATGTAAGAACCGAACAGTGGCAGATGCTAGACTCGGGAAGAGTGATGTTTATTATCCAGCTTTGTGCTTATGATTTTATTTCTGAGATACATGAATGGAATATCTGGCTGAATTTTGTAATTACAATAGAAGATCACCGTCGCATCTTTTTGGCAGGACTTTTGTCGCTGATATATCTTCTCACTGCTTCTCACAAACATAGTTCTCATGCAGGCCTCAAGGAAGTGATTGTGGAATTGTAAATGTCAATATTCCAACAAATGGAGCTGAGATTGGCGGAGCTTTTGGTGGTGAAAAAGCTACAGGAGGTGGCCGTGAAGCTGGAAGTGATTCTTGGAAACAATACATGAGACGCTCAACTTGGTAAATTCGTCATCTATTCAAAGAAGTTTCCATTTCTGATTCTTATGGCTTAGATGATATTTTTTCTGTCAAAGTATATTCTAAGCACTGCTATTGTAAGTTAATTTATTCAGAGTTCAGACTAGGTGCTTTGATAACAAGATAACATACTTAAAACTGAAATGACTTAGAATATGCGTAACTTTTCTAATGTGAACTCAAGATTCGCTTCCTTGGCTCACTATATGAAAATTTATAATATTTATACGACTGTAGAAACTACCTTAAGGCTAACCTTGAACTTGCTCCTCTTCTTGTCCTCACCTTTCTCCATGTGTGTCAGCTTACATAATTATCAAATAGGCTTATTCAGTTCATTGCCACAATTCATTTAGCAACTAAAAATATTTCTCAAGTACTTGAAATTCTGTAATGAGTTTAGCCGTTTAAGATTCTTTCAGTTCACTCTTCAGATATTAGTTTTAGCAAATATTCCCTTATTTTAGTAGCAGTTCAGATGTTGAAACCATTTCTGATTCTGTCATTTTTCCTTGCATTCTATAGCACAATCAATTATGGGAGCGAATTGCCTTTGGCACAAGGAATTAACTTTGCGTAGTGAATTTACTTTTCGCTCAGAATAATCAACTTTGGCAGGTGAGATGCCTTTGTCATTTTACATGGTATGTTAAATTGTGATTATAGTGCTCTTGTACGATTCTGTTTCTGCTCCGAATGAACAGCTCTTCAACAATCCTGTACAATTAGTTTGCCTTCTGAACAACCATGCCACAAGTTTTGGAAGAGCTTCTTGTCTGGGTTCATGACTTTTCATGGTTATGTTTCAATTTCATTCTCTGCTATAGAGTACAATGAATAAATAATAAACTTCTTGATTTACATTCACTATGTACTCTGATTGGAAACGCGAATCTTCTGCATCTCTTATGGTTATTAAGATTATCAATTTATTGTTTCGCTAGAAAAATTGCAAAGTTAATACAGTAGAAAGATTTTCACTTTATTCTGTGACAATATCTACCTTTTTTTCACACACTGAAACGTGTTCTGTGCGAAAAAATTGGCAAAATGTCACCCTATTTTATAGAATTTTCCCTTCATCCTTGATTGGCTATCTGTTCTGGTGTGTGTATATGGGGCACTAAGAGAAATGGAGTGAATTCTAATACCATTAGCTGAACTCTAGAAAGAGATTGAAAATTGGTTATAAGAATCGAAATTTCTTCGCTCTGTCTGTTTCATTACTCGGATCTATTAGAAGAACAGAAACAAATAGATCTTTAGCAATTACAACACATTATTTTGATTTTGGTTGACCATTTTCCTGTTTAACATGTTCTAATAAAACTGCATCCCAATGTTGGCAAAGTGTTGATGGAATTTCAGATCAGCTGGACATTGATTAGATATTGTGATCTTATGGGAATTCACTACCCTTCTCGATGGGATAATTTTTTGTTGAGAATCACGTTACTCTTATGAGAGTGAGTATTTATAGGTCGTGGCAGAACATTATCAAACTCGTTTAGTGCATTTATCTTGTCTAAACATTATTTTAGAGCCATCTGACATCTTCTCCTCAACCATTAGTACTATGAAAACATTGCTAAATAACATTTTAACCTTGTACAAATTTCATTATACAGATTTCTTGTAGCACTTCCACTTTTTATCCAGTCCTCTCAAATTCTATTTATTACTTTGTCTTTAATTTCTCTTTGTTAATAATTGAACTTAAACTTATAACAGTTGCTTATGATCATTGCTTATAATTCTATTTTTCATTTTTTATTTTAGGGTCCCTGAGTGGCCCTTCTCATCCCTTGCTTTGTCGGGGAGTTTAGGTAGATGGGGTGGAAATCAAAATATTTCAATTTCTTGAGCCGTTTTTTAATTTAATTTAAAATATAAATAAAAAAGTGAAGTCGGGGAAGGACCATGTTCCCTTTCCTTATGCTTCCATCTCCTCCCGGATAGCCCCATTCTGCTAGTTAATCGGAGGGGATGGGTAACATGGTTCGGTCCTGAATTCTTCGATTTTTAGTTTTTTACTCTCGAGATTTTTTATTTTATTTTTATGTTTCTAAATTTAAACCGTATCTAAAAAATAAAAAAGCTTTAAACATATATAAATAATTAGAAAGATTAATAAATGGGTATAAATTATAATCCAATCCCCATCCCACCTCTCGAAAATCAGAGAGTGGACGAGGATGGAGAGTGTTGACTCGATTCCGATTCGTCCCACTGTGCTGCCCTCCCTAGACTTCATTCATGGCATGGTAAATCAGGTAGGACATGGCATTTTACCATCTCCAAAGATCGGGAGATTGAGTATTAAACTGTCATTTTCCCCCAACTTTAGGATTAATTTTCTCAATCATAAACAAATCAAAGAAAGCATCTCCAAGTGCAAAAAAAGTCCACTCCCAATCATATTGATTCCCTCATTTTCTTTCTTCTAAAAGTTGTTAACCTAATCAATTATTTAACATGTATGATTGCACTAGGCTGTTTTGTTTGTTTCTGTACATCACCCTATATTGTTTACTATATTTCTAAGCTATAAATCCAATGACAATTCAATCTATGATTAGAACTTTCGTTTTTGTCGTGCCAAATTCAATTCTATATGAACTCCGATAACTTGAAAGTCAATCTCTCCCTCTTGCTTATGTGCCTTAATTGACCAACTACCAATTTTACCCGTATTCACAATTATTTGGTTTTGGAATATAAATAGAGAAGCAGTCTAGTCAATTATATAAGGCGTAGGGGAGGGGGATAGGAGGGACAAGAATCATTTCTTTACCAGAAGATCGAATACGGACAAGAGCATTATTGAGTTGGTTGTCCACCAATACATATGATTGAGGTTAGGTGCAAGAAGGAAGAAGTGTGTGGGACCAACACGCGGTTCACATGATGAGCCCATTTTCGTGGGCCCTTCATGTCATGTGCGCCCACGGTCCATCCACTCCCTCCCCGTCCCGGATTCTGTCTAAGAGGCATAAAGCATGCAGTGATGTGCAGTGTCGCAGCTTGGTCTCGGGGGCTTTAGTGGGGACGGATTCGAGGGTTAGGGCAGGCATACTGAAGAGTCAGTTGTGCTAAATTTGTGTATGGCAATTCATTCATTTATGGACTCTTAGTTGTGCTGTCCCACTTGTATCCTGTCAGTAGAGTTAATGAGAAGCTACAAGTGTCTCATCCAATTGTGAAACCTGACACAAAGGAATGCTTGGATCTCCTCAATCATTGCTTATTGTCCTTGGGAATCTTTTCATGTGAGTATGGCCTTGGCAAAACTAAGTGTTCAATTTCAAGATGCAAATATCAGCTCACAAAGTGAGGGTTGAGGAGTAAGAGGAGATCGAAGTTTAGAGTAGACGAGTACCTCTGAATACCTAATTGTCGGTCTGACAATATTCATCATATTCTGATAGATATTCTCTATTGATTGAAAGTCTTTCGCTCATGATCGAATGGAGACTTCTAATTGAATTTTTGAGAAGGTTGGAAACGAAGAAATTCGAAGGAATCGGATTAGGTTAGATTTGTACTTGATTTGAATTTAGAGGAGAAACGAAAGATCAAGCCAAAATAGATTTGTATATGATTGTTGATTCGAGGAGAGTCGGCTGTATAAATCATTTTGTGCTTTACAAGATAAGCAAGTACCAAATCGAACCAGTTATAAGTAGAAGAAATACTTAAAGTTCTATTGCATTTCATTACATGATTCTTCTGTTTACACTTGTTGAAAATCAAAATTAAGCACTAGGCTAGCGGGTTTTTCCTCATTTTCTTCTTTAATATTTTTCTTTTCATTTTTCCAATGTCCCTATCAAATTTACCATACTGGCCTTGCTTCTCATCATTCACAACTCACAACCTTCTCCTATACCACATAACGACGGCGAGTCAACCAGGGACAAACTCGGAATACAACTCTCCGACCGAGTCAACCCGATTCCATTCATGTTACCATCCCCTCTGTTCGTCATGGGACTACTCGGCATCGACCTTATAGATTTGGGACTCTCCAAACTCTTCCTCAAAATCTGTCTCATGGCTGAAATCAAATGGGCCGTCGGGTCCTCCGGCGGGCCTGATGACCTGAATTTGTTGCAGAAGTTGAAATGTCGGGCCATGGCCTCATCCGGGCTTATCAATTTTTGACATCGGAAAATCTCGTCCTGCACAGCTTCAGCACAAAGCCCGCAAATCCATTTTCCCTGGTAGCGAGCCCGAATTGATTCTATGTAAGATAACGTGCATTCTTCTGTGAGACCGCAGCAATCGCATTTAGCAAAATCAACCTCAATTTGGCCCGGGCCCGAGGTTTTTGTATTCAAAGGGTCGTCAGGCGTGTTCATCACCATTGAATCACTCATAATACTAGCCGACGTACCTGAAACAAGAACAAATCAAATTAAACACAAAACTCTACACAGAAGAACAATTAATTAAATCGATTATGCCAAAAAAAAAATAGTGAATTACCAGCTGAAAAAGCAGATCAGAAACAGATATTTGTAAACACGACTGTGAATAAACAGTACGTCGAAAAATATTAGTAATTTATATATATTTTTATCTTTCTTTTTCCCACTCGCCTTCTTCTTCAACCTTGGCTTCAGGGATGAAGAATATCTCCATGGAAGACATTTCAGAAAAAGCGTCAATAATTCACTCTAGATAGAGAGAGAGTATTCAATCAAATATATGCAATAGAAATATGTTTTATTTTTTATTTTTTATTTTTGGCTTCGCCTCCACAAAAATTTTAGAGAGAGGGGGAGACTTTATATAGGGGGGAAAATTTCTTGGGTTTTTATTGGGAAAATTCCCACATACAATCCCCAAACAATACTATCTCACACTTGAGTCCGCCATTTATTTTCCTGTCACATTTAGGACTCCAAACTATCTCAAAAAAAAAAAGAAGAGCATTTTGGAATGAAGTACGGTCTACCTTTGTCTCGCTTGACGAAAACTATGAACATCTTCATTACCTTTTGGGAGGCCTATGCCTATTGAAACTGTTTACGTAAGACTATCTCTTGACCCATACATCTTGACACAATATTAGAATTTTTGATTTTCTAGAGTAGTATCTCATTGATGGAAATTGTTTCTTGGTCTAATTGTCACTTGAAATGAACGTAATCAATTTGGATGATTCTTGACATATTTTCATGACGTATTGCTTAAAACAGTTGTAGATAATTCAAACATAAATCAAATCATTTAAAATGAAATGAGAAAAAATCAATCCTAATCTTACTGTTTAGTTCGATTTTAAATCGTGATTTTTTCATATATGCTTTATTCTGGTTCACTTAAATATTACTAACAAAACGAATTATATATATTAACTATAATAACAATAACTAGAAGAGTTTGCGGAGATTTTTGGTTTTCACATTGGGCTGTGAAGAAGATTTTGTGTCTCAAATATGTAGCATAAACGATAAATAATTATGGATTGTGTGCTTTATCACATTACAATAGTTAATACGTAGTTCATCAAGTCGCCCAACTTAAATTAAAATACTTATATTATATTTTGGAGATGAAGATGATATTTTATCAATCTGATCTATGTTCAATTTGGATCAATTTTAGAATTTAATTTTTTTTTTATTTGTGTTCCTTTTTTTTAAGCGGTCTAATTCAATTTCAAATCGTAGTTAAAATACTGAAATTTAAATGAAACTTTTTTACAACAGTTTGACCTGGTTCAAGACCTTTTCTTGACATGTCCGTGTGCATCAAACTGACAATTTCAAAAAAAGTAATTCAATTCGATTTGTTATTTATTACTTAAAATCTTTTCGTGGCCATTTTTTTAAGAGATTAGTCCGTTTGGAAACCCCAAAAATTCCCCTAAAAGAATGGATCACGTGTCTTTCAAGTGACTGTTTAATAAAATTTGACGATTTCCAT
Organism: Osmanthus fragrans; assembly: GCA_019395295.1. Classification (NCBI taxonomy): domain Eukaryota; kingdom Viridiplantae; phylum Streptophyta; class Magnoliopsida; order Lamiales; family Oleaceae; genus Osmanthus; species Osmanthus fragrans. The sequence continues at coordinate 24,501,496 of CM033341.1, read as the reverse complement.
CTATTTGACCACACATGTACTAAAAAAAGATAATTTCTGGATATAAATGCGACAAAAGGGACCCAAGTGAAAGAAGTGGTAATAATTGGGGAGTGTGGGTCATAATATTGTTTTGGGGGATCTGGGGACACGTCATCAACTATGCTGTCAAGTAAGCAGTGGCCGTATATATCATGTCCATATTTTCTTTGCGAATATTTTAAAAGAATTTTTTGCTTTTGTTTTTAATACCATGTCATCCAATGATTGGTCGCCACGTGTTGTCCAACTATTTGTATTAAATTACTAATTTAGAAAATAAGTGAGTTGACTAAAATTGCGGAAATTAGATTAGATTAATTGGGTTCACACATCATTAACCAACCACCTAGTATTTCTTAATGTCCACGTTTTTGTTTGTTTAATGTCAATTTGATTTAAATGCAAGAATAAATAAGGAACATCCTAATCATATAATTAATTGATTATTATTTTATTATTGTCAAGTTGTTCATGGAAAGAGAAAGAAAATTATTGAGTAAATGGATATTCTATATCGTTTTCCTATTAAAAAAATAATAATTTTCTCCATTCTTTTTTTTTTTTATATTATAACATTATTGTAACATAGCTCCAATTTTATTATTATTATTTTTTATTTAAATTGGAAAAATGAGAATAATTGTCGAATTGAAAAAATATTATTGTTATAGTTTTAGCTCTGACTGAAATTGTAAATATATTTTTTATCCTAATACGTACACAACAATTGACATTTATGTCATTTTTTAAACCCGTTTTTAGGGATCTAACCGTCATAAGCATTGATTAATTATTTAAGTATACATCGTGGATTGTATGGGTAACTTTTTCTTTAAATTCATTAACAATTTTACCTTAATAGTCCTTTTCAAAATTTTCTCATGCAATCGACAAATTTGAAGTTCATTGTTGAGATCAAAATCAATGGTGTCTTATCCAAATTTGTCATCGACATAATTGATATGATTGAACCCTGCAGAATTTTAGTGACTCGAAAATTTATTCAATGGAAATTAGATAATATTATGAATAAATCAATTACCTAGTCCTAGCTCCTTTGTTATAAAATCATAAGATCTTGAGTACTTCACACATGTTTTCACCAAAAAAAAACTTGTTAAAACGTGTGAATACAGTGCAACGACTATTGAATTTTTTGTTTTTCATGTTCATATGGTCTACACAATTCTTTAAAAATAATTTGTAATTGATAAATAAGTTGCAAGCACATTCGACCCGGACCACCTGGTACCTTCACAATGTCAACAATTTTTTAAGATTCGAAGTGGTCACAAATGTCAATTTGGCCACTTCAATTATTTGTTTGAGGCAACCAATGAAAAATATGATGAGTACGTCGCACTAAGGTAGTGATTGGTTTTGTTTACAAATGGCCAATGGACCAACTCTTAATAATGTGTGTTGTATATCTACTATAATGTATGATTGTGAAAGAGACACCCAATAGAGTTAAAAATAAAAAAAATGAAAATGAAACCCTTTTTCTCAATTCAGTGTGTGTTTTATAGTTTCACACACAAGAAGTGTAGGTGAGATATTAGAACGTTCGAAAACTGTTAAAAGTGTAAAGTGGCGTCACGTATTATCAATAGTCAGTTTAATAAATTTGGTAGTACAAAGAAGAAGGAAAAGTTACAAAATTTTCTACTTTATGATTCTGTTTTGACTACTATTGCGTGTCAAATATACACGAAAGAATTGTTGACCTAAAAGGTGCAAAGAACAAAAGATAATAATTCCACTCACACGCCTAATAAAAGCTTCACTTGATTTAGACAATACATGTAAGTTATCACATGTTACATGTGAATATGTTCATAAAAATTATTTTGGGAACAAGAATGAATCATGGAATTGAAGTGGACACTAATTTTGGGTTAGGTGTCACTAATTGATGTTGGAAATGGTTGATATAGCATATATTCTTACAATCAATCAAGCCAAAGTAAAATGCACCTTTTTTTTAGGGTGATTATCTTCACACCACATATTTTGGTTAAATACATCGCGTTTAAATTACATTAAAGGTCATTAACTTTTATTTATTATCACAATTATATTCTTAAATTTTTTTCTTCATCGCATTCTTAGTTTTAACATTTCAATAATCAAAAAAGTTTGTCCTCAATCATGATTTTTTTCTCAAAAATATTATTAATGTGCTTTAAAATAATGATAATATGATTATATATATAATTGCTTATTCAAAAATACAATAGACAAATGATACTTTTGATTCTATCTTTAAAAAAAAAAAATGGAGAGAAACCATAACTGAAACAATTTATGTTAATTTGAGAATAAGAATACGATGAAAAAAATAATTAGAGATATAAATGTAATAATATGTAAAGGTTATGAACCTTTTATGCAATTAAAATGTAGTGGGAATATATTTAGCCTTTTTTTATGTCAATAATTATTCAATGTTATAGAAAGCTTTTTGTTATAATTAATATTCTCTTCACTTTGTCAAAACATTCTGCCTTTCTTTTCCAAAATTTACTCCGTGATGGAATCAATAGACAACAAGCAAATGAGGTTAAAATAATTGTTTCATTAATCACATTTATTATTTTTATTACTGTTAGAACTCGGGAATTTTTGTCATCTAATTGTTAGGGTTTGGTATCTAAAAAAGAGTGCAATTTTTTTTTTTTTTTGAATTATTTAATAATATTTTGTAGAGGTTCTCCGCATCGTTTAATCCATTTTGATGTTTCATGTGAAGCAACGAAATTGAATGACGGACATTTAATTCTCACACGACTTGCTATTCGAGGTTAAAATAGATAATATTCTTAAATTTAAAGATCAACTAATTATTAATAAAATACAAAGGAACAAAAAAAAAAATCTATTATTGTTAGTTGCCGATTTCCTACGTGAATTGTTTTCAAAGGAAAAAAAATTAAAAAAATATATAATAATTTTTATGTAAGTTATTATTGTTTAACTTAAAATTAATATATAATTACCTATAATTGGAATTTATTAGCATCATATTATTTTCGTCAGATTACAAAAAACTCCCTGAGGTTTATGAAAATTACAGAGACACTCCTTCCATTTTAAAAATTTACACATCCTTATGTTAAGTTTTAAATAATGCATACATCCCTTTTAAGTTTGTGACAATTTTAGAGACATCTCTAAAATATTACACTAACCTGTTCGATTAGCCATTATTTTCCATGGAAGTTAGAAATGGAATTTCAATTTTCACTTTTGACTTGTTTGATTGACCAAATTTTCTTGGCAAACCGTTTTCCACCCAACCCCTCACTTGACCCAGTTTTCACCTTTTTAATTAATTGGTTTTTTCACCATTTTGGTGGAAATTCGTTTTCCAGATTTTTTTTTTTTTTGGCAATTGAAACAAATTTTATCCTCAATTCTAAAAAAATATAATTTTCATGATAAACAAAGCCAAACGAATGGTATTCGATTTTTTTTTTTGTTTTTTTTTTTTTTTTGTTTTTGTTTTTGTTTACAATTGAAACAAATTATATCGCTAATTGTAACAAATTATATCCATTTAATTGACAATTTTCATTAAAAACAAAGTCAAACATACACCAAAAGATAGTAAATTTCAATATTTTTCAGCTGAAAAATAATATCAATCAAACACAATAATTGACAATTTTCAGTAAAAACAAGTTTTTAACAATTCAATTTCCTACAATTCGTTTTCTTTCTATCCAAATTTCATATTTGCAATCAAACGGATCCCAATATCTCTTATTTCAAATTTTAAATAACACGTAACTTCACTGAAATTTATGACAATTTCAGGGACAACCTCTCTAGTTATGAAATTACACAAGCCTCCCTTATTTTAAGATTTGAATAACACATAGCTCCCCTAATCACTTTTCTTTCGCATCTTAGTATATATAATAGTTGTAATGCTTAAAATATCCTAATGAAATTTCTTCCATCTTGTGGCCCATTTAACAATCATTTAATATTCAAAATACAATTTTAACTCTTCTAATTAAATCATCAACAAAGTATTATCTTATATCTACACTGTCAATTCTTAAAAAATAATCAAATATGTATTTACATGTGACAAAGTAATGAGCACAATCAAAATAGTATCCTAATAATAAAATAATATACATTTCATTTTGCCTATAAAATGATCTATGTGACAGATGATGCTCTATAAAATGGTAAGGTCAATTAAATGTAAAAATATGAAACTCGTTTCATTGGTCTTATCATTTAACGTTACATCATATGGAGATCATCTCTAATAGAGATAAATATCATTACTCTTTGAGCTAACATGTAAAAGAAAAATGGTCAATAGAGGTTTGCGTTTTTTAAAACTTGAAATAAAAAATGTATGTGTAATTTTCTAAAATAGAGAGGGTGTCTTTGAAATTGCTATAAACCTTTAGGGATTTATGCATTATTGAAAACTTGAAATAAAGAAGGTTCATGTAATATTTGAAAAGGACAGAGGTATCTATGAAATTCTTATAAACTTCACCGGAGGTATACATTATTAAAAACTTAAAATAAAAGAGAATTGTGTAACTATTTTATCCGTAAAAATCTCATCTTTTCCTCGTGACGTAATTCTAGAGATAAGTACTACGTCTCTCAAGCCTCTCTTCTAAGAACACGTGGATTTAAATTAATTTATATAAATAAAAAAGTGAAGTAGAAATTGAGAAAGAGATGGAAACCTCATATAATGACTCTTGACAGATAATGACTCTTGACATAACTTCTTTGGGCATATAATGGCAACCTCATACTTCATTTTCAGAGTATTATATTAATTTTCGACCCAAAAAACAAAAACAAAAAAAAGGAAGAAATTGTTGTCATCTTATTATCATCGACAACAAGAAAATGTAGTGGGTTGCCTATTTGCTGTAAAAATAAATATTATATTAATTATATCAGAAAAATATAATTATTATTTTTTATTATTCACGTGTCAATAAATTTGTATCATGTCACGTCAGTAGTAGTTATTTTTAGTTGAAGATGAAAAATAAAATTACAATTTACATACCTATTTGACCAAGTTAAATAAGTTGGGGACGCCACTGCAATTTGTCTTGTTAACAATCAAGGAAAAAATTTGTAAACTTATCTCTTTCGAGACATAATCTAACCTTAAATGAAAAGGGCAAAAATGCAATAGTAAACTCAGGTCATTCTACTGTAGATGTGAATTTTTTTTTTCCCCATTTCTTTGCACAACATCCATTATCTTTTACTTCTTCTCACGCATGTTTCTCTCCCTTATCAATTCCACACAAATTGCGTTCACCATAATTTTTGCTATTTTTTGTGTATGTATTCTGCTTCTGAATAATAGTAATATATTTTTTTGTAGGCAATAAATGACGATGGTGCTGTAGGCAAAAACGATGGAATGGGCTAAGACATTGTGAATCTGGTTCTTGCTTATTCTGAAAAATCACCTCATTTGTATGTTTTCTTCTTCTCTTTTTTATTCTTACCAATTAATTTTTCGTTTCATTTTTTTAGCCACTTGTTTAGGCTTTAGATATATATATATTTTTTTTCTTCTAGATTTTGGAATTGAAAATGAAGGGAATATTTGGTCTAAAATGATTAAGTTACGTGTTAAATATAATATTTTGTCAACTTTGCCTTTCACAGCGTGATGAAGTTGACAAAATTATGTAAAAAAAAAAATTCTATGCAAATGAAGTAAAGTTTGAGAATTAAAAAGTCACTTTTAAAGGTTGGAGTGCACTAATTTAAAAAAAAAAAAAAAAGAATTGTGTAACAATTTTATTTGTAAAAATCTCATATTTTCCTCGTGACGTAATTCTAGAGATAAGTACTACGTCTCCCTCTCTCTTGCAAGCATTGTCTTTGTTTTGACCTAGTACGGTCAGACCTCTCTTCTAAGAACATGTGGATTTAAATTTATATAAATAAAAAAGTGAAGTAGAAATTGAGCAAATAAGAGGAGGGTTAGAAAGAGATGGAAACAATTGGATTGCAGGTAGTTCCACTGATAATGACTCTTGACATAACTTTTTGGGGCATAAAATGGCAACCCCATACTTCATTTTCTGAGCATTATATTAATTTTCGACCAAAATAAAAAAAAAAAAAAAAAAAAAGAAATTGTTGTCATCTTAATCTTATTATCTGAAACAAACAAGTCCTTAAATAAATAATTAAGTAATTTTTTTCCTCAAATTTATTAGATTAATACTATCATATAAGATAATGAAATCTTTAAAATTAATCATTATATAATTTAAAAAGGATTAATAAAATTAAGGATAACCATTCAATTGTTGTATTTCAATTGAGAAGAGAACTAATTTGATCAATTTTTCCTTGGATTTAACGTTTTAGTACAATTCAATCTAGGGAAATTGGGTTTTTATTTTAGAGGTTAACCTATTGAGAGAAGTAGTTTAATTCCTTCATAAATTTAATATCTACTCCATGTAGGGGTAGCAATAAAGTTCGAACATCTCGGGATCGACTCGAAAAAAGCTCGAGTCGAGTTCGGCTCGGACTCGGTTGCACCGAGCCAAGGTTCGGGCCGAACCCCATTTTGGGGCTTTGGCCTGAACCTGGGCCGGCCCATGTCACGGGCCAAAAATGGCCTGTATTTATTTTTAAAAAAAATTAATTTTTTTTGGAAAAATGCTGCCTGCAAACAGTAGGCAGCTAAAAAGCTAGATGCCTGCACGCAGCTATTTCAACCAAGAATTATTGTCCTCTTTTTAGGCTACTAGAGTCTACCTATTCCCCACTCTCATTCCTATTTTATTGTGTAGAAGCACTTTGTGTGAATAAATCAAAATTACTTAATTTTTTGGAATATACATATATGGGATTTTCCTATCCAAAATAGGGCGTTGACTATTCCAAGAAACCCATTTAATGGAGTTATTTAATGCACTTTCTAATTTTTTCTTTCTATGTCATTTTTTTTTTCTCATCACTATCTCTAGACTCTAGTCTTGGTTTATAGATGACGACGGTAAGAACATGCATGACTTTTGAAAGAAGTTAAATTTTACTATAATACACATATTCTTTTCGTAGATTGACAAACATAAGTATTTAATTTAAATGTTTATTTAGTGTTTAATTATTTATTGTAATTGGTTAAGTAATATTTAATTGTTTAAGTATTATGTAATTATATATATGAATTGGTTAAGTAATATTTAATTAAAATAATTTATTTAGTATTTAATTATTTAATTTAATTGTTTATTTAATAGTTAATTATTTTTTTAATGAATTGGATATGTAATATTTAGTTATTTATGTATTATTTAATTATAATTAGGTAGTTAATATTTAATTATATAAATTAATGTTTTATTTAATATTTAATTAAGTAAAAAAATATATATTTTACAAAAAAAAAAAAAAACAGGGGGAAAAAAAAATTAACCCGAGCCACTCTTTTTGGTCGGACTTTGCCCGGCTCAGCTCGGGTCCAAAAAAGCCCGGCAAAAACAATTCGAGTCGAGCCGAGCTTTTTTTTCCCCAGCTCAGGCTCGGCTCGTTGCCATAGCTTACTCCATGTCTAGTTGTTACGATTTTTTTTTTTTTGTATTTTCTCAACAATCGAGTTCAATGGAATCACGTCAACGACCCCCCAGCCCCACCCACGCACCCCACCTCACAGGTGATTATTTTTATTTTTTCTGCAAACTAGAAAGAACCACACGCTCTATCAAACCTATCTCTTCTACCTTTTCGATAGCCAACAAACGATATTCTCATCCTTCGCAATCCAACTTGGAGTCCACCACGTTGATTCAAGTGCAGCTGATAGTGCATCTTTATGTGTTCATGTGATTAAGGGGACGCCACTGCAATTTGTCTTGTTAACAATCAAGGAAAATTTTTGTAAACTTCTCTTTTGAGACATACTAGTCTAATGAAAATGTCATGTATTTGCAGTATTGATCAACTCAAAGATCTAGGATATATTTTTATCGCGAACAAAATTTTATAGCAAAGAAAGAAGAATTTTAATGGTATATCACATGTACGTATATTCGTATATGAATGTAGAAAATGTGCGCATAAAGAATGTAATTTGAAAATTGTTGTTGGTATTACGAGTTTTTTTTTTTTTTTTTTTTTTTTTTTTTTTTTTTTTTTTTTATAAATACAAAATTTATGAAGAAATAATCTTGAATTTATATTAAAGATTCATTTTTTTTTTTATCTCCATTTTATATTCTTATTGGGTAAAATAAAGCATAGATATCTTGTTTTCTAAAATAATAATTATGTTTGAATTACCAAATTTATTACAAACTTCATATCATGCAAGAGAATGCGTTCCACTTTAAAATTACCACATTCGATAACGAGTCTCACATGAATAATTTTGTTAAATTTTACTACTTGCAACTCAAACTTTCCAAAAACATGAAAATTCAAATTTTGTCCACTTTATGTCTTATATATATTGTTTTCTAAAATAATGATTTTGTGTGTACCTAACTATTTATCAAAGTAGTAAAGTATTTGTGAAATAAATTTGAATTACCAATTTATCATATATCTGATCGTATAGGAAATTGTATTCAACTTCAGAACTATCACAATCGACAAACGAGTCTCACTTAAATAATTTTGTCAAATTTGACTCCTCGAAACTCTAAAACCATCCCAAACATTACTTGAAAATTCCAAAATTCTCCACTTATGTCTTATTAATGTCTAGATAAGATATTTTTGTACAAAAATTATATGTGTATCTATTTATTTACCACAGTAAAAAAAAAAAAAAATTCATAATATGATCTTGATTTACCAAATTTACCAACTTCCTCTTATTGTACGAGGTTGTGTTTAACTCTAGAACTATCACAATCGACAAACGAGTCACGCTTAGGGTCCATTTAATTGCAAATGTGAAATTTGGGTGGAATGAAAATGAATTGCATAGAACTTGTTTTACCGAAATTGTCGATTAATTGTGTTTGATTGATATAATTTTTTGCCCGAAATTTTTTGAAATTTTGAATCTTTTGGTATTCATTTGACTTTGATTTTCATAGAAATTGTCCATTAAAGTGATAATTTTCTTTTTACCATTGGATTTAGAATTTATTTCAATTGTAAAAAATAAAAATAAAAATAAATTACTATACTAAATATCATTCGTTTGGCTTTGTTTTGCATGAAAATTGTCAATAAAAGTGATAATTTTTTTACCATTAAGTCTAGAATTTGTTCCAATTGCAAAAAAAAAAAAAAAAAAAAAAAAAAAAAAAAAACCTGAAATTGTTTTTCCCATCAAAGTGGTGGGAAAGCTAATTCAAGGAAAACCAAGAAAAGACATCAAGTGACCAAGAGAAGGGAAAACAAGTTGCCTAGAATTTAATTGCTATCAAACATGTCCAAAAATAAAAATTACGAAAATATTTTCCATTTTCTAGGAAAAATATTACCTATCGAACATAGCCTTATTCTTTGAATCATTTGACTATTTGCAATTCTAAAACCATTCCAAACACTTGAGAATCTCAATAATGTCTTCTTAATCAATGCAATGAAAACCATCAAACTTTTAATCTTCTATAAATTAGTGTGATTGTACATTTTTTACAACATAAAAAATATAATTTTTTCTTACAAGTTCCTCGTCGAGAAAGGTACAAGCTAAGGATACGTTGGTACAACCACAAAAGAAAGACATGTACATCCTTTTTTTTCACGTAAATACTATGATAAAGAGATAATGATCCATTTCATTTTATTTTTGCAATTAGAAGGGGTAAATGTTTTATAATTTTATTTATATAAATTGAATAAATGAAAGCCAACAGGTAGGGTCCACGTATAGGACATGTGTCAAGGTCATTCAATTATTTTAAACGCTTGGTTACACATTGTTTTGTCATGTAAAATGTTTTATTTTTGTTAGTCCACTGTTGAGAGTCTTGAGATATGTCCAAAAATACAGTGCCACGACCACAAACAAACAGACATAAATTATTTCATTAGTTAGCTTCATAGGAAATAAATAGAGTTTCTTATTCGTACCTCGACTGGAAAATGTCACGATCCAAACAATTTTACTATTTATTTTATAATTAATGGTGTAAAATATTTCAAAAATTATTTAATAAGGTTTATTATGTATAAAAAGACACAACAATTTGATATGAAGAGTGTGTTTGATAGGCATTATTTGGGAAAAATGAATTTTGAAATAGTGATATGATGGAAAATGTGTGGTTAAAAAAGAAGGAAAAGTTATTAATGTGATGAAAAATATTATTTTATTAAAGAATGTGTGGTTGAAAATGAGTAAAAGAATGAGAATGAAAATGAAAATGAGAATCAAACAGGGCCTAAGAAACACTTGGATATTTTGACTGCCTTACGTGTACTGTTTGAATTGGACAATTAAAACAGATTTTTAAATTTACTAGTTCTTAGAATTTACATTTGGTATCAGAGGGTTCACTTTTCAAAAATGAGATCCACGTATAATCTAGTTATGGACGGAGCTCCATTTAAACCTCATGTCATAGATGGGACGAACTAGTTCTATTGAAATATTAGAATGCAGGTCTATGTCCAATCCTTAGATGAAAAAATTTGACATTCTATCATGTATGGATATAAAATACCTACTATAATTGAAAATGGGAAAGAAAGAGAGGCTAACGAGTGGGGCACTGCAAACTTTAGCAATGCTTGATGGAATTCAAAAGCTTTAAATAGAACTCACCAAAAATTATTGTGTGGATACTGAATATAATTACTTTATACTAAAACCAAGATTGCTGGCAATATAAATCCAAGCACAACCCCATATCACATGCATCAAAGAACCAACTAAGCATTACAGCTAAAGTTACTAAAGTTGATGACAATATTTTAGCCACAAATTAACATCTTTAATTAAAGCTGAGTTACTGGCAATGTTTTGGCCACAAAAAAAAGTGCCTCAAAAACCCGTCCTACGTATTATATACTAATACATGTTTGTGTCTTTTTTTCACATACTCATTTTCAATCACATTCATATAATAAAATATTTTACACGTAAACTCAAAATTTTCTTTACTTCTTAAATATACATTCTTCAAAAAATTCACTATTCAAAAAAAATATATATTTTTTTTTTCAAAAAAAGGCCCGCCAAACAAGGACTAAGTAAGAATGCGACTAATTGCAACTTGCCTTCATACATTAATTTTGTTACCCCATTAAAATGGGGCCATTATTTGGATGACACGTGGAGGAATCCATAAGAAGACGCTCGATGAACAGTAAGAGACGTCACCAGCAGAAGTCGTTCTATAAACGAAGTCCCTCAAAGGAGGACGTCATCAGCAGAAGTCGTTCTATAGACGAAGTCCCTCAAAGGAGGACGTCATCAGCAGAAGTCCTTCTATAGACGAAGTCCCTCAAATGAGGACGTCATCAACAGAAGTCCTTCTATAGACGAAATCCCTTAAAGGAGGACGTCATCAGCAGAAGCCCTCCTATAGACGAAGTCCTTCTATAGACGAAGTCCCTCAAAGGAGGACGTCATCAGCAGAGGTCCTCCTATAGACGAAGTCCCTCAAAGGAGAACGTCATCAGCAGAAGTCCTCCCATAGACGAAGTGGATAGAACGTGGCAGAAGCAATTTTCCATCCGAAGTCCCTTCATTCGCATAGCACCTCTCCATCCGAAGTCCCTTCATTCGCCTGGCACTTCTCCATCCGAAGTCCCTTAGTTACCTAATATCTTATTTACCGAGGTCCTTATAAGAAACAAATTTGAAAGATATCCCTGAGATATGATTGACGTGATAACAAACTTTAATCCACTTTACTTAAATGTCAGTCAAAAGGAAGGGGGTGGCAGGGCAATGGCAGGGCAATCATCACCATAGTTAATGTCGTGAATGAATGATGTGATGTTTAAATCAATGGGACGAAGCCACGTGTGTTTGATCCAATAGCAGACAGACCAGCTGGTTCGTCTATAATTAGCGCCTCTTGTGATTGTAATAGGGATGTTGAATTTGAGATAATATAATATATACACTTGAATTTTTACAGAGAAGATCATTTCGAAAATACTTGGTTCTTATGATTATTGTACTCTTTACAATATTATAAAGAAAAAAGGGAAGAAACCAATTACAAAATCTTTATCCATTCCGACACAAACATCATCCGTTGGTATTCCGACTCAATGATTCATATACATTCCTCGATTGTCAACTCCGGTCAACTCGCCGGAATCCACATGTCACGAGTCCGATATCGACATCTGTTGACAACATTTTTTGGGGTCAACAGATTGGCGCCGTCTGTGGAAAGACAAACAGTTAAACCACGAGAATCCCGTGAACAAAGGCTGTTGTAATCCTGCAAAAGAAAAAATCCTATCCCCTTGAAGAAAGGAAAGTTATTCTTGAATAAAGAATCATTGAGAAGGATTAAGCAACATAATAAGGTTGAAAAGAAAGCTAAACCGGAAAGCTAACAAAAATGAGCAAAAACGAAGGAGAAGTAGCGTCTTGAATGGCTGCGGAAAACCCTAAACAAGGGGAACCCTCGCACACAATGCCAACGTCCCGCCACAGGTTTAACCAGCGGCAAAGGCATGATCCACGGGGCGAATCAAAGGAAACTGCTAGACTTAGTAGGGAAATGGCCACCATGGCAGAAAACATGCGGAACAACACCCAACAGAACCAAGCTATGAAGGAGATGCTAATGAATATGCAGGCTCAAGGAGGGTACCATAATTTTCAGTAACCTCCGCAAGAAGACGGGTTTTACCAAAACAATCAATATGACGGGGGTAACGATCACATGGGAGGCCAGCCTCCATATCAACACGAGGACCCATTGGGGAGAGAGGCCGAAGTCGGCTCTTCCACCAATCATGCAGGCGGCGAACTTCCCCAAGAGGCACTACAGGACTACTCCTTGCACTATGATTCCGATGTGCCGAGGAGGTCGCCCAGACGAACCAGGAGCGTCTTCGACAGAAACACTAACCCGCATAGAAACATGTTGAATAGGCGCCTGCGAGAGCCCAGAGAAAGGCCTGTTGAGCAACCTTAATTTGGAGGACAGGCCGAACCACATCATTAAGAGGTGAGACCTCCGCCTAGAAATAGGCGAAAAAGGAGGGACCAAGCCAGAAATCAGGTCGATCCGTCTCAACCACTTCGGAACATGCCTGTCTATGAGAATCAATACGCAGACGAACCACAAAGGTCTTGCGATATTGACGACGATAACGATATTCTTTCCTTTTCAAGAGAGATTCAAGATGCCCCAGTACCAAACCACTTCATCTTGCCAAAGATACCGAAATACGAAGGAAGGGGAGACCCTACGAAACATCTGGACTGTTTCAAAACCCACATGGGACTGCGGGGGTCAACCCCGGCAATGAAGTGCAAAGCTTTCCATCTTACTCTGAGTGGAGAGGCTGAAGTATGGTATAGCAGGTTGCAAGCCGGAAGCATCCGAAGTTGGCTTGATTTCAAAAAGGCATTCCTTAAGTGCTTCGCAACCAGCAAAGAAGGCGAAGGTCCATCCAGCGCCTTCAAGACATGAGGCAACAAGAAGGAGAGTCGTTGAAAACTTTCCTATCCCGATTCACGGATGAGATGACATATTGCGTCTAAGTTTCGGATAGAGAAGCACTTACAGCATTAAGGGGTGGCCTGGACATGAACTCCCTCTTTTGGAGGGATGTGCAAAATAAAGATCCAACAAGTTACGATGCTTTGTTGGAGATGATAAGGCGAGAAATCATAAATGAGGAGCTCAAAGATCATCGCAATCGGGCGAGCCGAGGTCTCCCACCTCCCCAACTGAGAAGAGGACGAGGTCCTACCTCCCACTTAATAGACCACCAAAGTGGGCAGGCAGACCTTAACCCAGGACAAGCACGGTAGCGGCTACACTAAATGCAGTTCCAAATCTGGCGTATGAAGAAGTCCACCCTCATTTCGGACAGCAAGAGAGACTCCCCACATCGCCAAAACGTGGATCAAGAGGTAGGGGAAGGAACGTTGGGCCTAGGAATAGGAACAACACTCCTTACTACACCTACCACCGATCGTATGGCCACAATACCACCGCGTGTTGTGACTTGAGATAGAATAATGCCCGGGGGAGAGGCCAACAGGCAAGTACATTACGCAACAATTCGACAAGAGACGAGCGCAAGCAACCTGAAGAAGGTCGGAGACGCTGCCGAAGCCCTCAAAATAGTGATAAAGGTGAACCCATCAGAGAAATTGATACCATATTTGGGGGGCCCTACGTTAGTGGCGAATCCAGAAATGCCCAGAGGAACTACGCAGAAGAAGCCATGGAATCCCTGATGTCTAACTTGATAGTCAGTACCCAAACCTCTAATGACGGAGCAGAGCCCATTACTTTCATACAAGATGATGCTGTCGGGGTACATTATCCCCATTGTGACGCTTTGGTGGTAAGGGCAGTGGTGGCAAGAAATGGTTTGAAGAGGATGTTGGTAGACAACGGGAGTTCGGTCAATATAATATTTGGAGCTACTTACGATCAAATGGAAGTAAAGCAGATACTGACCCCCGTAACATCTTCGATCTATAGATTGACGGGAGATAGCCTTATACCCCGAGGAAAAATTATCCTAGCAGTCGAAATGGGGGAAGCACCTCTTGTATCCAAGAACCTCATGGAGTTCTTGATCGTAGACCACTGATTTGCCTACCATGGAGTATTGGGTCGACCTGCCCTAAAAAAACTATGGGCTGTCACCTCAGTACACCATTTGTGCATGAAATTCCCCACGGAGCATGGTGTTGCGACGGTCCGAGGAGACCAAAGAAGTTCAAAGTTATGTTATACCAACTCCATTCGTAAAGCCGAACCAATGAATGTGAATGTTATCTTGATGGAAATTGATTACCCTATGCAAGGGAATTACATTGACCAATGGGAAGATGTTGTAATGACTGAAGCTTCTGAAGAAGAGATAGTCTTGAAAGTGGCGGTTATCCCTGAAAATGAACAAATCGTTGAGCAAACGATAGCTATAGATGAATTGGATCCCCGTATGATAGACTGTGAATCTCAAACAGTGCCAATAGAAGAACTGGAAAACTTCCCAGTGGGACACCCTGAACAGATGAGGTCTTTGCAGGTCGGCAAAGACTTGACGCCACTAGAAAAAGAGAAGCTGAAATGTTTCCTCAGAAATAATTTGGACGTCTTCGCTTGGAAACAAGAAGATATGGTTGGAATCGATCCGAAAATCAGCTGCCACCATTTGAAAATCGATCCAAAGGCAACTCCAAACAGGCAAAAGAGAAGGGCCCTAAATCCAGAAAGGTACGAGGCCTTGAAGGACGAAGTGAAGAAGCTGATTGACAACCACTTCATTAGGGAATCGATCTATCCGAAGTGGTGTCCAATCCTGTGTTGGTAAAGAAGCACAATGGCAAATGGAGGGTGTGTGTGGATTTCTCCAACCTAAATCAAGCATGTCCAAAGGATAGTTTTCCACTACCTCGAATCGACCAACTGGTGGACTCCACTGCTGGGCACGAACTGTTGAGTTTCATGGATGCCTATTCAGGGTATAACCAGATTCCGATGCTTCCAACGGATGAAGAGCACACTTCCTTTATTACGGACCGAGGTTTATATTGCTACAAGGTGATGCCCTTCGGGTTGAAGAATGCCGGGGCCACATATCAGAGGTTAGTAAATAAAATGTTTGCAGACCTCATCGGAAAGACAGTCGAAGTATATGTAGACGACATGCTTGTAAAAAGCTTGAAAGCAAGGGATCACGTCCAGCACTTAGACGAAATCTTCAAAATACTAAGGCAATATAGGATGCGGTCGAACCCATCCAAGTGTGCATTCGGGGTAGTTTCGGAAAAGTTCATTGGGTACATGGTGAACCAGAGAGGGATCGAAGCTAATCCTGACAAGATCAAAGCCCTTGTTGAGATAAGGTCGTCCCAAAAACCTAAGGAGATGCAAAGCCTAACAGGAAGGGTAGCGGCTCTAAGTCGCTTCATCTCAAAGGCCACAGACAAATGCTTCCCTTCAAAATTCTAAAGGGAGGAAGCAAATTTCAATGGACCGAAGAATGTGAAGAGGCCTTACAGGCACTGAAGAGGCATCTTGGTCAAGCTCCTCTTCTCTCAAAACCCAAAATCGGAGAACCCTTATTACTGTACCTTGTTGTTACAGCAGAAGCTGTCAGTTCGATTTTGATCAGAGAAGAGGCAGGACATCAACTTCCCGTATATTACATCAGCAAAGCACTTCGAGCCGCCGAAACGCGTTACCCTGATATGGAGAAGTTGGCTTTAGCACTCACATAGCCTCACGGAAGCTAAGGCCCTCCTTTCAAGCACACACCATCGAAGTGTTGACCAACTTTTCCCTAAGACAAGTCCTTCAGAAGCCTGATGCTTCAGGAAGATTGTTGAAATGGGCCGTGGAGCTCACAGAATTTGATATTATTTATAAAACCTGAGCTGCCGTTAAGGGACAGGCCCTGGCAGACTTTGTGGCAGAATTTACTCCTGTCCCAGAAGTGGAAGAGGAAATGGAACTGGTGGAGCCTCCCACTTGGAATCTATATGTAGATGGCTCTTCAGGAGAATCCGGATCCGGTGCAGGAGTGGTACTAATCAGCCCAGATGGGCACAAGTTGAACTGTGCAGTGAGGTTCGGGTTCAAGGCTACTAATAACATGGCTGAGTATGAAGCTCTTATTGTAGGACTCCGCCTCGCCAAAGAAATGCAGGTCAGGAGACTAACCATTCAAAGTGACTCTCAGCTGGTTGTCAGCCAAGTCGGAGGAGAATTTGCTGCTAAAGACAAAGCAATGGCAGCTTATCTCAAAGTGGTCATGGGACTCCTACCTAATTTTGACAGGTTTGAACTAACACACATTCCACGCAGCGAAAATCATCATGCCGATGCTCTCTCCAAACTATCAAGTAGCAGGGACTCTGAACTCCTGGCTGTGGTCCCAATAGAGCATCTGCCGAGGTCCTCCATTGTAAAATGTGAGGAAGTAATGTGGATAGGAAGTACGCCATCATGGATGGACCCCATAGTGGCCTTCCTGAAAAACCAAGTCCAACCCTCTGATAAAGAAGAAGCAAAGAAGCTCCGACGACGAGCCGCACACTTCATCTTCCAGGACGAAGTACCCTACAAAAAGGCTTCTCCATGCCCCTTCTCCATTGCACAGGCGGGGAAGAAGCAAACTACGTGCTTCGAGAAATACATGAGGGTGTGTGTGGCAACCACTGGGGGGGTTGGGCCTTAGCCCAAAAAGTGTTTAGACAAGGATACTACTGGCCGACCTTGAAAAAGGTTGCCAAACAATCTGCACAGAAATGCGACAAATGCCAAAGGTTTGCAACAATTCAGAGACAACCTTCCCAAGAGCTCACTGTAGTTTCGAGTCCATGGCCCTTCGCCAAGTGAGGAATTGATCTCATTGGGCCGATGCCAAAAGGGAGAGGTAGTGTAAGCTTCGCAATCGTCGCCATAGATTACTTCACAAAATGAACTGAAACCGAACCTCTATGCAAAATCACTAAAGCAAACACGACGAAATTCCTCTGGAAGAACATCATCTGTAGGTTCGGCATCCCGCATTCGATTGTCTCCGACAACGGGCGACAGTTTGACAATAAGAAGGTCAGAGATCTCTGTGATGAATTGGGCATTAAGAAGCATTTTTCTTCACCTCATCACCCACAAGTTAATGGCCAAGTGGAGGCAGTAAACAAAACCATCAAATATACGATGAAAAAGAAGCTGGACGCCTCTAAGGGTGCTTGGGTTGATGAACTGCCACAGGTCTTATGGACAATTCGAACCACAAGTCGAACGGCAACAGGACAAACCCCATTCTCAATGGCTTATGGAGCCGAAGCCGAAGCCATGAGCCTAGTTGAAGTAGGACTCCCCTCGCCTCGTCGATTGCACTTCAGCGAAATATCAAACGAGGAACTAAGGAAATGTGAGCTCGACTTCCTTGAAGAAATGAGGGATGGAGCCCAAGCCAAAGTGGCTACCTATCAGAGAAAAATGACCAGGTACTACAATTCTAAGGTGAAGAGGAAGTCGTTTCGATTGCATGACCTTGTGCTGAAAAGGGTTCTGCTATCAACAAAATAACCGGGTACAGGGACTCTTGGGCCCAATTGGGAAGGCCCCTATCACATCAGGGAAGAAGTTAGAATAGGGACTTACCGAATCGAATCCATGGATGGCAGGGTACAACCCCATCCGTGGAATGCTGAGCATTTAAGGAAATATTATCAATGAAAGTTGTAGATCCTTTTGTTTGTAATCCGCAATGAATAAAACGTCGTTTTGCAACAGAATTACTTATGAAGTTGTGCAGGCATAAACTAGTTATAACGTCAGTACTTCGGCTAGAAGACAGTCCTAAGAGGACCCTTTCTAATAGCGAAGTGAATAGAACGTTCCCTTTACAAACAAAATTTGTAAAGGGGCCTCGGCATGAGAAGGCAACCCAAACTCCATGTCTTGGGAAGATACATAAACTAGTTATAACGTCGGCACTTCGGCTAGATGGCAGTCCTAAGAGGACCCCTTCCAATAGCGAAGTGAATAGAACGTTCCCTTTACAAACAAGATTTGTAATGGGGTCTCGGCATGAGAAGGCAACCCAAACTCCATGCCTTGGGAAGATACATAAACTAGTTATAACGTCGACACTTCGGCTAGAAGGTAGTCCTAAGAGGACCCCTTCCAATAGCGAAGTGAATAGAACGTTCCCTTTACAAGCAAGATTTGTAAAGGGGCCTCGGCATGATAAGACAACTCAAACTCCATGCCTTGAGAAGATACATAAACTAGTTATAACGTCGGCACTTCGGCTAGAAGGCAGTCCTAAGAGGACCCCTTCCAATAGCGAAGGGGATAGAACGTTCCCTTTACAAAGAAGATTTGTTAAGGGGCCTCGGCATGAGAAGGCAATCCAAACTCCATGCCTTGGGAAGATACATAAACTAGTTATAACGTCGGCACTTCGGCTAGAAGGCAGTCCTAAGAGGACCCCTTCCAATAGCGAAGTGAATAGAACGTTTCCTTTACAAACAAGATTTGTAAAGGGGTCTCGGCATGAGAAGGCAACCCAAACTCCATGCCTTGGGAAGATACATAAACTAGTTATAACGTCGACACTTCGGCTAGAAGGCAGTCCTAAGAGGACCCCTTCCAATAGTGAAGTGAATAGAACGTTCCCTTTACAAACAAGATTTATAAAGGGGCCTCGGCATGAGAAGGTAACCCAAACTCCATGCCTTGGGAAGATACATAAACTAGTTATAACGTCGGCACTTCGGCTAGAAGGCAGTCCTAAGAGGACCCCTTCCAATAGCGAAGTGAATAGAACGTTCCCTTTACAAACAAGATTTGTAAAGGGACCTCGGCATGAGAAGGCAACCCAAACTCCATGCCTTGGGAAGATACATAAACTAGTTATAACGTCGACACTTCGGCTAGGAGGCAGTCCTAAGAGGACCCCTTCCCAAATAGCGAAGTTAATAGAACGTTCATTTACAAACATAAGTGGTAAGAACAAAGTTCGACATATTAACGCGATAAATGAGAAAGAACAGCAAGACGCCACAATCAAAGATATAAATTTTGATAAAAAGGCAGAAGCACCGGACATACACAAAGTAAGGTCGTGAACTGTATGATGTAGTTCAGGTACAATCGTTCTACTTCGGATTCAGTATTATTGCAACTACCGAAGTATTAACACTTGGATTTA
Organism: Osmanthus fragrans; assembly: GCA_019395295.1. Taxonomy (NCBI): domain Eukaryota; kingdom Viridiplantae; phylum Streptophyta; class Magnoliopsida; order Lamiales; family Oleaceae; genus Osmanthus; species Osmanthus fragrans. The sequence continues at coordinate 24,481,651 of CM033341.1, read as the reverse complement.
AAATTAGTTCTCCCATACATTATATTAAAGAACAAGTTCAGGATGCGTACAAGGTAAAGAATATTAAAAAGATAAGGCAGAATCATGATTTCATTAAAAAGGAAAATTACAAAACGTGGGCTCCGAAGCCAAGTAAATAAGGCCTATCTCTCTATACATTGGGAAGAGGTGGATGATCAAAGGGCATAATGGAGTTCAGAGGTTCAACATGGTGGATTTCAACCATGTCGTCATCCATATTATCAGCAGGGGGGACCTCTTCAGCTGGAGTCTGAGGTTCGACTTCTTCCTCCAGGAAATCCTGCTTCATCTCCGAAGTGTCAAAACCAGGATGTTTAGCCTCCATCCATTTAATCACTTCCCTATAGGCATAACCCCTCCAGTAGATGGCGAATTTCTTATACATTTCAGTGAGGTGGAAGTTGCTAATGAAGCGTCTCTCCGCTTCGCCCCCTGCAACTTCAGCTTCTTTCCTTGCCTCCTCAACTTCTTCAGTGAGACCCGACACTCGAGCAGTTAAGGCATTATTTTCAAGCTTCGTCTTCTCAAGATCTGCCTTTAAAACTATGTTTTCTTTGTTGGCTTTCTCCAATGCTTCGGACGCAATCCTTTGAAGGGCATCGGAGTTGTCTACTTTCCTCGTCATAGAAGCCACCTCCCCTTGACAAGTATGAACCTTCTTTTTCAAATTTTCAATTTCTGTCAAGGCAGAGGATAGCTTCGCAGCATCTTCAGAATGAAGCCTCTTCACCTCCTCCACTTCGGCCCTAGCCTTTTTAGGCTTCTCCTCTGCCTCCGCCACCTTCTTCACAGTATCATTGCTTTTTTTTTGCAAGTTTTTAAAGAGGGTTTGCACCTCTATGGCCGCCCCAAAGGCCCTGGCAACTTGCCCCACCAACACAGTAAGAACGTCGGTGGCTCCGATTTCCTCCATAAAGTTCTGCCACCTATTAGTCCAATACTTATAAAAATTGGAGGTGGCAGTCTGGACATCTACTGGAAGCGTGGACAAAATCTCTAGAGATAATTCATCCTCTCTCTGAGTAGGGAGCAATCTGGTTCTAGCAGACCTAGGAGCTGAAGCCGCACTGGCAGTCCTTGATTTTTTCGTTGGGATAGGCCTGGACGACTCCGCAGGCCTCTTCTGCCCAACTGGAGCCGCAGAGATAGAAGCCCCCAATAACTTCTCCCCAGCTGGGACTTCGGAACGAGGATGTGGCACATCGGTGGAACCCCTTGTCCCATCAGTTCGGGAAATTCTGAATTTTTTCTTAGGCTCCTCCTCTGCCACTTTTTTACCCTTGTCAACTGAAGGAGGAACGACCTCCTGCGAAGCAACCTCCTTGCTGACCTTCTCAAGGTTCTTCTTCACCTTCTTTGCACCGGCAGAGGTGCCCTTCAAACCTTTCCTCCCTGCAGTGGAGGTGGCGGCAATAATCGTAGCCATATCAGGCGTAGGATGCCTCCTCTTTTTCAAAGTTCTCTCGCAAATAGTGGAAGTCACGTTAGTATGCAAACAAACCTGGAAACAGTATAAAAAGATGACGCACAAAGGGGGAATTTCCTCGTTTAGCCATCAGTTGGAAGTCTTCGAACAACCGTTTCCTTACAATGAGCCTCTCGTACTCTCTCGACGAAGCAGGCCGAAGGTAGATGTCCTTGACAAGGTCGATCTCCCCTTTGGTCAACTCGAAGCGCTCAACAAACAGTTAGACAAATATTCAAAAAAGAAAAAATATACAGAGGCAAGAGGAAGTAAGTAAGATACGCTCAAGGTGGGTCGACACTCACTAGCTTCGGAATATGAAGTTGGGACTTTGACGTGGGGAACAGTGTCACCCTCAACCTCTTGCCACTTCCCTCTTACCCAAAACCAGGATTCTCTCCACCCTTTAATGGATGAGGGAAGCTCGACAACAAAAGGAGAGTGTGACCCCCATGGACATAAAGAATACCAACCCCGGGAATCTCCCTTTCCTAAGGAACGAGGTTGAAGAAGGGTCTGAAGCATGTGAAGAGGCATGTCCTCTCCCAAGGAGGTCTCCTTCCAAAGGAAGTATGAACCCACAAGTTGGGCCCATGCATTGGGGACAAGCTGTGTCGGAGCAAGCCCATATAACCTAAGGACCGCTCGAAAAAATGGATGGAGGGGTAAACGAAATCCGGCTTTAAGAAGATGCTCACTGATGGCTACACAACCCGACCTGGGGTAACAGGCACGTTCTTCTGGGGACGGGGTAAGAAGTTCTATGTCATAAGGGATGCAAAACTGCTCCCTAAGTTTGACTAATCGCGTAGGGTTTTGGTTCGATTTAATTTTTTAGGCCCCCCACCTATTCTCCGAATCAGTACCCTGGGCAGGTGAATCAATTTCTTTGGCCATAACCAGGTCCTAGTCAAGCTTACGCCCCACTCTTTGGCTATTTCGATAGCAGTTATCCTACCAGAGGTTGAGGTCATATATAAAGAAGAAGCAAAAGAAAAATTAAACCTTTCTTTACCCAAGTACTTACAAAAGAAAAAACCACCGGTGAATAATGGCTAGAACGACGCTGGAAAGTGAAGAGAAGAATTGAAGGAGAAGAATACGGAGGAACCCAAGAATGCTTATCAAGCCAAAAGAAAAACAAAGTTCCGTTGCCTTCATTCCACCTTTTATAGGCGTAAGGAGTGAACCCCCACCGTTGGATTAGTGGCGCGAATCATCCAACCGTCCAAAATGGAGTTAATCCGAACTATCCATTACTTCAGGCGTTTGAACTTCTACGTCCCTGATGATCCCGTGATTCTCACGCGCCTTGATACGAGAGTAAAACAGCTGGCGTGCAAAATTAAGCTCATAATTGCGCATTAAAAGCAGCGATGGTTGCGTGTATTGGGAATCAACTGGTCATCATTACAGTCTTGGGAACACACGAAAAGACGGCAAAATGTGGCCACGCAGCCACCCACGACTTCTGTATAATAAAATATTAGGGTCTGTTTGATTGCCGTAGTTTTCCGTGACAGGTGAAAAATGTTTTTCTACTTTTTACTATTCACTTGTTTGATTGCACTAATTTTCCAGGGAAAACGTTTTCCAATGTTTTCCAAGGTACAAGCGGTTGATGCACAAAAGATAGAAAACGTTTTTTTTTCACCATAGTGGTGGGAAAACGTTTTTCAACTTTTTGACAATTTTTTTTTTAGCAATTGGAACACATTCCAAAGTCAATGGTAAAAAAATTTATCCATTTAATTGACAATTTGCATAAAAAACAAAGTCAAACGAAAAATTTGTCAAGTGAAAAATTATATCAATCAAACACCATTAATTACAATTCCCTGTAAAACGTTGTCTAGGCAATTCAATTCCCTGTCATTCATTTTCTTTCCACCCGTTTTCCACCCTTGCAATCAAACAGACCCTAAATAAAGCCCCCTTTTTTTTTATCACACCCACTTCGGAAATAACGGCACCAAGATACTATTTGAAGGGTCACGCAATAAGCCCATGCTTCAAAGTCCATGCATTTACATAAATGACAAATACATAGACTTGGGAGACTATTGTTACCCTATTAAAATGGGGCCATCATTTGGATGACACGTGGAGGAATCCATAAGAAGACGCTCGATGAACAGTAAGAAGGACGTCACCAGCAGAAGTCGTTCTATAGACGAAGTCCCTCAAAGGAGGACGTCATCAGCAGAAGTCCTCCTATAGACGAAGTCCCTCAAAGGAGGACGTCATCAGCAGAAGTCCTTCTATAGACGAAGTCCTTCTATAGATGAAGTCCCTCAAAGGAGGACGTCATCAGCAGAGGTCCTCCTATAGACGAAGTCCCTCAAAGGAGAACGTTATCAGCAGAAGTCATCCCATAGACGAAGTGGATAGAACGTGGCAGAAGCACTTCTCTATCCAAAGTCCCTTCATTCGCATATCACCTCTCCATCCGAAGTCCCTTCATTCGCAAAGCATCTCTCCATCCGAAATCCCTTCATTCGCCTGGCACTTCTCCATCCGAAGTCCCCCAGTTGCCTAATATCTTATTTATCGAGGTCTTTATAAGAAACAAATCTGAAGGATATCCCTGAGATATGATTGACGTGACAATACACTTTAAGCCACCTTACTTAAATGTCAGTCAAAAGGAAGGGGGTGACAGGACAATCATCACCATAGTTAATGTCGTGAATGAATGATGTGATGTTTAAATCAATGGGACAAAACCACGTGTGTTTGATCCAACGGCAGACAGCCCAGCTGGTTCGTCTATAAATAGCGCCTCTTGTGATTGTAATAGGGATGTTGAATTTGAGATAATATAATATATACACTTGAATTCTTACAGAGAAAATCATTTCGAAAATACTTGGTTCTTATGATTATTGTACTCTTTACAATATTATAAAGAAAAAAGAGAAGAAACCAATTACAAAATCTTTATCCATTCCGGCACAAACATCATCCGTTAGTATTTCGACTCGACGATTCATATACATTCCTCGATTGTCAACTCCGGTCAACTCGTCGGAATCCACGTGTCACGAGTCCGATATCGACATCTGTTGACAACATTTTTTGGGGTCAACAAATTTTCCTAATGTTAAAGCTTTTGTGAAAGTTATTCTGCTTTTTCCTAATAAGTAACATGACATATGGGTCCAAAGATTGCAAATAAAACATTGTTTAATAAATATATTTGTTACATGTTTGCCTAAGCTAGAAAAGTTACAAATGAATAAGTTTCAAAATAAGATAAAACTTTATACATTTAAGTTAAAATGCTAAACAGCACAATCTATTGGGTAAACTGTCGAAAATTCCCTACCTCTTGAAAATAATCCAAAACATTCCCGTTTGAAACGTTTAGGGTCCGTTTGATAGCAATAGTGGAAAATGGGTGGAAAAGAATTGAATTTCAGGGAATTGAATTGCCTGGATTTGTTTTACCGGGAATTGAATTAAAGGTGTTTGATTGGTATAATTTTCCACATTTCTATTATAATACGTTTGACTTTATTTTTCATACAAATTGTCAATTAAATGGATAAATTTTTTTACCATTAAGGACAAAATATGTTTAGATTGCCCAAAAAAGAATAATAAAATAATAATAAAATAATTATTTTTTATTTTTACGTTTGGCTCTATTTTGCATGAAATTTGTCAATTAAATGGATAAATTTTTTTACACTTTATCTTAGAATTTGTTTCTATTGCTAAAAAAAAAAAAAAAAAGGTGGAAACCAATTCCCACCAAATAGCAAGGAATTGATTTCCACGGAATCGCGCTTCAAGTGGTTGTACCTTGGAAAAGGCTGTAAACCGATTCTATAGAAAATAAAGGCTATTAAACAGCGCAAAAACAGGAAGTTGGAAAACGATTCCAAGTTCCTGGAAAAATTTTCGCTATCAAACGGAGTCTTAGTGTGGATTACTCCTTTTCAATAAAGAAATTCTAATTCGACGAATATACCCTCACATTTAAATGAAACAAAAAGAAAAGAAGAAAAAAACTAATTGCAACTATTAGCCCCAAATGTTTTAAGAAAGTACAAAACGAGCCCAAATAATTTATTAAAAAATTAAAAAATTCACTTCATCTTCCTCTCTCTCCCACCACCACCACCGTTCACCCCCACCATGAGCCAAATTTGCACCAAGAAATTTATTTGTGACTCATTTGTACTTTATTAAAACATTTTGGCCTAATAGTTGTAATTAGTTTTTTTTTTATTATTTAAATGGGAGGGTTTATTTGTTATTTCACAAATTTTATTGATAAAATGGATGGGGGGGGGGGACTTTACTTATATTGTTTATTTTTATTAAGCCTATACACTATATTGTTCACACTTAGTTTTCATATCCATTTTTCTTAATCATCCCTAACAAACTCACCAAAAATTAATACAGTAATATATATAGTGGAATCCATGTTTGCAATTCCAATTAAAAAAAAAAAAAAAAAAAACCTTGTAAAATGTTTGCTAAATAATCTCATGTCTGTATAGAAAAGAAAAGGCATATCTTGAAAGATCACATTATCGAGTCTATAATAAGAATTCTTGAAGTTGGTCAAATCATAGAAGTCTATTAAACATACTGTGATCGTTTTAATAGACTGCAACATCGGCCTTGCTGGATTTTATTTCTCAGCCCCATTTCAATCCAAAAAATTCATTCAAATGTTGATTTTAATGAGAATAAAATTTTTGGAATAGTGATTGATGGAAGAATGTGTGGTGAAAAAATGATGAAAAATTTTAGATTTGTGTATAATATTATTTTATTTGAAAAATGTGTGGTTGAAATAAAGAAATAGAAAAAAATGAGAATGAAAATGTAAATGAAATAGAGGTCAAACGGGCTCTAAATTGAATAAAAAGTTAATTTAAATACAAACAAAAGCAAAACGAAAGGTTTATTGACTTCCAATGCTTATTTATAAAATGATTTAGTTTAAACAAAACTGATCTCTTATTCCATTGGGCAAGATATCAGTTGCCCACCGTGCCACATCAGCGATTCAACACTATTTTTATTTTTTGACTTTAATAAACCTACTTGTACACCTCATGGTGTACATAATAGGCTACACCTCCCTCACATGGAAAGGGACCCACAAATATTTTATTCTGTGTGGGCCACCCTCCATGTGAGGGAGGTGTAGGCTATTATGTACACCATTGTGTACATATAGCATAACTCTTTTGACTTCCCTCCTTCCAAAACCCACCTTGCCCCTTTATTGCCTCACCACCACCATTTACTTTATCACCCGCTCACCCTTTTATCACCCCACGCCACCCCACTTCCTATTCTTATATGAGAAATTATATGAAAATGGCCTGATAAACAATCCATATTTTTACACTGGCCTTTGACCAGTAAATAGACAAAAAAAAAAAAAAAAAAAAAACAAAAAAAAATAACAAAAGGAATGAAAACCCCAAAATACCCATTAGAAAATCGGCTGTTTACAGCCGGTTTCAGGCTGTTGACCGGCTGTCAACAGTCGTTTTTTAATTTAATAATAATAAATAATTTAATTTTTCGAATTTAATTGTTATTCTGTATTTTTGTATATAAAAGAAAATTAATAAAATTTAATATTTTGATATAATAAAAGAAATAACTTTAAATTGATAATTACGAAAATGAAATAATATTATTTTTTTAATATAGTATATTCCAAATGTAATTAAATAATATTTGCATTTTTTTTCTTTAATAATTTCCTTTTATTTTAATTTGCATATATAAAATAAAATAAATAATTTTTTTAATTTAATAATTTACTACCAAAAATCAAACGCAATTAAATAATATTTGTATTTTTTTTACTTTAATAAATTTCTTTTGTTTTAATTTTTATATATAAAATTAACTAAATAATTAATTTTAAATTGATAATTACGAGAATGAAATATTATTTTGTAACAAACTAGCAAATTCTTATTTTTTTTTCATTTTAATATTTTAATAAATTTAAAATTCCTTGATAATTACGAGAATGAAATATTATTTTGTAACAAATTAGCAAATTCTTATTTTTTTCATTTTAATATTTTAATTAATTTAAAATTCTTTAATTTAATATTATTTGTAAATAAATATTTATTTTTTTCAAAGTTAATTAAATAATAATAATTTTTTTTCATTTAATAATATATATATAATTAAATAAAAAAATTTCAATTGATAATTACCTTAATTAAGTGTTCTATTCAACGAAATTAACAAAATTCTTTTTTTTTTTCATTTAATTTTTTTCAAATTGTTTAATTAAATATTCTTTGTAAAGATCTTCAATTTTGTTCAATTTTAATTAAATAATATTTATATTCTTTAATCTTTGTAATTTCTTTTTGTTTAATTTTTTAATATATATAATGAAATATAAAAAAATTCAATTAATAATTACCTTAATTAAGTGTTCTATTTTTAAATTTTTTAATATATATAATTAAATAAAGATTTTTCAATTGATAATTACCTTAATTAAGTATTCTATTCAACGAAATTAACAAATATTAAATATTAAATAAATAATTATATAATTAAATGTTACGAAATCGAATAAAATTTATATAATTAAACCAATTATTTTAATTTGGTAATTATCAAAATTAAATATTTTATGTTATCGAATTAGCAAATTAAATTTATATAATTAAAGAAATAATTTTAATTTGATAATTACAAAAATTAAATATGAAATAAATAAATATATAATTAAATGTTACGAAATTGAATAAAGTTTATGTAATTAAAGAAGTAATTTTAATTTGGTAATTATCAACATTAAATATTTCATATTATCAAATTAGCAAATGAAATTTATATAATTAAATAATTAATTTTAATCTGATAATTAACCAAATTAAATATGAAATAAATAATTATATAATTAAATGTTAGGAAATTTAATAAAATTTATATAATTAAAGAAATGTTGTAAAACGAAAGTTTATTAGGGTTTGTAGTGAATGACAATTATACCTCTGCAGTCCTAGAAATTATTACCATTGTATCCCTGATTCTTACCTATAAATATAAGGATTTGTTCATTAATAAAATACACACAAGTCTATTAAATTAATTCTCTCTTCTACTTTTTCTCTATTTTATAACACGTTATCAGCACGAACGCTTAATTTTCAAAATCTAGTGAAGCCACTATCTATTATATTCACGACACACAGTGATGGATTAATGCAGTCTTTTCTTCTTCCAAAAAATACTAGAATGGTGGCATGTGCAGTAATAGGCATCGCTACTCCATTGAAAATCCCATTATTTCCAGACTTTCAGAGGTCAAGTCAGAGCTTGCAGTTTAGAATGAGTCAGAAAGTTGGTCATGATGTAATAACTGGCAAATTGGAACTAAGACCACCACGTACCCACTGGGCTCGACTGAAAAGGAAAATCTCGAGGCGAATTTGATACTTTGGCTCTAACTGTCGACAACATGGAGGTAAAGAAAATATATTTACTACGAAGAAAGAAAAAAAAAAAGAGATTTCAATTTTAATTCGTCTTCATATCACAAACGAACTTGACTAAAGGTAATATATATATTTATAATGCATTATCGAACTCCAATTTTTTAAATACGTGCAACTTGATTTGGTAATTCATAACTGTGCATACTAGTTTCCATATTTGAGCAAAAATATGATCTTGATTTTATCCTCCCTAATTGTGATTATATATTGAAAAACGAGGTCGTCGCCACGCACGTGAAGAGATAATTATTTTTTCTCTTTTAGTTATAGATTGATTAATTATCTCAAAAAAAAAAAAAAAGAATTTAAAATCTGTCTATTATAAAATATTGTTAAATTTTAGTTAACAATATTATTGATATTCTAGTTAAATTTTACTTGCTCTAGAAGAGTATAATAAATAGATTTAACATAAATTATGTTTTTACTTCTGGAGAGTAAATTATCACATAATTTATTATTTTAAATAATTATATATTATTTGCTTCTGTAGAGCATGAATTATAATTTTCAATATTTCAAAAGAATATTGATATATTGCTCGTGAAGAAGCAATATGAAAATACAATGTGCTCCTGAAGTAGTACATATTTCGAAAAACAAATTATTTTATATTAGTGTTTATTCTTGAAGGAAAACACGTAACCTATCTAGTATAGATTTGTTTTCAAAAATCAGAGGCAGCAGCTTAAATCAATGGAAAGTCAATATCATAAATATTGTCATGTTATGTTGTGTCTAGCATACACTAATCAGTAGTCACTATGGCTATGCACCGATAATCATTGATAAATTGATGGGAAGAAATCAAAGTCATCGTCTGTGATAAATCAACGCCATCATCCGTTTCACGTGTCACAACACATACCAGTTTTAATTTCTTTTCTTTCTCCATATCTATGTAGTTAGTAGACTTTATATTCTTTTTATATTATTATGTTATCCAAATAAATCGCATATCTATACTTATTAATGTCCATAAAAGAATATTTTGTCATTCTTGAAGAATCCAAAATTTATGTATATTAAATTTCATATGATGTTAATATTCTAGGAGAATATTACTTGTGCTAGAATATCGAATTCTATGAGATCTAGTTTATTTCATGATTTGAGAAATTTTCTAGATCGATATCATAAATGAATATAATGTTGTTGCTCCTGAAGAAGCCAATCTCTACAAATAATACACGACTCTTGAAGAGTTAATATTTTCTAAATAATAATTCCTTGCTCTTGAAGTAGCACACTATTATTTATGTTTTAATAATATTTTACTTGCTCTCGAAGATGATAATTAAAAATTATGTCTTTACTCCCGAAGAGTAAATTCTTATACAATTTATTATTTCAAACAATACGTTATTGCTCCTGAAGAGCAAAAGACTCCGATTCAATAGTCCAGAAAAATGTTATTTATAGATCTGTCTATTACAAATATTTTGTTGCTCATGAATTAGCACAACTTTATATTGATATTATTTGCTCCAAAAGAGCATGATATTACAATTTCAATATTCCAGAAGAATATTAATTGATTTCTATGTGAAATCACAAATTAAATTATTCAATTTCTTTACGTATCTATTCTTCTACATTAGGATTTATATATTGATGTTCTAGTTATATTTTATTTGCTCTCAAATAGTATAATTAAAAAATTCTATTTTTACTCTCGAAGAGTAAATTTTTATCCAATTTATTATTTCAAATAATAATATGTTATTGTCCTTGAAGAGTATGATACTACGATCCCAATATTCCGGAAGAATATTGATCTATTGCTCTTGAAAAATTTATAATTAAAAGTAATGTGTTATCGAAGTATCACATTTTCGAAGAATATATCATTTTGAATTCGTGTTTATCTCTGAAGGAAAGCATATAACTAATGTCACGAGAACATTGATTAGTTTGACTACTTGAATGATATATGACTATATAATGTTTATTCATATTTTTTGAAATTAAATAATTGAAATATACCTTATATTGAACCAGAAGTTCAATTTGATTAGTATGACCCGTTGAACCATTGTTGGATCAATAATGATGCGAAATTTAAAATTCAAATGGATATTCAATGAAGAACCAGAAGATTCTTCAATCCAATGAATTCATATATATCATTTGTTCTTTTTATCGACAATTGATCATTAAACGTCATTAGTTAAAATAGGATTCAATTCACTACATTTTTGAAAATTAATTAGGGTGATTTATGGGGCCCCGTCACCCACCACGTTGACCATCTAAACATTATTTGTATCTAATAGATTTGATACAAATATTAGATGACTGCATGGTATTCGCAATCTGAAGTTTGCAAAATTATTGCTCAAGTTATGAGCATAATTTTCAAATTATATAATCAAGACTGTGTCTTATTAATGCTAGTGGGCATAAATCTCAATATTTGAATAAGTGTTAGTTGAGATGTCGATAAGTAATTTAACACTATTGTTTGTTAAATGCCTCCAATTAATTTAATTGAAAATAAAGTGTTTTTCCCTTTTTGTTTGGGTAATTCTATTACGCATCATTGCCAACATCATAGTTCTTCCTATTACAATTGGCTTATAGTCAGAGCCTAATTTTTCATCTAATTATTTTGATAGTGCAGTATGTGCAAAATCAACCCACCACAATACACTGAGATGAAAAATAAAGAATGTTGAGAATAAATGCATAGTTTGAACCCTTATCCCAAATAGGTGATATTTTATAATGCTGAAAAAAATTATTGTCAAATTGACTGGACAATTCTTTCAGCATTAGGGGGGAGGAATTAAGAAGTTGAAAATAATCTACAAATGCATCATTATCTAAATTCTCGCAAAAGATCACTCGAACTAGAAGTTCGAAAGAAATTTGTTTCGAAGCATTTACTGATCAAAATGATCAAAGTGCTCCAATACGAATTGATGTCGTAAGAAGACAATTTGATATAATTATATTTGATATATCTATGGCACGCCTGAAGCGTGATGTGTTCGATTCTAATACAAACAAAATCTCCAAACGAAAATGGAACAATTAGCAAAGATGGTCTCATTACTAAGGCATACACTTTTAATGAATATTTACACATAACAAATTATAAAACCCCTGAAGAGGTTCAGGTACTTGATATATTGAATTTGAGATATTTCAATAAATTATGTCGTTATGGAATAAGAAATAGAATCGAAAAATGAAAAGTTGTCGACAACAATTTTGTACATGATGTGCTGCATCATATATGAATCGCGAGAAATCAAAATAAATGCGTCAAAATATATCGATCGAAGTAATATTTGGCCAAATAAAATGGACGCAGTCATAAATTGATTTTATTAGAAAAAATATGATTTTTTGGACCTGTAGTCCAATAATTTAAAGATATATACTTATACGAAAAGAAAATGAGAAAAATGAAGTCATAATGTGTAATGTACGACTCTCAACATAGTGAATTTCGCAAAGATCGTCGTTGATGAAATCACGAATCTATATCATGTTATCTTGACAATATATGAAATTTGAAATCGTGATAGTCAACTCATCTAACATGACTATTAATGTTAACTCTGAAATATTTAATATACGTGAAGCATAACTCAAATGATGCATGTCCGAGAACGATGTTTCAAATTAAATTGCAAAGATCATTATATGGATTGAAACAATCTGGACGCATGTAGTATAATCACCTTAGCGAATATTTGTTGAATGAGGGCTATAAGAATGACGATATCTGCCCATGTGTTTTTATAAAGAAAACAAATATTGAATTTTCAATTGTCGCAGTTTATGTTGATGATCTAAACTTAATTGAAACTCCTGAAGAGCTCAACAAAACTGCTAATTATTTGAAAAATGAATTTGAGATGAAGGATTTAGGAAAAACCAAATTTTGTCTCGGGTTGCAAATCGAACACTTCCCAGAAGGATTGTTTGTTCATCAATCTACATATACAGAGAAAGTTTTAAAACGATTTTATATGGATAATGCACATCCATTGGCATCACCTATGATTGTTCGATCACTTGATGTGAAAAAGGACCCATTTCGTCCACTTGAAGATGAAGAAAAAGTTTTTGGTCCTGAAGTACCATACCTTAGTGCAATTTGAGCATTAATATATCTTGCAAATTGCACTGGACCCGACATAGCTTTTTCTGTCAATCTCCTTGCAAGATATAGCTCTACACCAAGTCAAAGATATTGGAATGGTGTTAAACAGATTTTTCGTTACCTAAATGGTACGGTTGATTTGTGATTATTTTACTTCCAAAAGTCGGGATCTACTTTAGTGGGATATGCAGATGCAGGTTATCTATCTAACTCACATAAAGCTAAATCACAAACATGATATGTGTTTACACGTGGTGGAACAGCTATATCATGGAGATCTGTGAAGCAATCATTGACAGCAACATCCTCAAATCATTCTGAAATTATTGCAATCCATGAAATAGGGCGAGAATGTGTATAGTTGAGGAACATGACCCATCATATCCAAGCATCATGCGGGTTAACTTCAACAAAAGATAGTTCAACAATTTTGTATGAAGACAATGCAGTTTGTATTGCACAACTCAAAGGATGCTATATCAAAGGCGACAGGACGAAACATATTTCTCCAAAATTCTTTCATACACACGAGTTTTAGAAGAATGACGACATCGATGTTCAACAAATTCGCTCAAGTGACAATTTTGTCGATTTATTCACAAAAGTATTGCCAACATCTACATTCAAGAAGTTAGTCCATGGAATTGGAATGCGTCGACTCAAAGATTTTTAGTGATCAACATCAGGGGGAGTAGCTGTACTCTTTTTCCTTCACATAAGTTTTATCCCACTGGGTTTTCATAGCAAGGTTTTAATGAGGCAGCATTTATTTTTAATACTCCAAAATAACTGTACTCTTTTTCCTTCGTTTGATTTTTTTGTCCCATTGGATTTTTATCAAACAAGGTTTTAACGAGGCAGATATTTTGCAATGTGTCATTCAAGGGGGAGTGTTGTAAAAGGAAAGTTTATTAGGGTTTGTAGTGAATGACAATTATACCCCTGCAGCCCTAGAAATTATTACTATTGTATCCCTGATTCTTACCTATAAATATGAGGCTTTGTTCATTAATAAAATACACACAAGTCTATTGAATTAATTCTCTCTTCTACTTTTTCTCTATTTTATAACAAGAAATAATTTTAATTTGGTAATTATCAAAATTAAATATTTTATGTTGTCAAATTAGCAAATTAGATTTATATAATTAAAGAAATAATTTTAATTTGATAATTACCAAAATTAAATATTAAATAAATAATTATATAATTAAATGTTACGAAATTGAATGAAATTTATATAATTAAATAAATAATTTTAATTTGGTAATTATCAAAATTAAATATTTTATGTTATCAAATTAGCAAATTAGATTTATATAATTAAAGAAATAGTTTTAATTTGAATCATACCAAAATTAAATATGAAATAGATAATTATATAATTAAATGTTACGAAATTGAATAAAATTTATATAATTAAATAAATAATTTTAATTTGGTAATTATCAAAAATAAATATTTTATGTTATCAAATTAGCAAATTAGATTTATATAATTAAAGAAATAATTTTAATTTGAATCATACCAAAATTAAATATGAAATAGATAATTATATAATTAAATGTTACGAAATTGAATAAAATTTATATAATTAAGGAAGTAATTTTAATTTGGTAATTATCATACCAATATTAAATATGAAATAAATAATTATGGACGATGCAACGATGCATTGGCCCTGGACGATAATATTTAATTTGATAATTACCAAAATTTAATAAATAATATCTAATTCCTTATGCACCTCATCAACTTCTCAACGCTGTAAGCTTCGGTCCCTCTCCTTGACAATGCAACGATGCATTGGCCCTGATATCTAGTTTTCAGATTATCCTGTATATGATACTTGCAGTACCCATGATGTGACTCGGAGAAAACTTGAACGATAGCATTTATTAGAGAATGACCTCAATCAGTTACGAAGGCAAGATCCTCAACTTTTTCAATCACTTCCCTAAGTTTCGTAAAGAGCCAAAACATTGATAGATCATTCTGGATATTGGGATCTTGACACGTAACAATAATCAGTTTGCCCCCGTTGTATGTGTTGACTAAAGTGCAAATACTATGAACTTGTTTCTAACCTTATGACGAAGATTCGAGAGTGTTAGATGTCAATTGGATGAGAAAATGAGTCAAAGTGATGAAATATAGCCAAAACATGATCACATATCAACTTTCAAGTTGAAAAGTTTTACACCGATTTTTAGCCTCATCTTGAAACCCCTTTTTGACATAGTAGAAGATCGAATTAAAAGTTGACATCTAAATCAAAGTTGCATCCCTTTAATTTAGCTTTCCAACGCATCTTGATTCATCTCAATCGGATATCGGTAGAGAAAGTTATGGCCAAAAGGAGTGAAAATAAATCAATTTTCAACCGTAGAATGATGTCTAAATTTTTAGTTGGAGATTGAGATCGATTTTTGGTCTAGTAAACGTTCGAATTGAGAAGGAGCTATTTCTAGAAAAGATGTAGCCCTTTGAGTTATCTTTCCAACCCATTTTGAATTGCCTTAATCGGATATCGGGAGAAAAAGTTATGACAACAATAATGAAATAGACGCATAGTGAAACAGCCAAAACAGCCGAATTTCTGCTGTTAACAGCCAAATTTAACTGTTTTCGGCATTTAAGGACATTTTTGTCTTTAAACCTCCAATAGGCCAAAGTGGAAATATGAACTTATGAAAAAGTCAAAGTGAAATTAAGGCCTTTTGACAGGGTCATTTTTAAAAGAACCCCTCCTTATCTGGCCCTTTCCATTTTCCCCAACCACTTTCTTTCACCGTCGTTGGAATTCTTTATAATGTGGTAATGTTTTTTTTATATATTATTTATGTAATTTGATAATTAAAATTAATTAAATTTTGTCTTTTATGTAAAATGGCCAAAAATTATTTTTTATTCATAAATTTTATATCAAGTTTATGTCATTCCGATTCATATGTTAGAGTGTCAAGACTATTGAATCATTTATTTCGTTATTTTTTGTAATTTGTGTAGTGTAGTAGTTGAAAATAAAATACATAAATGCAATGTAAACTGAAAATCAGTGCTACATGGAAATATTACAAAATTAAACCATCAAACAATAAAGAACAGTAAAAAAAATTAGAAAACACCTACATATACGACCCAACTCAAATGTCCACACCTATTATACACTCTTCACTACAACAATGAGTGGTACAAGCATACATGTCTACAATATAGTAAACCAAAATGTGCACGAGTAAATGAACATATTTTTTCATCCACAGTGTTGATATTCTCCAATAACTTTCAAGTCTCTTAGTGTCCTGAAGTACAAATTAGTCACTTCGTATTAGCATCCCAATATTGGTTCAACCTCATCATCCCAATCAAAACCCTCACACCTTACACCGTTCTACAAAATTAAAATATAAATAGAATCAATCTGTAAACCCTAAATCCGATATGCAACAATAAATGGTTATATTGTACCTTAAGACTATGACATCTTCAAAATCTACAATTAAGATTCCTTTTAGTGTGTTATGTAACTTTATATATGCACAACATCTACATCTAAGATGGGATTGCATATTGTTCATACTAGAGGAAGATATTCGGTACCTATCTTTTATTCTGTTTTTACTTTTTACACCAACATCACAAATCCCATAACCTTCAAAACACATTCCAATTCAATACAAACCCAAAACATTCTTCATTGAATGAGAAATCATTAGAGACTCAAATATATTTAATTTATCATAACTGATCTCCTACCCACAATGGTAGGACATCATATGTCCACCACTAACGTTACATTGCAATTGGACAAAAACAAAACTGCATTGTCATGGCTGCAAATCATTGGTTGCACGAGCAATAAGACAACATATCTCCTATTGTCATGCCGTTCAGGTTAACACCCCAAGATACAGGTCAAAATTTATCGTTATCTAAATCAAAATTTCACAAAATAATCGTCACAACCACTTCATTTTCCATAACAGATCACAAAATAATTTCACACTCATGTTCAAATCAAAATTTCATGAAATCATCATCACATCATATTTATTTCCCACTAGCAGATCAAAAATAAAAAAATTTGCACAACCTTGTTTTAATCCCCTACCCACCCCTTTATCCCTTTCCTCCATCCCTCCCGCCACTATCTTTGGAAAACATGCTATTTTTAATTTTCTTGTATAAATTTCAAAAAATATAAGCCCAGCCCCACCCAACACTATCAACCGAAAAATTCAAAGATCCCCATCTTAAATCTCAAAAATATCACAGCAAAATCATATGATACAACAATGGCCAATAGAGAGTCCAGCGACAGTGACAACAATGATGATGACAGATATGGAGTTAAAGGAAAATGGGCTGGGGAAAGGGAAAAAGGGCGGTGTGGGTGGAGGTAAGGAAAATGGATGATTTAGTAATATTACCGTGCAGGAGTGGATCCAGACAACTTGGGTTAGGGGGTTACAATAAAAATTTATAGTGTACCTTCTAATTAAAAAAAAAACTAAATTTATTATTATTATTATTATTATTTTAAACTGGGTCAATTGACCCTATAAGCGCCAGGTCCACCAGTGTTACCGTGTGCACTAGCAGAATTTCGACGACGACGAGGGCGAATGTGAAGTCTGACAATGGGGGAAGCCCAAAATGATCAGAGAGAGACAAATGACAGGAGAAACGTGGTTGAAAAATAACAGCAAAGATCCATGTCCCGGGTTTGGGACAGGTAGCATATCTCAAAAATTAATGAAAAATGCTATTTGTACACCTCATGGTGTACCAAATGCATTACACCCCCTTCACATGGAGGGGGTCTACGATTATTTTATTATGTGTGGGCCCCTCTCCATGTGAGGGGGGTGTAATGCATTTAGTACATCATTATGTACGTATAGCACTTCCGAAAAATAATAGGTAGGTGCAGGTGGGTACTGGGGTGTGTAAAAAACAAAAACAAAAAATAATCTTGTAACTCTGATGTGGCAACTAATATCCTACACACTTAGGGCAAGAAATTAGTTCTGTTAGTTTAAATACAAAGAAAATAATGGAGGGATAGGTAATTTGTTGTTAAGGTTCTTTCAAATTTTCAACACGGAGAACAATTCTCATGGTGTAAATGTCCCTTTCGAAACATATAAGGGTATTAATGTCATTTTGTGCCAATGGTATTTATGGCACTTTTAGCTTCTATTTGTCTCCCTTTGAAATAAAATTCTTTAATTTTTATGTTCATTTTCAACTATACATTCACACAATAAAAAATTTTATACATAAATTTAAAACTTTTTTTTACCTTTTAATCAAACATTCCCCAAAAAATCACTATTTATATCATCATTTTTTTTTTCTCGATAATGATCATCAAACTGGCTTAAAATATAAATAAGGGTATTTCTGACTTCTTAACATATAATGGGCCTTAAGAACTTATTTTGAGTAAGCTACACCCCTAATCACTTCTGATAGTTTGACAACACTTCCTAGAAAATAGCCACATCAGTTATCTTTTATCTGTTCAACAAGTTTGGGAATCTACACCGTGTTTGTGGATGGAATTTCCAAAGAAGAATTAGAATGGAATTTTCTGAGAGGGTAGTAGTCCTTATATAGCACACTTGGACTACTTACTGTCCTGTTTCGCCGTTTAAACTTCAACGTAATGCAATGGTCATTGGTTTGATTTCGCATCCAAGTTTCCAACATGAAATGAAATTCTGTCAAGCTAGTTGCGTTACACTCTTCACTATTTATCAGAAATCACAGATAACTTGATTGTCGAAGTGAAACATTTTTTCAACTTGTGACACAAACTAATGCTTGCAATTTGCATTTGAGAACATGTTTCTTATCCATATTAGCGCTTTCATCGAAAAATATATTGGATTGATTGGTGAAACTCAAACTTGAACTCAAATCTAATGGATAGAAAAGAGAAGTTAAGAATGCTATAACTTAGCAAAATAGCATTAAAAAGATAAGCTAACAGAAGACACTGTTTATGAAGCATAACCCAGTGAAGGCTAAGGCAGAAAGATAAACAAGAAGCAAGCTATACTAGACAATTTGCACTACACTTCTACAATATTATGAGCTTTGGGATGTGGGAAATACTGATCCAATATTGTTCCCCAGTTTCCTTCTCGTATTTCTGCTGTATGATTGGACAATTCTGGATACGCAACTCCCTTATTGGTGCCGTCTTGAAGAGAGGATCCGGTAGTGCCTTCAGATTGCTGCAATTGTAAAGTTTCAAAAAGTGGAGTCTAGGCATGATCTTGATGTGTTCATCTGCAGCTCTGATCATGTTCCATTCTTCCCAACTTCCCATGTTTGAAATTTCCAGTTTCTTCAACTTTGGGAATGCAATATTTTCTTCTGATGATAATGCAAATGATCTGTCTTTGCTGTCTGTCGTTATTTGATCATTCACATTTTTTGTTGCACCCAAAAATTCAAGCCCAAGAGATTTCAGATTATGCAGACCATCTATGTGGAGAGTTGCCAGGGACGGAAGTCTTCCAAGAGGAGGCAAAATTGTGCAATTTTGGCACTCTTGAAGTGAAAGATCATTCAGGTTGGTTAAACATACCATCCAATTGGGGAATCGAGTGCCTCCATATGACCTTATTACTAAAGATTGCAACCCGGAATGCAACTGAAGAGCTTCAATTACTTCGTCTTGGTTGCCTGTTTGAGCCTTAGAGTTGAAGTCGAGGTGCAAGTCCGAAATATGTTTCTTTTCACTCAACTCTGCCGTCCGGGCCTCAGCAGCATTTGTCACGTAACCCAATCCTTTGATTTTAAGACATCCTTGGAGGTTCTTCAAGTTTTTCAAATCCTCTAGCCCGCATGTCGCTGCTTCACCATCACTGCCACGAACAATGACGAATTTGCTCAACGTCTGAAGTGAGCTCAAGTGGCCAATCCCTTTTGGTAATGTCTTAAGACTATCAGTGCGATCTATCTCAAGGTGCCTCAAATTCACTAATTTCGCCATTTCTTGAGGCAATTTTCTGAGCTTGTCACAGGCAGAAAGATTCAAGGTTTGTAAATTATACAAATCACATAATGTTGAAGGCAACTTCCAGAATGGATTATGGGATAAGT
Source organism: Osmanthus fragrans (assembly GCA_019395295.1). Lineage (NCBI taxonomy): Eukaryota > Viridiplantae > Streptophyta > Magnoliopsida > Lamiales > Oleaceae > Osmanthus > Osmanthus fragrans. The sequence goes on along the minus strand of CM033341.1, from coordinate 24,461,415 downwards.
TGAAGAATTTCAAGCTAATCAACTTCCCAACTTCTTTTGGAAGTTTACCCAACCTGTTATGACTTAAATCTAATGCCTTGAGACATGCCAAGCGATTGCATAAATCTGGCTCAATCCTGTCCAGTTCACTTATAATTTGAGGCGTATCAAAGAAAGACTGAACCCAAAATGAGTGTAGTTTTCCCGCATTAGCAATGGAAGTAGGAAAGCGGACATCTTCTGCACGTACCAGGGTCAAATGACGAGTCGTTTTATAAGATGATCCCAAATTTACTGCTAACTCCCCATCGACCTCCACCACAGAACATTCTCTCTTCGTAAGATATTGCGCAAAATCATGAACCATGTCATGCATCTTAAATCTTAAAATCCTTTTACCGTCCTTGTCCTTTTCTATGTCTTGGAAGAAAGACCTCATAGCCAAATTTTGCAAGTATTCCTCACCTAATACTTCCATTTCTACATTTTTCTCAGGGCAGAGATAGCCTTGCGCCATCCAGAGTTTGATCAAATTGCTTGCATTGATGACGTGATCTTTTGGAAAGAAAGCACAAAACGAAAAGCACCTCTTCATTGTCGAGGGCAAATCGAAGTAGCTCAACATCAAAGGAGGAAGGAGACCTTTTTCTACTTCTTCAAATTCCCAGAACTCACTATTGAGAACATTCTGCCAATCTTGTAAAGAATTCTTGAACCGCATAAGACTGGCAATAGTCTTTACAGTAAGAGGTATGCCCCGGCACTTGTCAGCTATTTTCCTACCAATCCCTTCCAATTCTTCACAATCCTCTTTACTTCTTTCGAAAAACGCTATTTGACTGAATAGCGACCAACTGTCCTCGTCTGCCAACCGCCCCAAATGAAGCTCATAGCTACTTCTCAACATTTTCCCGACTCTCTCATTTCTCGTCGTCACTAGAATTTTACTTCCAGCTGCACCAATTTTGAGAGAGTTGAACAATTGTTCCCATTTCCTGTAGTCATCTGTCCACACATCATCTAGCACAAGCAGGAACTTCTTTCCTGAAATAGCATTCCTAAGACGGCGCAATACAGTTTCAAGTTCAAATAAATACGAAGCATTATCTTCAAGGTCTTCAACAATCGCTTTTGCAACTCGAACTTCTTCAAAAGGCTCAGAAACACATACCCACATTTTTTTCTCAAAATCTTGCTCTACAGAAGCACTATTGTAGACCATTTTTGCTAGAGTTGTTTTACCAATTCCTCCAATGCCGACTACGGAAACAACATTGAATCCATGACTTGGGCTACCCTCAGACAACAACTTGCTTACAAGAGTATTCTCATCCACATCTCGACCTCGTACTTCAGATATATCAATGTAAGAGTTAGTTTTTAGTCTCTCAGGTTCACCACTCTCCGTTAACATATTAAAATTGTACCTATCTTTCTCGGTGGCAATTACATCGAGTCTTTCGTTAATGTCCTTTATCTTGAGGGCTACGTCACGACTTAGGACAACTCGTCTAAATCCAACCCAAGGTAAAGAGAGAAAAAACCATACCTTTTTCTTGGAAAGGGATGAATCTTCAACAACTTCGGTTTTCGCCTTTTGGAGAGCAGTTAGCCATTTAGACAACACATCGTCCACGTCATAGGCTATGTCTTTGAGCTTTTCTAACCAAATTTTGACTGATTCATCCTTCACTTGTCTCTTTTCAGCATCAACAAGCACAGCTCGGATGGATTGCAATCCGCTGATGAGTTTTTCGATATCTTTTCTGACCCCCACACCTAATCTCACCTGCTGTCGGATCCGTTCTTCCATGATTTCAGCCAATTGTGTTAAGATTACAGTTATAATTGCATCAGCCATGGTTGAAGATGACAAAAGATTGAATAAAACGCAAGTGAAATTGGCTCAAGAGATTAGACAAACAGGGATGGATTTTTTTTTTATAGGAAGCTTCATATGTAGTAATAAGGAATCTTAAGAAATTTCCCAGTGATTGATGCATAATTTAACAGATTTGAACCTCTTTTTTTTTTTTTTTTTTTTTTTTTTTTTTTTTTTTACTTTAATATTGTCCAGCACTTTCTAATTGTCACGTCCAAACATGTTAACGGAGGACCAAAACCTTGACACATAATGTACAATCATTGAGAGACAGAGAAAGTAAGAGAGTAGGATTTCCTACGCATTCCATTAATTCCAACAAATAATGTAGGATATATATTCAAAAGAAAAAGAAAAATAATTAACAATATATCTATGCTTTCAATTACCATTAACAATGCTCAATAACGAACAATGCATACTATTAGAATATATATATTTTTGAACATATATTATCTCATATGCAATTATATTTGACGCATTTTTTTTTCTGTGGAGTTTCAATACAAACAATAAAAAAGTCTTAGTAAAAGGTTTAAACAGAAAATAAAAAGAAGAAAAATTGTAGAGCATTGACAAAAAATGTTGTGGACAAAAAAAAAAATGTTATTCTAATGAAAATTATACATTTCAATTTATTCAACATTTCACATTATATACATAATTTCATAAACCAAAAAAAAAAAAAGTGTAATTCATATATATTCTTTTTAACAATTTAAAATTCTCCTTTAACAATATCAATTCATCAATTATTTAAAAAAAAAACATTATTAGTATCTAAAAGAATATTACGCATATCATTCTTCCGATACATAAGATGTGCAACGCACATGCTTACTGCTAGTTAATAATAAAAGACAAAGGAACCAAAAAAAAAAAAAAAAATCTATTTGCCAACACAATATAAAAATTTACACGTGTCTTAAATAAAATCTTATCACATTGTATAAAATTTTACGTACTTTAAATATAAATTGTTAGAAGATATTATGTTCTATAAAGTGTTCTTTATAATATATTGTGAGATTTGTATAATTTTATTATCTTCAATTCTTTGAACTCCAAGAATAATAAATTTACTTTTATGAATTAATAAGGTATTAAAAATGAGGATAACATTTCACTTGATGTTTTTGCCAACATCGCAAACGGACAAACAAAAATTCTTAGTTGCCGGTTTTCTAAGTGAATTTTTGACAAAGGAAAAAAAAATAATAATAATAAATTTTATTTTATTTTATATAATGACCTATAATTGGAATTTATTAGCATTATATTATTTTCGGCAGATTACAAAAAGCTCCCTGAGGTTTATGAAAATTACAGAGACACTCCTTCCATTTTAAAAATTTACACAAACCTTCCGTATATGTTAAGTTTTAAATAATGCATACATCCCTTTTAAGTTTGTGACAATTTTAGAGACATCTCTAAAAAATTACACTAACCTGTTCGATTTGCCATTATTTTTCATGGAAGTTAGAAATGAAATTCCAATTTTCACTTTTAACTTGTTTGATTGATCAAATTTTCTTGGCAAACCGTTTTCCACCCAACCCCCCACTTGACCCTGTTTTCACCTTTTTAATTAATTGGTTTTTCCACCATTTTGGTGGTAATTTGTTTTCCAGAATTTTTTTTTTTTTTTTGACAATTGAAATAAATTTTATTCTCAATTGTAAAAAATTATAATTTTCATGGAAAACAAAGTCAAACGAATGGTATTCGATTTTTCATTTTTGTTTTGTTTTGTTTTGTTTTTTTGTTTTAGTTTTTGTTTACAATTGAAACAAATTACATCCCCAATTATAAGAAATTATATTCATTTAATTGACAATTTTCATGAAAAATAAAGTCAAACATACACCAAAAGATAGAAAATTTCAACATTTTTCAATTGAAAAATTATATCAATCAAACACAATAATTGACAATTTTCAGTAAAACAAGTTCTCAACAATTCAATTCCCTGTAATTATCAAATATATATATTTATTATTATTATTATTATTTTTTTTTGTGAACTCTCTATTAAAGTAAAAGTATTAAAAAAGTGATATATTTGAAAAATGTTTATCATGTTATCTCTAACTTTCAAAGAAGAAAGCATTTCACTCAAAACTATCAAATATCTGAGCAATCATTTAAGATTAAATCACAACTAGAATCTCTCCATCTTGTGTTCCCGAATATAATTATTCAAAATTAATTAAATGTTACAACTTCTTTCACTTGGGTCCACTTTATTCGTATATCACATGTACGTATATTCGTATATGAATGTAGAAAATGATATACTATTAAGACAAGTATGAAGTGTGCGCATAAAGAATGTAATTTGAAAATTGTTGTTGGTATTACGGGGTTTTTTTTATAAATACAAAATTTATGAAGAAATAATCTTGAATTTATATTAAAGATTTATTTTGTTTATCTCCATTTTATATTCTTATTGGGTAAAATAAAGCATAGATATCTTGTTTTCTAAAATAATAATTATGTTTGAATTACCAAATTTATTACAAACTTCATATAATGCAAGAGAATGCGTCCACTTTAAAATTACCACATTCGGTAACGAGTCTCACATGAATAATTTTGTTAAATTTTACTACTTGCAACTCAAACTTTCCAAAAACATGAAAATTTAAATTTTGTCCACTTTATGTTTTATTAATCAATGCAATAAAAACCATCAAACTTTTAATCAATCTGATCTATGTTCAATTTGGATCAATTTTAGAATTTAAATTTTTTTTTTATTTGTGTTCCTTTTTTTTTTTTAAGCGGTCTAATTCAATTTCAAATCGTAGTTAAAATATTGAAATTTAAATGAAACCTTTTTACAATAGCTTGACCTGGTTCAAGACCTTTTCTTTACATGTCCGTGTGGCATCAAATTGACAATTTCAAAAAGGTAATTCAATTCGATTTGTCATTTATTAATTAAAAACTTTTTATGACCATTTTTTTAAGAGATTAGTCTGTTTGGAAACCCCAAAAATTCCCCTAAAAGAATGGATCACCTGTCTTTCAAGTGACTGTTTAATAAAATTTGAACGATTTCCATCTATTTGACCACATATGTACTAAAAAAAGATAATTTCTGGATATAAATGCGACAAAAGGGACCCAAGTGAAAGAAGTTGTAATAATTGGGGAGTGTGGGTCATTAATAAAATAATTTTCTCCATTCTTTTTTATTTTTATATTATAACATTATTGTTACATAGGTCCAATTTTTTGTTTATTTAAATTGGAAAAATGAGAATAATTGTCGAATTGAAAAAATATTATTGTTATAGTTTTCGCTCTTACTGAAATTGTGTAAATCTTTTTTTATCCTGATACATACGCAACAATTGACATTTATGTCATTTTTTAAACCCGTTTTGTAGGGATCTAAGCGTCATAAGCATTGAGTAATTATTTAAGTATACATCATGGATTGTATGGGTAACTTTTTCTTTAAATTCATTAACAATTTTACCTTAATAGTCCTTTTCAAAATTTTCTCATGCAATTGACAATTTAGAAGTTCATTGTTGAGATCAAAATCAATGGTGTCTTATCCAAATTTGTCATCGACATAATTGATATGATTGAACCCTGCAGAATTTTAGTGACTCGAAAAATTATTCAATGGAAATTAGATAATATTATGAATAAATCAATTACCTAGTCCTAGCTCCTTTGTTATAAAATCATAAGTCACACATGTTTTCACCAAAAAAAACTTGTTAAAATGTGTAAATACAGTGCAACGACTATTGAATTTTTTGTTTTTCATGTTCTCGAATATAATTATTCAAGATTAATTAAATGTTAAAGTGTTTTTGAAGAATTTACCATCTAAACAATAGTTTGTTGTTGATTTAGTAGGAAGTGTTTACACGGTATTTTACATATTACATGATTACTGTTAAAAGAACAAGAAGATGGAAGAAAGTTTGAAAATGTATTTAAAGCATTACCACTAATATTTACCCCAAAATAATGTAATTTATTTACATTAGAAAAGATCATTGATCTATGTGACAGGTGATGCTTTATAAAATGATAAGGTTAATTAAATGTAAAAATATGAAACTCGTTTCATTGGTCTTATCATTTAATGTTACATCGTATGGCGATCATCTCTAATAGAGATAAATATCATTACTCTTTGAGCTAACATGTAAAAGAAAAATGGTCAATAGAGGTTTGTGTTTTTTAAAACTTGAAATAAAAAAATGTATGTGTAATTTTCCAAAATAGAGAGGGTGTCTTCAAAATTGCTATAAACCTTGAGGGATTTATGCATTATTGAAAACTTGAAATAAATAAGGTTCATGTAATATTTGAAAAGGACAGAGGTATCTATGAAATTCTTATAAACTTCACGGAGGTATACATTATTAAAAACTTTAAATAAAAGAGAATTGTGTAACTATTTTATCCGTAAAAATCTTATCTTTTCCTCGTGACGTAATTCTAGAGATAAGTACCACGTCTCCCTCTCTCTTGCAAGCATTGTCTTTGTTTTGATCTAGTATGCTTAAGCCTCTCTTCTAAGAACACGTGGATTTAAATTTATATAAATAAAAAAGTGAAGTAGAAATTGAGCAAATAAGAGGAGGGTTAGAAAGAGATGGAAACAATTGGATTAATTTTGACATAACTTCTTTGGGAAAATGGCAACCTCATACTTCATTTTCAGAGCATTATATTAATTTTCGACCAAAAAAAAAATGAAAAATAGAAGAAGAAATTGTTGTCATCTTATTATCAAGGAGAACGAGAAAATGCAGTGGGTGGCCTATTTGCTGTAAAAATAAATATTATATTAATTATATTAGAAAAATATAATTATTATTTTTTATTATTCACGTGTCAATAAATTTGTATCATGTCACGTCTGTAGTAGTTATTTTTAGTTGAAGAAAAATAAAATTACAATTTACACACCTCTTTGAACAAGTTAAATAAGTTGGGGACGCCACTGCAATTTGTCTTGTTAACAATCAAGGGGAAAAAAATGTAAACTTATCTCTTTTGAGACATAATAGTCTAATGAAATCTCTGTTGTTACGATTTTTTTCCCGTATTTTCTCAACAATCGAGTTCAATGGAATCACGTCAACGACCCCCCCACCCACCCATCCCACCCCACCCCACAGGTGATTATTTTTATTTATTCTGCAAACTAGAAAGAACCACACGCTCTATCAAACCGAACTCTTCTACCTTTTCGATAGCCAACAAACGATATTCTCATCCTTCGCAATCCAACTTGGAGTCCACGGTCCACCACGTTGATTCAAGTGCAGCTGATAGTGCATCTTTATGTGTTCATGTGATTAAGGGGACGTCACTGCAATTTGTCTTGTTAACAATCAAGGAAATTTTTTGTAAACTTCTCTTTTGAGACATAATAGTCTAATGAAAATGTCATGTATTTGCAGTATTGATCAACTCAAAGATCTAGGATATATTTATCACGAACAAAATTTTATAGCAAAGAAAGAAGAATTTTAATGGTATATCACATATACGTATATTCGTATATGAATGTAGAAAATGATATACTATTAAGACAAGTATGAAGTGTGCGCATAAAGAATGTAATTTGAAAATACAAAATTTATGAAGAAATAATCTTGAATTTATATTAAAGATTCATTTTTTTTTAATCTCCATTTTATATTCTTATTGGGTAAAATAAAGCATAGATATCTTGTTTTCTAAAATAATAATTATGTTTGAATTACCAAATTTATTTCAAACTTCATATCATGCAAGAGAATGCGTTCCACTTTAAAATTACCACATTCGATAACGAGTCTCACATGAATAATTTTGTTAAATTTTACTACTTGCAACTCAAACTTTCCAAAAACATGAAAATTCAAATTTTGTCCACTTTATGTCTTTTATATATATATTGTTTTCTAAAATAATGATTTTGTGCGTACCTAACTATTTATCAAAGTAGTAAAGTATTTGTGAAATAAATTTGAATTACCAATTTATCATATATATCGTACAGGAAATTGTATTCAACTTCAGAACTATCACAATCGACAAACGAGTCTCACTTAAATAATTTTGTCAAATTTGACTCCTTGAAACTCTAAAACCATCCCAAACATTACTTGAAAATTCCAAAATTCTCTATTAATGTCTAGATAAGATATTTTTGTACAATGATTATATGTGTATCTATTTATTTACCACAGTAAAAAAAAAAAAAAAAAAAAATTCATAATATGATCTTGATTTACCAAATTTACCAACATCCTATTATTTTACGAGGTTGTGTTTAACTCTAGAACTATCACAATCGACAAACGAGTCACACTTAGGGTTCGTTTGATTGCAAATGTGAAATTTGGGTGGAATGAAAATGAATTGCATAGAACTTGTTTTACCGAAATTGTCGATTAATTGTGTTTGATTTGTATAATTTTTTGCCCGAATTCTTTTGAAATTTTGAATCTTTTGGTGTTCATTTGACTTTGATTTTCATAGAAATTGTCTATTAAAGTAATAATTTTCTTTTTACCATTGAATTTAGAATTTGTTTCAATTGCAAAAAATAATAATAAAAATAAATTATTATACTGAATCATTTGACTATTTGCAATTCTAAAACCATTCCAAACACTTGAGAATCTCAATAATGTCTTATTAATCAATGCAATGAAAACCATCAAACTTTTAATCTTCTATAAATTAGTGTGATTGTATATTTTTTACAACATAAAAAAATATAAATTTTTCTTACAAGTTCCTCGTCGAGAAAGGTACAAGCTAAGGATACGTTGGTACAACCACAAAAGAAAGACATGTACACCCTTTTTTTTCACGTAAATACTATGATAAAGAGATAAAGATCCATTTCATTTTATTTTTGCAATTAGAAGGGGTAAATGTTTTATAATTTTATTTATATAAATTGAATAAATGAAAGCCAACAGGTAGGGTCCACGTATAGGACATGTGTCAAGGTCATTCAATTATTTTAAACGCTTGGTTATACATTGTTTTGTCATGTAAAATGTTTTATTTTTGTTAGCCCACTGTTGAGTCTTGAGATATGTCCAAAAATACAGTGCCACGACCACAAACAAACAGACATAAATTATTTCATTAGTTAGCTTCCAAGGAAATAAATAGTTTTTTTTTTTTTTTTTAAATACACCCCATTACTAGCGCCTCCACCTATCCTGTCCTGGGTCTTGATGAATGAGGTAAATCGCAGGTTATGCCTCCAAAGGTACAAAGTGGAAGACTACTTGTACACTTGCACTTACCAAAAAATAGAGTTTCTTATTCGTACCTCGACTGGAAAATGTCACGATCCAAACAATTTTATTATTTATTTTATAATTAATGGTGTAAAATATTTCAAAAATTATTTAATAAGGTTTATTATGTATAAAAAGACACAACAATTTGATATTTGAAAGACTTGGATTTTTGTTTTTTTTTTTTTTTTTTTTTTTGTTTTTAAAATAGCTCATGAACTTCCAAAATGTTACATTTCAAATAAGTAACATAATTAACTCGGAACAATACTTTTAAATATTTTAAGCTATCATACGTGCCGACTAAAAATAAAAATATGGAGCAAAAACTATCAGGAAATAATCTCGTCTCAATGAACTTTTGTTCCAATACTCAACTAGTAAAATATATTCCTTCTGAAAAACATAAGATTCAACTCAACTACATTTAGAAGGGTGTGATTATGTGTAAATGCGAAATTGAAATTATAATTAATAAGCAACAAGTTACAAGTTAATTATGTCTAGGTGTTTAGTCAAGCAATTCAACTTCTCCTATGTTTGAATACCGCAGTTATATCAAAGCAGTAAATAAAGTAATAAGCAATACGAGAATTGTTTACGGAGAAATCCAATGTGGAAAAAATTTTGGGCGCTTTGCCAGTCAAAAATTCACTATAAACTTTTCAATAAACTTACAAATCACCAACAAAGTTGACGACACAAGATTTCCGATATCCTGTTTGAAGTTTGAAGCAGTCCTCCTAGAATGTGCACACTAACACCAATCTTGGCTCTTCTTGTAAAGCAGTTCTCTTGGAATAAGCACACGAACTCCAATTTTAACTCTTCACGAATGTTTATCTCCTGCAGATCTTGAAAAAAATTCATTGTTCTTCAATAATCTTCCTTGAACTTCAACTCCTTGAAAGAACCCAGCGAAGATTGCTCATTGATGTTTGATTTGATTGTTTGATGTTTTCACAAGGTTTGGCGCATATCACAAAGGTGAATTGAACTAGATCTAAAATCTTTTGAATGTATTCTCTCAATGAATGCAATGTTCAATCTCTAGTTCGGAAATAATGAGACGTCTCTATTTATATGTTGGACGTTTTAGGTAATGTGGTCCAAGTAAAAATCTTGACCATAAAACACTGTCGCTGGAGTAAGGAGCTGTTTCGCTCGAGTGAAGGGTTTGTCGCTCCAACGACGGTTGTACGAAGGTCGAGCGATCAATGTACTGTTGCATCCGCTCGAGCACAAGTTTGGGGCGTAGCTAGCGAAAATCCGACGTATATCCTTCTTGTTCCAATAATGAACCTCAAACCTATTCTAACTTACCAACTGTGAAACTTTGCAATTAAGTCCCTCACCTTTTATAAATGTTCAAGTTGGTCATTTTGGTCACAGAATTGCCAATACAAAATATAAATCTAACACCTTATATACACATGACTTTTAGAAAAATAATATTCTTAATTCAAAGGTATATTATCTGTCTATCATCTTAGCACACGCCTCAACTCTCTAATGGCTCCTGAAATGTTGTGAATCACAATATGGTCAAACACTTGTCCAGTGAGCAGAATATTTGTGTACATTGCACGTTCAAGTATCCAAGAACGCATGTCGAGTTCAGATTTTTCAGGTATGCATGATAAGTCCAGACCCCTACAATTCTCAAATTGTACCATGACTGCTCAATAACCCAGCAATGGTTAACACGTAATCTGATATCACAAGTGCTTTGTACAAAAAAAGGTAAATAGCAATAACAAGTAAACGTCGATACCAAGCCCGGATTTATCCTTAGCAATACTTCACAATGTAATCGAGCCATTATTCGTTCTATCACCCACCTTGAAATCATAAGACCACTTTCGATATAGAATAATAGTAAACATAACAAGAGGGATGTCTGATGAATTACACAAACTTTTATACATATGAGCTCATGAAATATGATAATCATAATAATTTCATAAACATGTCAATGTGTCTGGTTATCAAGTAATATTTAACGCGTCTCAATCCCTTATTGTTGGAAATTATTTTTTATTGGCTTACTTAATATAGATTGATTTTTTAAATATCAAGTAATATTTAACGCGTCTCAATCCCATATTGTCTGGATGGTACGAGTTTCCTTAAGTTTCTTTATTGCCTTATCAAATATTTATTGATTGATTCTATTATATACTAACCGTGTTTTAATGCTTTAATTTTGGGTAAGTTCAATTAGTTTCTTGAAGATTATTTTACATACTTATTATTAAAATCATGTGAATGTTTTGAACATTTAATTTCTGAATTTTATAACAATAGGCATATTAGAGACGACGACGATACTATTTTGGATGAGTCCTATTGACATGTAGTTATTAAAATTAAAATTTTTTTTACAAGTTTTTATGATTTTATAAATATTTTGTCTGGTATTTATTATCCTATTAGTTGTATGGCCATTGAACGTCTTTATGTAATTGTTAGAGATTTTAATAGATTTAAAGATGGCCCCGATTTTAGTTCAGTTATATTTGCCATGGAATTAAAGTTTGGAAAATATTGGAAAGAATTGCCCATGTTATTTTCGTTAGCATGCGTCATGGACTCTCGATATAATTTATCGAGCACTAAATTTGTAATTTATCGAATTTCAAAAGCTTTAACTTTTAACGTACCTATTACTTATAAGAATTTGGAATCAACTTTATGTGAAATGTATGTATTATATGCTTCACGAATGGATACACATATTACTCGTGTACCATTCGACTCTACAAATACTCCTCACACTAATATAACAGATGACGACGCTGAAATTTTAAATTTATTCGAAAGCATGAACTCATATTGATATGATTCAACTGCATATGCATGTGGTTCCTCCAGTAGTAGTAGTTTGTCTTCCACTGCATGTACTCAAACATCTAGTAATAATTCAAATACGTCGTCTGCTGAATTAATTGATTACTTTAATCATAGCGTGCCTAGTAACGATGCAATTATGAAAAATTCAGAAGAAGTAATTGAATTCTGGCAAATATATGAACGTCAATGGCCAATAGTTTCCGCAATGACAAAAAATCTACTAATACCTCCGGTTAGCACTGTAGCTTCGGAGTCTGCTTTTAGTGCAGTGAATAGGGTTCTCTTCGGGAATAGGGTTCTCTTCGAGGTTAGAATTCGATTAAAAGAAGATATTTTGGAAGCATTAATGTGCCACAAAACGCTCATTTTCGATTGCAAGATAAATATGTCAAAATTACATGTAGTCAAGTAAGTGATATTTAATTTAATATTCATTACAAATTTTTATTTAAATACTTTCATAATTTTTTAAAAAAAAATTGTATACGTAACAAGTTGTTTGTGTATAATTTTTAACTCCACCTGCTCCGACTCGAAATTGAAGTAGTTGGTCTCAAACCCGAATAAAGGAGGAGGGTTTATCTTTTTATTTTTATTATTTTAAAAAGAAAAATATTTTGAAAAATATATATTTTAAAAAATGTTTAGAAAATATGTATTTATATATTAATATATTATTTTTAAGTTTAGGTTTAAAAAAAATGGCTAGCTCGTGAGCCGAGTCGGAGCTCGGCTCATCAAGGCCCACAAGCTACGAGCTCGTGTGAATAAAGATCGAACCAGATCGACTCGATCCATTGCCACCTCTATTCACCACCGCCATTTACTTTATTATCACTCACTCACCCTTTTATTATCCCCACCCCATCCATCTCACTTCCTATCCTTATCATCCCCATTTCATATTCCCAACCACTTTCTTTCACCATCTTTGGACTTCTTTATAATATGACAATGTTTTTTTATATGTATTACTTATTTATTTTGATAATTAAAATTAATTAAATTTTTTCTTTTATGTAAAATGGCCAAAAATTATTTTTTATTCATAAAATTTATATCAAATTTAGGTCATTCCGATTCATATGTTAGAGTGTCATGACTATTGAATCATTTATTTCGTTATTTTTTGTAATTTGTGTAGTGTAGTAATTGAAAATAAAATACATAAATGCAATGTAGACTGAAAATCCATGCTACATGGAAATATTTCAAAATAATAGTCAAACAATAAAGAAAAGTAAAAAAATAAAATAGAAAACACCTACATATATGACCTGACTCAAATGTCCACACCTATTATACTCTCTTCACTACAACAACGAGTGGTACGAGCATACATGTCTACAATATAATAAACCAAAAAGTGCACGAGTAAGTGAACATCCTTTTTCATCCATAGTGTCGATCTTCTCCAATAGTTTGATGACAACATCATTCAAGTCACTTAAAGTCATAAAGTACATATTAGTCACTTCATATTAGCATCCCAATTACACCGTTCTACAAAATTAAAATATAAATCGAATCAATCTATAAACCCTAGATCCGATATGCAAGAACAAATGGTTATGTCGTACCTTAAGACTATGACATCTTCAAAATCTACAATTAAGATTCCTTTTAGTGTGTGTATGTAACTTTATATATGCACCACATCTGCATCTACGATGGTACGACATTCGGTATCTATCTTTTATTTTGTTTTTACACCAACATCACAAATCCCATAACCTTCAAAACACATTCCAATTCAATACAAACCCAAAACATGCTTCATTGAATGAGAAATCATTAGCAGCTCAAACATATTTAATTTATAAGAAAGAACTGCCCAAAATGGAACGACATCAGATGCCCACCACTAACGTTGCATTGCTATTAGACAACAACAAAACTGCACTGTCATGGCTGCAAATCATTGGTTGCAAGAGTTATAAAACGTCTCCTATTGCCATGCCATTCAAGTTAACACCCCAAGATACTGGTCAAAATTTATCGTTATCTAAATCAAAATTTCACAAAATCATCATCACAGCCTCTTCATTTTCCATAGCAGATCACAAAAATAATTTCACGGCCATGTTCAAATCAAAATTTCACGAAATCATCATCACATCATATTTATTTCCCACTAGCAAATCAAAAATAAAAAAATTTGCACAGCCATGTTTTAATCCCCTACCCACACCTTTATCTCTTTCCTCCGTCCTTCACCACTATCTTTGGAAAGGAAATATTTAATTTTTTCGTATAAATTTCAAAAATTTTTAGCCCAGCCCAGGCCACACCCACACCCAATATCATCAACCCCACACTATCAACCGAAAAATTCAAAGATCCCCATCTTAAATCTCAAAACAATCACAGCAAAATCATATGATTTCTTATATGATACAATATAGAGTCCAGCAACAGTGACAACGACGACGATGACAGATATGGTGTTAAAGGAAAATGGGCTGGGGAAAGGGAAAATGAGTGGGGTGGGTGGAGGTGAGGAAAATGGACGATTTAGTAATATTACCGTGTGCACTAGCAGAATTTTGACGACGGCGAGGGCGAATGTGAAGTCTGACGAGGGGGGAACCTCAAAATGATCAGCAATTCGGCTAAACGAACAAGGCGTATTGACAGGCTGAGGTGGCAACTTTTAAATGTTGAAAAAATTAAAAAAAAAATTAAAAAATGAAAAATTATTGTTTGCACGTGATCTCGTTTGACTGACTTAAACCCAAAAAGGCACCCACCCAATTATTACCCCATTCCAAAACCCAAAGGAAGGCGAAAACGAAATCCATCTTCGACCGGCAGAACATCAGTTGGAGGTTATGCCGCCACACTAGCAGCACTTCCATCGTACATGTCACCGAGGTAATCTCACCCTCTTCCTACTACCCATCATCCTCCATTCTAAAACTCAAAGGGAGGCGAAAACAAAATCCACTCTGGCCGGCATAACATGTAAGGTTACACCGCCACACCGGCAACACTTCCATCGTACGTGTACCGAGGTAATCTCACGCTCTTCCTTCTGACCATCATTAATAATTTTATAATTCACTAATTTATTATCTATTTTTACCTAATTCCTCGTGTGTAACTTAATTTTTCACGAAACAAAATGAACTCTTGGAAAAACAACGAAAGAAGAAGACAATCTTGATCGAGTAAGTTTATTCTGCAGATTTTCATCCCGTTTTTTAGTAAATGTATGGGCTTTTGTTGAAGTATGAGAAGACTTTAATTGTAATTTTTTTATTTTATTTTTGTGTTTTACAAATTGATTGATTTGAATGTGAATCTGGCGAATAAAAATAATTCAGTGGATATTTGTAATTCATAATGGTGCCCATATATTGGATTTTAAAGCTACTCGACATTTTATCTTTTACCCAGTCATATTGGCCATATTACAGATACAAGAATAGCAAGGATTTGGATGTATATTGTAAAGCAAATATGAAGAGCCAGTTTTGATAGTCGAGAGATTGTTGATTGCAGAGAAGCCTGTGGGTGTTGCTAGAGATTGATTGTATGTGTTGGTGTTTTGTTGTCTATTGTTATGGAATAACTTGAAGACGTATGGAGCACAAGATCAAATGGTGATTAAGTTTAAGTTTTCGTTATATTATCGATTAGTAATTTCGTTTGCGTATTATTGACTATCGGGTTGGTATCCAAATCTATGTCGTGAATTTGCATATGTTTACGTTGACCTTGCCGATTTGTTTTTCACATTGTAGAATGGCCGGTAGGAATCATGGAATTTGTCATAGCTGTAGATCGAAGGAGCATTTCTTCGCCGACTGTCCACGTAAATGCCTGTGCCTAAAATGCGTGTACGGATTTGAGAAGTGTTACTATTTCGTGGTGGACAATGACACTAAAAATAAAGGGCAATTATTTGTTTGCTGTAGTAAAAATTGTGGATTTTGGGATTGGGCGTCAAAGACCAATATTCTAGTGATGGAACTTCCTCAGAGAAGTCTGTGATGGACGAGATATCTGAACAAATTTCACACGTGCTCGCATATCAAGTTCGCATCTCTGATGCAGAAGAGCTACACATTACAGTGACTGTGAAGGTCTGTAAGGAAAAATGATAGCGAAAGTGGCTTCAGAATGGAGGCTGGTCGACCTGATTAGTACATATTGGTTTGATGAAGTAGTTATGACATAATCTTGTTATGTGTTTGGAATATTAGTAGCAAAGATATGTGAACTATGTTCGTATTTTAATTAACAAAATTGGAGCATATTTTGTGCAATATTTGTAAGATTAATCTCTTTCACTGTTAGCTGTTCAATGAATACACAACATATTACACTTGTGTGCTGAAACATGTCAGATCACACGTCTATTACACTCGAAAAAACCTGATCAAATTCAAGAAATTAATGTTAAGATGACTTGGGTTACCTTGATAATCATAACACTAAGATTCAATCTTTTATTTGCAGTTAACATAGACACATCACACACCAAATTTACGAACCATTCAAAAGTTCAATCTGAATTCAAACATTCTGACCATAACAAATCTAAAGCACTCTTACACCATTGTACAACATATTAGAAGCTAGAATGAAGCACCCACAAAGTAATTAGTTAATTAACAAAAATGTTACAACATTGTGGGCTCTAGTGATGGGTTCCAAATGTTACAAAAACTCATCTGAAATGGAAAAATTCCCTACTGACAACAACTTCAAATTACAGAGTCAGCAACCTCTATAATGAGGAATTTCAGAAACTGATGGAGCACTAACACGATAAGGAATTCCCTATGCCACCACCTGAGGTTGAAACTCCCCTGACAGTAGATATCTTGGAGACATCAGGTATCCCATCTGCTGATTGCCCACCTTAGTCTGTGTACGTCCGAAGATATGGTGTCAAAAAATATATGGCACATCTAAAAACATATGGTATCAAAAAAATGAGCAGGCTGCAGGCCAATCTAGCGAGCAAAATATATGCAAATCTATTGATAGATAGGATAGAAATTTACTAAGCCAATCTAGTGAGCACCAAGCCAATGAAGAAACATATCATATTCTTCCACACCAATGTTTATTCTTAAATCTATTTTGTTCTCTAAATTTGGAAGTGTGATGCATACATAACATATCATGTAATAACCCTATTTGTGCAAAAGAAAGTTAAAGTTAACCACTTGCCTGAGCCTCCTTGGTCTTGAAATTGTGGAATGTAGTATGACATAACTTCACCTATAATACAAAAATCCATCAAAATGTGTATAGATGAAACAAAACTTCATCTTTAATTTTAAATGAGAAATTATGTGCACACCTTGTGTATTATACATATCGTTCGCCGAGGATGGATGTATGAAACCCGAACTTGGTAAGACACCTGTGTTCTGGAACAGTGTCGCGATGGAATTTTGTGACAACTGGAACTGCGTGGGCATGGAGTATTGTTGTTGTGTTGCTTGCTGGACGTCATGAGGACTATCTTGCATGTCACTATACCTCACACTAGGTCGTTTTCCTTTTGTTGATCCCGAACTTCCCTGCATGTGCAAGTAAGGTAATAAGTATTACACGAATATGAAATTCTTTGATTTATATAATAGATTATTTAGATGTACCTTAGATTTCTTTGACATGGACTCCAAGGGGCCTTTTTTCCTTAGTTTCCTGGGCACCCCTTTTTCTTTTGATTGGATCGGATCCCGTACGTTCACGCTGATATTATTCTGCGTTTCTATATACTTATTGGCTCCCTGAATTGTGGGATGTGAGAGGACGTTACTTCCACTACCCGACCTTTTCGACTTCATAAGGTCTTCACATTGAACTTTTATCCAATCCATAATCATACGTGCTCGCCCTTCATCATCGGCAACAAGGTCTGCCACTTGTGTGAACACGCGATACATCTCATCATACCTTAACTGTTCAGGAGAACAAACCAAAACATCGTAGTTCACTGGGACCCTCACATGTGCTCTATTAATGTCTCTCATCCATCTACAAGGTATATACCTATCCGGAAGTAAGTTGACGTCACTACAAATCAGTACTGCGATCGCATGATGGCATACTATTATCCGAAATTCGAACAAGTGGCAGATGCATACAACTTTGCACTTCTCTTTCTTAAATGAGACGAAAAATATTTTTTTCGTCCATCGCCCCTCATTCATAACATTCTCCCGTACCTTATATGTTGTCCCACAGTTCCTTGCCGAACTAGATACGAGGTCGCAGTAAACTTTCCCCATGAACTTGTTTTGAGCTTCCCTAAATTTAGAAATGGTGTACATTGACTGCAATTATTGCTTCATTTCGTATTGTGTTGCACATGGCACTATTTACGAGAATGCCTTAAAATCAATTTGAAATTCCTTCTCAACCTTATTTTGAAGCGTGCGTTCATATTGTTCGACAAACTGTTTCAAGGATGTCTTCGAATGCACATATCCATCGAAGAACGCATTCATACTCTTACTTCTTTGCGTTGTCGACATGCCCACCTAGAAAATGGTCTTCAAAAAACAAGGTACCCAACGATCTATGTTCTCATAAAGTCCAGACAACCACTCATTATCATACAAATCGAAGGTATGAATCATTATTGCCTAGCCTTGTTTGAATTCTTGCACAAACTCTGTATTGTAAACCAGTCTGTGATAGCATCAAATATTCTAGATTTATTCTCGTGGTATCCAAATTTTTCAGGCAATTTCTTCAGAATATGCCACAAACACTATCTATGCTTTGTGTTGGGAAAAACTATCTGAATTGCATTTTGCATTACTCTGTCTTGATCGTTAATAATCCTGTGAAGGGCAATGTCATGCATACATTGAAGCCATGTACTGAAAAACCACACAAAAGTATCATTGTCTTCGTTCGACACCAACCCACAATCAAGCATGTTGATTATCTATGATGATTAACGCCAACAAAGGGGGCGAAAGACATGTCGTATTTGTTTGTGAGGTATGTCGTATTAAATGTAATAACATCGTCAAATTCCTTATATACCTACCTATTAAGGTTATCTACCCAAAACACATTTTTAATCACAATTCGTTGTCCAAATCCATGCTAAAGTAAAAACCTGAACACTGTGCTTACATTTTGGAAAAGTAGGATTGAATTGCAGCGGCATCTCCCTTCCCAAGCCTTAATCGCCTCACTTGTTCAATATAATTTCTTCAATCCTTTTCCACGCAACTCATTTTATCATAACTGTTTGCTTCTACAACTGCAGAATTGTAACTTTTATGCAACAGAATTCCTGCCAAATCATTAACCTGAAGTTTGTGGTTCACATGTGCAGTCAATTGTCGGTTGCATCGATATAGCCTGGACTTCAAAGGACTAGTTGCATGATTATGGTCGAGGTGAACCGTGTTAATTCTCTAGACTCCAAATGTATCTGAAGATGCTGATATCCTTGCTTTACAACCCATCTGAGCTGTGGGTTGCGGCTTTGAACAAGCTCTAGGATTACTAATTCTTCGACCTTCACGACTACAGGTGAACGTCACATATCTCATTTGTCCGTCATCACCTCTTTTCGAATTTCTTCTCTTTACCGGAAATCCAACGGAATATGCATATTTTTTGTAGAAGTCGAATATTTCTTTTACATCATTAAACTCTATACCGACCACATGTACTATCTCTTTCTCTGCCACTGAGCTTTCACCACCATCTATGTTAACGGAGTCTAAAACATTCTGATCGTAAGATTTGACTTCCACATCAACATCCTCGTTGTGCACTTCCTCCATAATGTATGTTGCTGGGAAAACATGAGCAGACACGTTCAAAAATCCATACAAACACATACATAATTGTATATAAACAAGTAATTGCAAAATTAATTTTCACAAAGGAGGATTTATACACATGACTGCTCATTGTCCATTACTGGCAAATGAAATATTGGCTCCTGGTTAACAACTTGTGTTAGCTTTTGAAGTGAGGATTTACAACCTAATTGCTAAAACTGATCCACTCATTTATATACGTAGAAAATAAGTTATATTGCAACTGTACTTGTTTTGTTCTTCAGGGAAATCAATACTTATGATGGTTCTTGTATCAGTGAATGTTCTTTTGGCCATGATCAAGTGCTCTGTAACTAGTTATTAACCACAAACAAAAAACATTTTGTTTTCTAGAATGTTTTAGAATGCTTTAGCACTCTTATCTTTTCTTGTGTTTAAAGCCTTCTTTTATCCACATTTCGGTGAAATAAATATTCAAGCAAGCTTCATAAATAGGGGACGGAGATGATAGGGATACCTTATTGTTGTAGGCGATGATGACACACGACCTGGCGGGCTTCAAATGCTATGACGAAAAGTAAGTAAGGAGAGGCGGAAGCCACACAGCAAACACGCCCACTCGACTTTGGTATTCGACGCCAACATGATGACAATGCAACACAAAATGCCTATGTCACTATTTTACAGGTTACGCTGGAATTCCAATGTCGGAGGATTTGGGAAGATTTGGGGAAATTTTCGTATACTGAAATGTCAATAGAAATGTAGAAATTTGGGAAAATTTTCGTATACTGAGGTAGTCAACGGAAAGTTAATCCACACGTGTGAAATGGGCACCATTTTCCTCCACCTTGGCTTATTGGACATGTCACAGTTTTTAAATCCATGTTAATAAACCCTATTCGTGTACACTAATTGAATGATCAGAGAGAGACGAATGACAGGAGAAATGTGGTTGAAAAATAATAGGTGGGGGTTGGGTGGGTATTGGGGGGTGTCAAAACAAAATTGTAGATCTGATGTGGCAACTAATATCCTACACACTTAGGGCAAGAGATTAAACTTGTTTGGGCCGGATTAAAATATAATTTTAATCTAAGTCAAAGTCAAACAATCAATATTAACCACATATTTCATGGGTCTCACAACTTTTCAACCACACATTTCAAAAACTTCTATCACAATTTACTAAAAAATCTAATTTTAATCCCCAGCAAACGCCCTCTAGTTCTGTTAGTTTAAATACAAAGAAAGAAAATAATAGAGGGAGAAGTAATTTGTTATTAAGGTTCATTCAAATTTTTCAACACCGAGAACAGTTCTAATGGTGTAAATATCTCTTTCAAAACATATAAGGGTATTAATGTCATTTCGTGCCAATGGTATTTATGACACTTTTACCTCTATTTGTCTTCCTTTGAAATAAAATTATTTAATTTTTATATTCATTTTCAACTACACATTTACGTAATAAAATATTTTACACGTAAATTTAAAATTTTTTCTTACATTTTTAACTACACATCCCCTAAAAAATCACTATTAATATCATCGTTTGTTTCTCGATAATGGCCATCAAACAGGGGCTTAAAAAATAAATAAAGGTATTTATGACATTTTAACTTAGAATGGGCCTTATGAACTTGTATAAAGCTGCACATACAGGTGCAACTTTAAGGCCCCTCACTGTAGCGACAGGCTCCACTTGTATTTTTTTTTTTAAAAAAATTGCGCTGGTCCCGCCGCTGTGTGCGCTACTGGCAGGGATCTAGTTCACAGGTTCCTGTATGTGAAAAACAACTCTAAGAACTTATTTTGAGTAAGCTACATCTCTAATCACTTTTGATAGTTTGACAACACTTCCTAGACAATAGCCATATCAGTTATCTTTATCTGTTCAACAAGTTTGGGAATCTATACCGTGTTTGTGGATGGAATTTCTATAGAAGAGTTAGAATGGAATTTTCTGAGAGGGTAGTAGTCTTATATAGCACACATGGACAACTTACTGTCCTGTTTCGCCGTTTATTTGGGGACTTTAACGTAATACAATGGTCATTGGTTTGGTTTCGCATCCAAGTTTCCAACATAAAATGAAATTCTGTCAAGCTAGTTTGCGTTACACTGTTCACTATTTATCAGAAATCACAGCTAACTTGATTGTCCAAGTAAAACATTTTTTCAACTTGTGACACAAACTAATGCTTGCAATTTGCATTGGAGAACATGTTTCTTATCCATATTAGTGCTTCCATCGAAAAATATATTGATTTGTCTGGTGAAACTCGAACTCAAATCTAATGGATAGAAAAGAGAAGCCAAGAATGCTATATAACTTAGCAAAACAGCATAAAAAAGATTAGCCAACAGAAGACACTCTTTGTGAAGCATAACTCAATGAAGGCTAAGGTAGAAAGATAAACAAGAAGCAAGCTATACTAGACAATTTGCACTAAACTTCTACGATATTTGGAGCTTTGGGATGTGGGAAATACTGATCCAATACTGGTCTCCAGTTTCCTTTTTGTATTTCTGCTGTATGATTGGACAATTCTGGATACGCAACTTCCTTATTGGTGCCGACTTGAAGAGAGGATGCGGTAGTGCCTTCAGATTGCTGCAATTGTAAAGTTTCAAAAAGCGGAGTCTAGGCATGATCTTGATGTGTTCATCTGCAGCTCTGATCATGTTCCATTCTTCCCAACTTCCCATGTTTGAAATTTTCAGTTTCTTCAACTTTGGGAATGCAATATTTTCTTCTGATGATGATGCCAATGATCTGTCTTTGCTGTCTATCGTGATTTGATCATTCACATTTTTTGTTGCACCCAAAAAAATTCAAGCCCAAGAGATTTCAGATTATGCAGACCATCTATGTGGAGAGTTGCCAGGGACGGAAGTCTTCCAAGAGGAGGCAAAATTGTGCAATTTTGGCACGCTTGAAGTGAAAGATCTTTCAGGTTGGTTAAACTTACCATCCAATTGGGGAATCGAGTGCCTCCATATGAACTTATTACTAAAGATTTCAACCCGGAATGCAACTGAAGAGCTTCAATCACTTCGTCTTGGTTGCCTGTTTGAGCCTTGGAGTTGAAGTCGAGGTGCAAGTCCGAAATATGTTTCTTTTCACTCAACTCTGCTGTCCGGGCCTCAGCAGCATTTGTCACGTAACCCAATCCTTCGATTTTAAGACATCCTTGGAGGTTCTTCAAGTTTTTCAAATCCTCTAGCCCACATGTCGCTGCTTCACCATCACTGCCACGAACAATGACGAATTTGCTCAACGTCTGAAGTGAGCTCAAGTTGCCAATCCCTTTTGGTAATGTCTTAAGACTATCAGTGCAATCTATCTCAAGGTGCCTCAAATTCACTAATTTCGCCATTTCTTGAGGCAATTTTCTGAGATTGTCACAGGCAGAAAGATTCAAGGTTTGTAAATTATACAAATCACACAATGTTGAAGGCAATTCCCAGAATGGATTATGGGATAAGTTGAAGAACTTCAAGCTAATCAACTTCCCAACTTCTTTTGGAAGTTCACCCAACCTGTTACGACTTAAATCTAATGCCTTGAGACATGTCAAGCGATTGCATAAATCTGGCTCAATCCTGTCCAGTTCACTTATAATTGGAGGCGTATCAAAGAAAGACTGAACCCAAAATGAGTGTAGTTTTCCTGCATTAGCAATGGAAGTAGGAAAGCGGACGTCTTCTGCACGTACCAGGGTCAAATGACGAGTCGTTTTATAAGACGATCCCAAATTTACTGCTAACTCCCCATCGACTTCCACCACAGAACATTCTCTGTTCATAAGATATTGCGCAAAATCATGAACCATGTCATGCATCTTAAATTTTAAAATCCTTTTACCGTCCTTGTCCTTTTCTATGTCTTGGAAGAAAGACCTCATAGCCAAATTTTGCAAGTATTCCTCACCTAATACTTCCATTTCTACATTTTTCTCAGGGCAGAGATAGCCTTGCGCCATCCAGAGTTTGATCAAATTGCTTGCATTGATGATGTGATCTTTTGGAAAGAAAGCACAAAAAGAAAAACACCTTTTCATTGTCGAAGGCAAATCGAAGTAGCTCAACATCAAAGGAGGAAAGAGACGTTTTTCTGCTTCTTCAAATTCCCAGAACTCACTATTCAGAACATTCTGCCAATCTTGTAATGAATTCTTGAACCGCATAAGACTGCCAATAGTCTTTACAGTAAGAGGTATGCCCCGGCACTTGTCAGCTATTTTCCTACCAATACCTTCCAATTCCTCACAATCCTCTTTACTTCTTTCGAAAAACGCTATTTGACTGAATAGCGACCAACTGTCCTCGTCTGCCAACTGCCCCAAATGAAGCTCATAGCTACTTCTCAACATTTTCGCGACTCTTTCATTTCTCGTCGTCACTAGAATTTTGCTTCCAGCTGCACCAATTTTGAGAGAGTTGAACAATTGTTCCCATTTCCTGTCGTCATCTGTCCACACATCATCTAGCACGAGCAGGAACTTCTTTCCTGAAATAGCGTTCCTAAGACGGCGCAATACAGTTTCAAGTTCAAATAAATACGAAGCATTACCTTCAAGGTCTTCAACAATCGCTTTTGCGACTCGAACTTCATCAAAAGGCTCAGAAACACATACCCACATTTTTCTCTCAAAATCTTGCTCTACAGAAGCACTATTGTAGACCATTTGTGCTAGTGTTGTTTTACCAATTCCTCCCATGCCGACTACAGAAACAACCTGGAATCCATGATTTTGGCTGTTCTCAGACAACAACTTGATTACAAGAGTATTCTTATCTACATCTCGACCTCGTACTTCAGATACATCAATGTAAGAGGTAGTTTTTAGTCTCTCAGGTTCACCACTCTCCATTGATATATTAAAATTGTACCTATCTTTCTCGGCGGCAATAACATTGAGTCTTTCGTTAATGTCCTTAATCTTGAGGGCTATGTCACGACGTAGGACAACTCGTCTAAACCCAACGCAAGGTAAAGAGATAAAAGACCATACCTTTTTCTTGGAAAGGGATGAATCTTCAACACCTTCGGTTTTCGCCTTTTGGATTGCAGTTAGCCATTCAGACAACACATCGTCCACGTCATAGGCTATGTCTTTGAGCTTTTCTAACCAAATTTTGACTGGTTCATCCTTCACTTGTCTCTTTTCAGCATCAACAAGCACAGCTCGGATGGATTTCAATCCGCTGGTGAGTTTTTCGATATCTTTTCTGACCCCCACAACTAATCTCACCTGCCGTCGGATCTGTTCTTCCATGATTGCAGCCAATCGGGTTAAGATTACAGTTATAATTGCTTCAGCCATGGTTGAAGATGACAACAGATTGAATAAAAAGTATGTGAAATTGGCTCAAGAGATTAGACAAAGAGGGATGGATTTTTTTTTTTTTTTTTTTTGTCACTTTATTGAAAACTGGAACATGAGAAAGTGTTTTTGGGTGCTAAAAAATTCAACCATTGATTTTCCAGGTAAGAGATTAGAAATTTCCATGTGGGTGCCCAAAGGAAGACTAAGAAGTAGAAGACTTCCATTGTCGCGTTTTGATAGGAAGCTTCATATGTAGTAATAAGGAATCTTAGAAATTTCCAAGCGATTGATACATAATTGACAAGATTTGAACAATTTTTTTTTTTTTATTTTTTTTTTTTTTAACTTTAATATTGTCCAGCATTATCTAATAGTCACGTCCAAACATGTTAACGCACAACCAAAACCTTGACACATAATGTACAATCATAGAGAGATAGAGAAAGTAAATGAATAATGTTACTTCGCCAAAAAAATAGTTGACAGATAAAGTGACATAATAAGTGTTAACAATTATTTGATTATTCATTTCTATGATTTATTTGAAATTCAAGTCTAGGAAGTCTAGACGATCATCCTGCTCCGTAAGAACAGGTTGCTACACCTACACTCAACAATAGAGGAAGTCTAGGACTTCAAGCTTGCCAATACCTTCTCTTAGACAATAATTTCATAATTTGAAAACAGATTCTTTGAGACCAATGCCTCGAGATCCTCGACTGAGTGCTTTGTATTTATTTTCTGAAAGTATTTCTTGTGTATTTCCCTATGCTTCTGAACCTCAGCATGGAATTTCTTGTATGCTGGAATCAACTTGTCAACCATGGACGCACTAAGTTTATTCAGGAGCTCTGAATCGTGTACTATCCAGTTTGTGTGAAGTGTCTGAATCTCTTCAAACATGGAATTAAAGGCCTTCAATCTTTTCCTCAATGCACGTTTTGACACCTGAGTAGAGAAGCACCAAGTAACATAAAGTCCCTCTTCTCGAAAACAAGTCAAGAACTTGTCACAAGTCGAAACCTGATAGCTAGTCATTGCTTGCTTAACATTCCTATTCAGTTTCTCCATATAATCATCGCCAATAATCTCATGCAGCTCCTTGGATTCTTCGATCTTTTCTACAATGTAATGAACATTGTTCATCATGAACAAATGCCTTAAAGGGACATGATTGAGCTGCTCCGATTTCCCCTTCAAATTCAGTTGTAAAACCACAATGATCAAAATCAAATGAAGAGCCAAATGACTTCTGTCTTTAAGATCCCCCAATTCTCCTTCTGGAATCAGCTGATACCCAAATTTCAATGGTGGCATTGATATGATCAAGTTTGTGAGGAGCTTCTTATTGCATACAATGAGAGAGATATAATTCATCACACGTCTTGTCAATGAATGAATGGCACCCCTATCATCTTGTATCGTTGAAAGCTCACAAAAAACAGCTTTCTCAAAATCCAATAACATCCTTCTTATATCATTCTCGAGTTGGGACACTGTCACCTTCACGCCTTTTCGAATAGCCTCTGCTGGGTCGGAGTTGAACAGGGCATCAATGTATTGTAAAAGAAACAACAGTGTATCATATAGGCCTAAAATTGTTCCCATCCTCTCTGAGGACTGATTACTGAAACTCACCGTTTCTGCAAAAACAAGTAAATTATTTGCAGACTCTCCAACTATTTCCAAAAAACATTCTTCACTAGCCCCATTTCCAAAACCAGAGAATAATTTCTCACTAATCTGTTTCTCCAAATCAAAGAAGATACAAAAACACACTCTAGCCACTCGAATCCACAGTTCAATTTTCACCTTCAACTCTTCCCATAAAAAACCTCTTTTTTCTTGAGGGCACTTAGAAACCTCTTTGCATTCCCACCTATATACAATTCTTCCAAGCGAAGCTGTTTGATCATAGTGTGGAAAAAGGGTTTCCTCACACTCTTGTAAACTTTGATGCAATCTCCAAGGTGTCCGCCGGAATTTAATCTTTCCGTGACATGCCTGAGATAAAAAATCACCTCGTCACTCGGTGAATTGTAAACCGATAAATAATCCTCGTGTCCAGTACTGGCTAATGAACTCCAATCAGAGGTAATTGAATCAACAGTGCCAATCGGATCAGATTGTGTTGTGAGTACTGTCAGAAACTCGTGCTTGAGTCGAACCATGGCTATGGAGTTCAGGTCTCCAGATTCTGTTCCGTTCGCGGGGGACTGCTGGATTCTGTCGACAGCTTCAAGGTATCGAGTTATTTCACTTTGACCACGGTCGAAAATTAGCTGTTCAACTGGGCTATGATGCCAATGATAGATTGTATCAACAGCTGATTGGTATGATATTGTTAAAGCCATTGGACCTATGGACCTTCTGTCTAACTGTTACAGATGGAAGAAAATTTTCTGGTTCAAAATTCCAACTTGTAAATTTGCGTGATAATGAAAATCGTTGTATCTTGTGTTCATGAGAAAGTATGGTGGGATATTTCCAGGTGGTCCCTAAATCTAAACAAAAGTCGGAAGACTTGTGTTGCCGCGTTTGAGAGGAAAATTCATATGTAATTATTGGAAAATATCGAGTCAATATAATGAATAAAATTAGAGAAACTTCAAGATACACACAAATGTATTTCCATTGCAAGTATATTACACGTAAATTTGGATAAACAAGGTAACTAGCCAAGTTGACGAGCCAACGGTTTAGTGAGGAAGTCCGCAGCTTCTTAGGTGACGAGCAAATGGGAGACGAAATAGACCATCACATTGTTCAAACAGATTAAACTCTAATGTCTTGCATCAAGGAAATGCTAGTTGGCTGGCGTTTAAGTTGCTATTTCTATCCATTTTTTCGTGAACTGGTTGATAAATTTGAAAATGTGACTTCGTTTAGCTAACAAGGCTAGCAAATTCGATTATGTGAGTTCAAATTTCATTATATGAAAACAAATGCTTTGAGATCAAAGCCTCAAGATCCTCAACTGAATGCTTTACATTTATTTTCTGAAAGCTTTTCGTTTGTGTTTCACTGTTCTGCTCAATCTCAATATATGTCCTGAACTTGTGTAGGAATTCCTTGTATGCTGGAATCAGCCTGTCAACCATGGACACACGAAGCTCGTCCCGGAGCCCTGAATCGCGAACTATCCAGTCTGAGTGAAATTTCTGGATCTCTTCGAACATGGAATTAAAGGCCTTCAATCTTTTCCTCAATGCACGTTTTGACACCTGAGTAAAGAAGCACCAAGTAACATAAAGTCCCTCTTCTCGAAAACAAGACAAGAACTTGTCACAAGTCGAAACCTGATAGCTAGTCATTGCTTGCTTAACATTCCTATTCAGTTTCTCCATATAATCATCGCCAATAATCTCGCGCAGCCCCTTGGATTCTTCGATCTTTTCTACAATGTAATGAACATTGTTCATCATGAACAAATGCCTTAAAGGAACATGAGTGAGCTGCTCCGATTTCCCCTTCAAATTCAGTTGTAAAACCACAATGATCAAAATCAAATGGAAGTTCAAAATGACTTCTGCCATTGATATCCCCCAATTCCCCTTCCGGAATCTTTTGATCACCAAATTTCGACGGTGGCATTGAATTGATCAAGTTTGAAAGGAGCTTTTTGTGGCTTAAAGTGAGATTGATATAATCGATCACCTTTTCTGTCAATGGATGAATGGCTCCTCTATATTCTGGTATCGGAGAAAGCTCATGAAAAACAGCTTTCTCAAAATCAGATAACATCCTTCTCACATCTTCCTCGAGTTGAAAAACTATTCCCTTCACTCCAGTTCGAATAGCCTCTGCTGATTTGGAGTCGAAAAGGGCATCGATTTTTGGTATAAGAGACACCAAAGTATCATATAGGCCTAAAATTGTTCCCATCCTCTCTGCGGGCTGATTACTGAGACTCACTGCTTCTGCAAAAATAAGTAGATTATTTGCAGAATCTTTAACTATTTCCACAAAACATTCTTCACTAGAGTCCACTCCGAATTCTTCGAATATCTGCCCACAAATTTTTTTCTCCGTATCAAAAAGTTTATAAAAAAACACACCTTAGCCACTTGAATCCACAGTTCAATCTTCATCTTCAAATCATCCCACTGAAACCTCTTTGCGTCACGACCTATACTCAATTCCTTCACAAGAAGCCGTTTCAGCACAGTATGAAGAAAGTTTTTCCTCTCACTCTTGTAAACCCTGATGCAATCTCCAAGTTTGCCCCCAGAATTCATCCTCTTGGCGACATTTCTGAGATATTCAATCACCTCCTTATTGGGCGAATCGTATACCATATAATCCTCATACCGTATAACATTTGCAGTACTATCGGTTATCGAACTCCACTCGGATGTGGAATTAAGGCCAATTGGATTATCACTTTGTCTTACCAGTACGGTCTGAAACTCGCGCTTGAGCCGAGCCATGGCCTTGGATTCCAGGTCATCAGATTCTCTTCCATTCGCCGGAAATTCTTGGATTTTGTCGACTGCTTCCAGGTATCGACTTATTTCGCTTGGACCGTGATCAAAGATTAGCTTCTGTTCAGTTTGGTTTGAATGCCAATGGGAGATTGCATCCACAGCTGATTGGTGTGATATTGATGATCCCATTGGAATGATGGATCTTTTGGTCAACTATTACAGCATCAAATCGACTTGGCAGAAGAATTTCTGGTTCAAATTTCACAAAATAGGTAAAATTTCTGGTGTTCTAATTGAATAAATTGATGAGCATGAACGTGTTAGAGAAAAATAATCTATTTGTTTATTTGTATATTAATTTCTTTCTATTATTTAACCATTTTTCAAGAATTTGTAATCAGATTTTTCTGAACGCGTTGGGGTAGCTGAAGCCGAGACAGGAAAATTAAACAAAACTGTGGAGAGAAAGCGACTTTGGGAAGGGAATAGGAAATTGCATGTTCTCGTGCATAACCCATTCCATTCCATTCGATTCAACAAAAGTGTGCTGTTATGGTCATTTTTAATGAACAAGTCTAGAGTTTGTGTCAACAACTTGTTGAGCCCTATTTTTTTTGTCCAAAATGTAATTTGGAATAGTATTTTGATGGCGAACATATTATTAAAAAATAAAGAAAATTTTTAAATTTATGTGTAATATTATTTTATTGAAATATATGTGATTAAGAATAATAATAAAAAAATGTATTCTGAAAATAATGGAGACCAAACAAGGGCTAAATGACAATCAAATCTTTGTTGTAGTATTGATATACATCATGATGTTTTTAATATAAAGACTAGCGTCGACACGATTATTGTAATACGTGATAGAATTATCCATAGCATCATCATGATTAGCATGGTAATGGGCCAAGTCGGGAAGTGCTCGGCTCGACTCTTATCCAGGGCCTAGACTCGATGTCCATAAAAAGAATTATTTTTTGGAATAAATCACACAATAATGTTAAAATAATAATAATAAATGTATATGTCAAAACTCATATATAATCAATTAACTTGATCGTCGAAATGTACGCGGTCAACTCAACTCTACCACCACCGATGAACGTCATATGTGGCTAACGGTTTATCCCGGTGTGCAAGAACTGGTCGCACACAAGAGATCTTAAAATTCGTTGGCCACGTTGAATGTACAAAAATCGATGTCAACAATTCACAATTTGGATTCTTTCGTGTGAAAATATCAAGGTTGAATATAAGTCAAAAAGGTAATTTAATTTATCTAACAAACTCAAAGTCTTATCACTTTTTTTATTAAAATATCACGCACTATGTTCGTATCATACAGTTGTCTGTCTAAAATTTTTACATTCTTCGTTATTGTTTTTTATTGAAATGTCAAATATCAAAGCAACATTGCTACACACCAACACTAATCTGGTCAGAATTTTACATTTTTTAAAAAACTCACCTTTTAAACTAAAAGTAATGAACAGTCTAGTAAGTTGCATATTTGTGGGTAACCAATTTTGGTACCGAATTGGTCACCTTTTATACGTTTTATTTTTTATTTTTTACAATTTACTCACTTGACGTAATGACTCGATAGCATAGTTGTCAAACTTGACCCGAATACTGGTTCAAGCGATGACCCTGTGGGTCAATTCGTGTCAAAAATATTGTTAACTATTTTCATTTAATAATAAAATTTTAACATTTTCTACCACTAACTAAATTAACATAATATTATTTTAGTGACTGAATATGAATGTGAATATCAAAATTCAACAAATTCTAAATCATATATAGTGAAATATGCATTTGAAACAATAAAACAACCACCAATGACTAAAAACTACTTTTATCTAACAAAGTTCAACAGGATCGATAGCTTCATATACTACCAGAATATGAATGAAAAAATAAAATCAACATTTAAAAGTTATTCATGAATATAGCACATGTTAAGAAATCAAATTATGTGAGGTATGCCAACATTTTCTCAATTAAGAAGAGTTAGAGTTCATCCATGGTGGGGTCTCATTCATAAATTCTTCAATTATGTCACCTTGTATCCATGGAGTCTAGGTCATACTAAACTCCTTGTTTCTTTTGCTTGTATCACTTCTATTTTCATTGTCATTGTTATTATTTACATCACCATCAAGATCAAGATCATCAAAATATAACATCTGAAAAAAAAAAAATAAAAAAAATTCAATGCTACATCGTATATATTTAACAAAAGAAGAAACAATAACACTAGTCAAATAATTACCATCATTTTGATCGTGTTGTGTCGTACATGCACCTAAATCACGACGAAATGTCTCCAACTCATCATATACCAAATTCGATGGCTCCTCCTCTAATTTCGACTCTTGAAATAATTCCTAAACAAAGTTTGTTATCCAATTTATATATATTCAAATATAATTCTAGTAAAATAAAACAAAATTTGAAAATAAAATAAATCATAAAAGGATGAAAAGTTTTATTTAAATAACTTTACCGTTGTTGCAATCCTATATTGTAGAGACTCTAGCATGACCCCCCATGCTATATTTGTTCTTCCTCTAGCAGTGAACTATAAAAAATAAAAATAATTAACACTCTTTAAATATTGATGCGGTGTACTATTATCACCAGTGAACTATAAAATAAAAAATGTTAAACTATATATGATTTGCTACAGTTAACACTCTTTAAATACTGATGCAAATAATTAGCAAGGGCATGCATGGGTGTATAAAAGCATGTATGGTTCAGTTAACATGTACCAACAGCAATCACTAACAAAATGAGTTATAAAATATTGATTACACTGCAATAATATGGTAGTGACAGTTCCAAACAGCATTAAATATTTCATTTAGGAACCAATATGAATAACCGAGAAGTGAGACAGGTAATACAGATTATAGGTTTAATAAACATTAATTATATGCATCTTATTCAAAAAATTTAATCTGAATCTACAATTAGATAGTGTAGTCATGAAAATTTAATGACATGGAAAAACAGCTCACAAGTTGGTAAACAGGAAAAATGAATTGTATTCACCCTTTAGCATATCAAACCCAGATTGAAGGTTGTACATGTACAGATCACGAGTTATGCATAAATAAAGCAACTCTCGCCAAATGATAGATGGCAAAATGGCAGTCATATCCACAAACAGAAAATTCTCCACAATATTCACGAAAAATCAGAATTTATTTTATATAATCCTCAAAACCTGCCTTCCCAAAAGTAATAATCCTCAAAAAGAAATAAAATTTGAAATATAGAGGATTTTTTTCTTCTAAAACCTGCTACACGCTTGCATTTATGTGGAAATTGGATATGACTACTAAAGATGAAAAGTTAGAACCCAAAATATGTATTACGAGCATCCTGACATGATAATTAATCTATGCCAGGTTCTGCAACTTCAGTTTAGGACTCAGTGACATTGTAACGTTAAGGGTCTCAAAAATGTCAGGGAACACAATGCTAATGCACTAATGGCATGTTTGATTGGAAAATCTTTCATGGAAAATGGCATTTTTGCAACCCGAATTCTAACTTTTGGAGTGTTTGATTGTCATTTTTTTCATGAAAAATATATTCCAACATTTGAAAATATGGGGGTACTTTAAAGTTTGACCCAATCAAACAATCCAATTTTCACTTTGACTTTTGAACAATTGAACATTTCCACAATGATCTCTTGAATGTTAAAAGACAAATATGTCATTAATTGAACAATACAATTACAAAATATTCTTTCATTTAAAAGACATTACTACCTTTTTAGTTAACAAATAAAATCAAACACTCCCCAAATAAAATTTCAAAAGCAACTAACTGTTCGTTTATGTTTATTCCAACACAGATAAAATATATCTCATCTCTCATCTGTTTCAACATCAAAATCTTAGAAATTAAACGAATCGATAAATCATATTTCGAAACAGATTAAGATGTAGGAAAAAAATTAACAGATCCATATAATTTTTTTAAACATGAACAAGAAAAAAATCATCTGCATGTTAAAATCATTGGCCCGTAAACAACTCGGAAAAAATCATCGGATAGTAAATTTTGGTAGGCTTGTTTTCCAGCAGGGAAAAAGTCTGCTATTTAATTTAATTTTTTTTAAATAAATGATATCGTAATTCTGACTATTTTTCTTATAATTAAAAATTATGTTTTATCATGCAGATATGATTGTAATTCTGGTTTGTTAATTTGATGATTTCAAATTGGATGAAAATTATCGATGGGTATGGGATGGACGAGTGATATACGTGGTGGTATTCCAATTTTCGTAACATAAGGTACATTATATGCTGGAATGTACCATGATTTACAAAACAAATTGAATGTCGATATCTCTCATTACGATATGGAACTGAGATTTCTTTTCAATGGGAATTCATTCATTCTGATTACACCTATGAAAGTTACTTTGATGCTAAAGTAAATTATCTATTAGGGTCCGTTTGATAGAAAGATGGAAAATGAATGGCAAATAAAATGTTTGGCAAGGAAGTGATTTGCCTAGAATTTGTTTTAGAGGGAATTGTATTAATGGTGTTTGATTGGTATAATTTTTCACCTAATCCGTTTGGCTTTGTTTTTCATGCAAATGGTTACTTTTTGGGATAATTTTTTTATAGTATGTATTAAAATTTGTTTGGATTGCCAAAAAGTAAAAAATAAATAAATAAAAAATAATTTGATAAAATTTTTATGTTCGTTTGGCTTCATTTTTCATGCAAATTGTCAATTAAATGGATAAAAATTTTTACCATTGAGTTTAGAATATGTTTCCATTGTCAAAAAGTAAAAAAAAAAAAAAAAAAGGAAAAAAAAACA
Source organism: Osmanthus fragrans (assembly GCA_019395295.1). NCBI lineage: Eukaryota > Viridiplantae > Streptophyta > Magnoliopsida > Lamiales > Oleaceae > Osmanthus > Osmanthus fragrans. The sequence continues at coordinate 24,427,005 of CM033341.1, read as the reverse complement.
TCAAACAAGGTGGAAAATAATTTCCCATCAAAATCATAAGAAAATATTTTCCTACTTTTATGCTTCAAATGATTGTACATTAGAAATTGATGGTAAACATTTTCCAGGGCAAATTTGGCTAATCAAACAGCCAAAAGTAGGAACTAAGAAATTATTTTCCTAGTTCCATGGCAAATGTGACGAATCAAACACAGCCTTAGAATTGAACAAAGTGCACATGGCTCCGACTCTTCTTTGCGTGACTTTATTAAGGAATGATGTCATCGAAGATGAACACGAAGATTCGGATGGACCGGATAACAATGCCAATGATTTTTGGAACACAGTGGAGATAACTCGTGAGGATGATGTGATCATTCTCGAGATAGCTGCTCCTTATATTGATCTTACTGTTACGCACAGAATTTTGTCGGTAGTTCGAGACAACGAGTGTGAAAATGAATTTACAAATTATGATTTGATTACTTTATCCCGTCAGAGACATGAGTGGGCAGGGAGCGCAGGGGCTAGATCAAGTAGAACCACTGGATGAGTTGCATTTCTCTATGAAATGTGCACATAATATGGCATACATGGTGGACTTGATTGATAACACATGTACTTTAATTGATTTCAGTTTGAGTGTTTTTCATGTGAGCATTGATAACCCAAAAATAGCTAACCAAGATAGGGTGAATTATTTGTTAAAAACTTTTTTCAAAAATAAATCTAAATTTAAACAAAGTTGATAGCAAATAAGTCAATCATACAAATATGCACAAATATGAAAGCAATAAGTAAAATGGAAAAAAGTGTGCAAACGATGTAATTGTAGAGGTTCGATCCCAACCAATGATTTACGTCCTCCGTTATCAAGCTCTCCGTCATAAACAATGCCATTTTTCACTATATTGATTAACTTATAATGCAATCCAACCCTTTACAGCGCTTTCGGTGACTTACAACCAAAGAGCACCAATCCTTATACAATATAAAGTTTTATGAGACCTCTATATGACCCACAAATTCAAAGAGTAATGAGTTTACAATTTGAACTTCTCTCTTAATAAATGGTATAATCAAAATTAAGTACCAATAGAGAAATATGCTAACATTTTAATAACTAGCAATAAATGAAGCTCAAATATTAGATAAGAAAAACTTTGATGAGAAAATTGATTTCCAAAAGTTAATTCGATCAAAGTTTTTCAAAATAAATGATTTGATTTGATAAAAATAAACAAGGCGTGTAATAATTTTGCTCAAAAGTATCCCACTTTAATACTCTTAAAAGTCTCTCAATGAATACAAAATGAGGGGTAATACCCTAAATGGTCATTGAACTTTGCTCAATTTTTCCCAAGGGGTCACTGAACTTAAAAATACCCTACTCAATTACTGAACTTTGGAGGTAATACCATAAATGGTCACTGAACTTTGCCCAACTTTTCCCAATGGGTCACTGAACTTCAAAAATTCCTACTCAGTCACTCATCTATGTCATTTGGGATCTCATCCATCACTGAACTGACTACATTACTCTTACATTGAAATAAATCTTACATCAGGAAAATAACATCATCCACACCGACTACATTACTTTTACATTATTCAAACCAGCAACTGAAATACAGTACTCACAACAGAAAAATTAAAACTCCAATCGAAATCAACATGTAGAATTTTACGAGATAAAAATTCTTATCCCGACTTGACTCTGCTAGTAAAATTTGACGATTTTGGCCACGTGTTTAACAGAAGAGTGATGTGTGCACGTTGTCCAAGCAAATTCATTGACAATTAAGAAAGTTGTTAATGAGGTGAAAAAAATTGTCAAGTTGCAAAGAGGGAAAACCATGTTTTTAAAGTTGGGGAAAAAAAGAGGAGGGGGGACAAAAATTGTTCATCAATTAAACAGCCACAAACCCTTATTTTTCCCAATTATTCCTCAAACCCTCTAATCTTGTCGCCGACAAGCAATGGCTCCAATGTGCATACGTCACTCTTCTATTAGACACATGGCCAAAATCGTCAAATTTTACTAGCAGAGTCAAGTCGGTGATGGATGGGATCCCAATTGGTAAAGTTGAGTGACTGAGCAGGGGATTTTTGAAGTTTGGTGACCCCTTGAGGAAAATTGGGCAAAGTTCAGTGACCATTTAGGGTATTACCCCCAAAATTGAGTAACTGAGTAGGGTATTTCTGAAATTCAGTGACCAGGGACGGATCCAGGATTGGATCGGAGACCGGGCTACAAAATTTCTGACCGGGCTAATAGGTGAAAAAAAAATTAAATTTTTTTTTTTACATAAATTTTTTTTTGCCTTACTGGACTGTGGGGGAGACTGGGCTACAGCCCAGCCCAGCCCCCCTACATCCGTCTCTGTCAGTAACCCCTTGAGGGAAGTTGGGCAAAATTCAGTGATCATTTAGGGTATTATCCCTACAAAGTGATGTGGTATTTATAGTAGTTAAAACACCAAAAGTTCTAACCAACTGGACGTTCGCTTATGAACCGGACACTAAACTAGTCATTGTGTGTAAGAATTTTAGAACGGTTAAAAATTTGACCGTTGGACAAACCGAACATCAGCTAGATCAACAGGACATTCGCTTGGACAGTTTTCCCGAATTTTTCCTTCTTTGATTGTTTTGAAAAATGTAGACTTTTGAAGGAGGTTTTCACTTAATTTTTCAAGGCAAATGACATTTGTGAAAAGTTTAAATACCAAGTTGAGATTATGCAAGCATCATTATGAAATATTTTTTCTCGTATAAAAAGATTTATCTTGAACTTTTAATGATTCATTGCTAAAGATTAAAACATTTTACCTTTACATATGAATTCAAAATATCTAAGTCTAATATCTTCAATATTTGATTTGATGATGTACTTTGTCTTGATTGATTTGGCGTCCATGCTTGGCTTCCATTTCAATTGCGAGTCTTTTGAAAGCAACATTTGTGTCTTCAATTGATCAACTTTGCGACAATAGTTATAACGACTCGAATTCAAATGTAAAAAAAAAAAAAAAAAAAAAGCAATTTGTTTGTCATAATCAAAACAAAGAATCAACCATAGGTCAACAAGCTTGTAGTCGCAATGACTATGTATAGAGACTTTGCAGCGAGAACCTTATGCCCTATTTATTATATGGCTAATTATTGAAAAGCAACATATGATGAAACTATATTTCCTCTACTGAATGAAGCCGAGTTGAAATTTTTCGACCATATTTTCGTACTTAATAGTTTGTTGCCCGAAGTTGAACCGCATGATTCTAGACGTCCATGTACGTCTAGAATACCATCAACTAGAGGGTTCTCTTGACCGCGTAGGTACTGCAGGTGCAGAGAAACAAAGCATACACTCCAATCTCGTACAAGTCAGATTCCCCTAAATGACAATTTGATGAATATGAAGTCTTTCAATGTTAATCTTCGACCACAGTTTCATATTCCGAATCAACTATTAGAAAGTTACAATTAGGCTCTCATACTTTATTTTCATACAATTAAAATAATAAACAATTTATTACGAATCATAATTAAATAAACAATTATATGAACAATATTTTTTTAAATAAATATTATAAAATATACAACGACTTTAGATTAAATAATTAATATTTACATTTTCGAATAGAACAATATACAATATTTACGGATCACAATTGAATTCATACAAATCGCACACTAACTTCTTCATCCAATTGTCTATTAAGATTAGTTGATTCCATCAACCTTATGTACTATACTTAAAAAAATTCAATATAATTGATTGCGAACATGCCACAGTTGGTGCTCAATATGAATCGACCTGGAAAGTCAAATGATCTCGGATATCTTCGAGCTCGATCGCGCAACAGGTCCAAAGCCAGGTCGAAATGCTACCTCAGGAAACACTAAAAAAAAGAGTTATTTAATTGAATAAATAACAAATTATGTATACATAATAAATAACAATTACGATATTACACTTATATAGTTGGCGAGCAAAGCTACAGAAGTGGTGATATTTTGAAACCACTTATAAACATCCGGTATTGTCCTCTGACATACCCAACAAATTATTAACTTCATTGAAATAACCTAACTCATACAAAATAGTAATCAATGAATTATATTTAATTAACATATTCAATCTCGGTCCAGAATGGAATCGAACATCTGATCCTCTTAAGTATGCGAAACGGCTAATTCACGCACAACATCCCAACCCCCCTTCTCCGTCGATAGTGTCAATTCAGTTAGAATTTCAAGGTGATTTATTGACATTTCAACTAGTTAATAATCATGTACTGAGATTTTGAAACAACATACAATATAAATAAAAAAATGTATAATACTCACCTGAGGGTCGTTGAGGAGAGCTGATAACTATTTTCCAGATGGACAACCGTCTGCTCGAGATGCTCGCCAATAATGCATCTGAGGGCAGCGTGTCTCCCATCTCCTCGCAAATCGGATACCCAAGAGGGAAACAGTCTCGTATGCTCAGATCTGCAACACATACAATTATTATATATAAATTTAGTTATGTTAAATATTTAGGCCTTGTTCGGTAGAGATTTAAATCCAATTTTAATTGAAAATATAGCCGTTATGTTTGACTTTCATCTTACGCATGGGACCCACAACGGCTAGTTTTTCAATTAAAATCTAATTAAAATCTCTACCAAACACGCTCTTACCTACATTGCCTATGGTAATTCATATGAATAGTATTTACGCAATGACCCTTAGGCTTCGAATGTGATTTGGTGAAGCGTCAACAACTTTCAAATGAAAAAGGTCAATCACGGTCTTTTTGTGATGATACCTCACCACGCTCTCAATGATATGCACCAATTCCAACTTCAATCTGTCCAACATCTAGTTGCACTTCCTAATTGCGCTAATCAACTACGATATAAGCACAGTCCGTTGTTCCCAAAAATATGCATCGTACAACCTATTGCTTCTTTGAGTACCATCGCTAGCTACTTCATCGTCCGTAATCTTTAGTCCAGTTATCAGGGCAAACTCAAACATATAGAAACTAGCGACTTCCCCACGAGGTCGAAGTGGAGGGTATCACCGTCGACTGGCCTAAATAGCCGACATAGTAATGCATCAATGATTTGCTCGAAGTAATACACATCTCTCAACTGATACAAGGGTCACAGGAAAAATTGGTGTAACATATCTCCGTGTTGATCGTCGAGCAACTCCAATACAGTAGTAAAACTGTCAAAACTATTGTTTCAAGTACATTTTCCCTCCATCTGTCACAACTTAACATCAAGATGGTACTCCGTCCTTTAAATTTTCAAATGTTAGAACCTTATACAAGAGATAATTGAATAAAGCATAATCTCAAAAAATTAAGCGAAGTGAATTATAACTACTATATGCAACAAATGGATTCATTTTATATCGACGCTAATAAAAAAAGAAATGATTTAATAAATTAAAGAAGAAAGAGAAAAAAAAATTGAGGACAAAAAAAAAAGAAAAATAAATTAAAGAAAATATAAAAAAAATATAAAAATTAAAGAAAAAATATAAAAAAGAAATTTTAAATTGAAAAAATTAAATTGTGTTAAACAGAAAATAATTAATAAATTTTAAAAAAATTATGAAAAAATAATAAATTAAATTAGATACAAATTAATGACGAAAAAAGGAAAATAAATTAAAGAAAAGTATAAAAATTAAAGCAAGAAAAATTAAATTATAATAAGAAGAAAATAATTAATAAATTTAAAAATATTTAAAAAATAAATAAACAAAAGAAAGTTATAAAAATTAAATAAAGAATATAAATATTATTTAATTAAAATTGAAAATTTTAAACTTTATCATAAAAAGAAAATAATTAAATAGAATTTTAAATTGAAAAAAAAAAAAAACTTAATTATAATATAAAGAAAACAATTAAGAAATTTTAAAACTATTTCCAAAAAAATAAAAATAATAAAAATTAAACAATAGAAAATTGTAAAAATTAAATAAAGAATATAAAAATTATTAAAAATTGAAAAAATTTAATTATCATAAAGAGAAAAGAATTTATAAACTGTAAAAAAATGAAGAAGAAAAAAAAGGGTAAAAACAAACGATTTGGGCCGACTGTTAGCATTCCTGGGCAGATTGTTAACAGTTGGCCCATTGACTATTAACAATCGGCCTAGACTGACTGGCCCAAAACACGACTGTTATCCGACTATTAACAGTTTGATCCAACGACTATTAACAGCTTGGCGACTGTTAGCTGTCATCCGTCGACAAATCATCATTTTTCAGCAAGAAGAAACTATTTTTCGGCAAAAAAACTTAAATCGGTGCTACACTTAATAATCTACCTAAATAATGAAGAATAAATATCATAAAATCAACAAATTTTTGAAATATCATAAATGAAAAATTAATCTCATAATCCACAAAAAACTAACATTGTTGAAGATAATGTCGCCGATAACTGGGTTGTGTAGTGGTCGGAATATGAGGATGATGACTTCTAGGGCTGGGCATATATCCCGAACCGAACTGAACCGAACCAGACCCGAACCGAACCGAGCGATTCTTCGTAAGTGAAATACCCGAACGGGTATCAGAATCAAGAACCGACGGGTACGGGTCGGTTCTCGGTTCTAGACCCAGAACCGAAGAACCGAATAAGAACCGAATTTTTTTAAAATTTTTTAATTTTTATATATAAGATAAATCAAATTATTTAGTTTTTTAAAAATAAATTAACAAATATAGAGTTTGCAATGAAGAGACTGGGTTATATGATGGTATTGAGACATGTAATAAAAAATATATTATATTTTTTCTTATTAAATTTTATTAGTTGAACAATTTTTTGTTTATTTATGTTTGTTAATTGTGATTTTTCAATCTTTCTTATAGAGTTTTTTTAGTATCTAGTATGGCAAGTCAAGTAATTGATGGTTAAATAAAATTGTTGTTAAGTAAGTACTATTGTATTAGCAATACTTTAAAATATTTTATCTCTACGAGTCTATGACTTTTAATTTATATGGATCACCGATATTTTAATATTACTAATTTACTATCTATTTGTTGTTATTTGTATATATTGGTAAATTAATCTTATTGGACAACTTGTTATTTATATCTTATTAAATTGGAATACGTTAATTTGTAAAAGTTAAGATTGAACATGTCAGACTGTAGTATTGTTATAAATGTTAAAAAAAATTAATTATACTATGGAACCGAATAGAACCGAACCGAATCGAACCGAATGGAACCGAACCCGAACGGTTCCAAAATTATATTTGGACCCGACGATTCCGTTTACTAACTACCCGAAAATTTTCGGTTCGGTTCGGTTCTCTTCAGAACCGAACCGAACCGACCCGTGCTCAGGCCTAATGACTTCCACTAGATCCCCGACTGTTAGAGACTGTGAGTTTTTTCTCTTTTGGATTTTGATATTTAACTTCACAATTTTAACTTTTTAACTTCTTCTTTTTAATGGTCAAACGCCATTATGGAAATATTAAACGACCATTCTCGTGTATTTTCCTCCAAGTGGATTATCTAGAATTAAAAATGGCTCGGACAGTTCAACAAAATATGGGCTAGTGGGTTTACTCAAGGGAATAATTCACATTTAAGGCATTAAGTATGCACAATTCAATTTTCATGTTTAAAGTTGTCAAAATGCAAAAATAAGGTTTTTATTTTTTAATTAAAAATATTTTATTAATTAATTATAATAAAGTCCAAATTATACAATTAATTGTCATAGTTACATAATTATAGGTCACGGATTATTTTGAAGTCACAAATCAAAAAATTTATAGGTTACAAATTATTTCGAGATCACAAATCAAAACATTTATAAGTCACAGATTATTTCGAGGTCACAAATCAAAATTTTTATAAGTAACAGATTATGTCGATGTCACAAATCAAAAAAATTATAGGTCACAGTTCATCTATCAGTTACATATTTTCAAATTTGTTGGTCACATATTATTCTTTAGTCACAAATTATCTAATTTTATTGTCACAGCTCGATTCCGACCTCCGTCCATCACCAATACTTGGTCACAGCTCTGCAACCGCCGCCTACATCACAACACAACAACCACCAATGAAAAAATGGTTGTCACTGTCGCCACCTGCACCACACCACCACAACCACCGTTCCACCCACAACCACTGTTACCGCCACCGCACCACCACAACTGCCGCCTACTCCTTGCCGACACCACCACCTCGCTGTCGACACACTACCAACAAAAAGCACCCAAATCTACAACACCTCCACCTCCAACAACCACCCACCATCGTACCCACCTCCACCTCCAATCAACCAACGTACCCACCACCACCGCCCACCTAAAAAAAACATGCCGCCAACACCACCAACCAGAACAACACGCCGCTAACACCACCACAGTATCACCACCAGAACACGACGCCGCCAACACAGCATACACCCACCACCACCGGCCTTCTCAGATTGTAAAGAGAAAGAAAAAACTTCCCACGCAGGCACCATTACAACTGAGTTGCAACATTGAGAAATCGTAACTGAACCTTCAGCAGTCAATGATTTCAATAGCAACGGTCGATGCATCTCTGTCGCCGATAGCTGATTTTGAATGGGTCGTCGACGTCGAAGAAAGGGAAACAACAGAGAGGACTGGCATCGAGTGAGGTTGCTTCAAAGGAGAGAGAAAGAAAACATAAACATCATCGTCACAGGTGAGGTGCTTCAGTCGCCGTCGCCACTCCGGTGGTGTTAGGTATAGAGAGATAAAGAAATATTGTAGAGAGAGAAAATATATGGTAAAATGATTAGGGTTTGGTAATTGAATTGGGTGAATATTTAATATTTAAATTACTAAATCAATACATGATTTGTGAATTATGAAACTCCAGCCCTGAATTTTAAATTGTGATCTTTAAACCCCTTAATTTATGTAATTTCCTCTTACTCGAAACCCAGTGGTTCAACGAGTTTAAATGGTTAATCTGTTGGCAAAATTAGGCCCCATAATGCCAATTTATTAAAAATTTGATTAATACACTTTTAATTTTTTAAGTTTTCATTAACATTAATTAACCGTAAATTTATTGTTACAAGAGGTAGATACCAATCAAATCCCACCAATACCTCACCATCCCTACCGTGATTCTTGTAAAAGAATGCGTGGATCGACATGAAAACGGGACACACAAATGAAGATAATGATTCATTTTTCCTTTCGCTACTCATTACCATACCAAAATTTACTATTAATCATTCATGAATCATTCCCAACCAAACCCTAAATCTATTATTTCTTTATGGCGATTTTCGGCTAATATGCTATTGGTGTTTCTAGCCCCATCATCACCGCATTCATCGTCATTATGGTAGGTAGTGCAGCTAGTGCTTTTGACTTCGATTTCAAGTATGTTATTCTCCTCTCTCGCTCACGTATTTTTTTTTTCCTTTTCTGTCTAATATTTATTTGATGAAAAATCCAAGAATCCATTTGTCATGGATTGGGCCATTTTTGTTTATCTATTTGGGCATGTATTAGTGGGCTAGCCCAAGCCCATTTATTTTAGGGTTTTTTTGTTAGATATATGATTTTGTTTGGAGGTTTTGGACGTTGTGAATTGATAAATTGAACTTGGCTTTCTGGTTCCTGCCGTTTCTTCTATTCTCTGTGCTTCCCCTCCATCTTCTCTGTTTTCTTCATTTCTCCCCTCTCTGGTAAGCTTTTTCTCTTACCCTACTGTCATCTTCTTTTCCACTTCTTCCCTGTTTCTGTTTCTGCTTCTCCTTTTCTTTTGCTGTTTGTCGTCTTCCTCTGTTGAACCATCCATTTCTCTTTATATTTGTGTTTTAATTGTAATTTCCAACATTGTAATAGGATTATCGATTAATGAGATGAAAACCAGTTGTTATTAGTAGTTATTTCAGTTTATGTTCTTCAATTTGGTTAATTACAATTTATATTTTGCATCTCGAGTTTTAAATGCTTGTTGTTGGTTGAGTTTTGGTTGAAGTTGAGCTCTAACCATAACAAATGGTATCAGAGCAGCTACGTGATCTGGGTATGGCAGAAAATAGAAGCAAATTAGATGAGGAGCACCTTAAGAGATTGGACAAGGAAATATCAAACTTGGGAGTGGCCTTTAAAACAAACAACCAGAGGCTGCAGGGTGTTTGTACTAGCCTAGACAGAATGGAACAAATGATGGTAGAAATGAAAGAGTGTATGGTATTGATGAAAGAGTTTATGGTGTTGATGTTAGCTCAATTAACTGTAAGTAAGGCTAACTGCATAGAGAAGGTTGCTCTTGAATTAAATGATTTAGTTGTTGTAGTTGCCAAGCATGTTGTTGAAATGAAAACTATTGCGAAGACTAGTTTTTAGAAGTTAGAATCTAATTTAGGTGTTCAGAAGAATGAAGAAAATGAAGTTGAGAATATTAATGATGTATCTAATGTTGACGTGATAGATGTTGAGCATACAGATGGGAAAAAAGTATTTTACATGGGATAGGCTGTTGTTCCTTAATCCAGAAGATGTTGGTTGCAAAGGGCAGGCATATGGTCACTATCGTGGACCCTCACATTAAAAGGGGCAAATCTTACTATATATACAAGGAGGCTTCCCAAAAGAGATTTTATGTAAAGGATGCAACTGGGAAGGATTTCGACAGGTGGTGCTGGTCTGGTTCCTCATCATACTTGGATGTGTTGAATCCAGAGATTAGGTCTTGGTGGGCTGAAAAGTTTTCGTATGAGAATTATGTTGATTCAACTCCATCCGTGTACATCTAGAATGACATGATTGAACCTTCTATCTTCAATGGTCCAAAGGTCTCAATGCCTAGAGATGCTTTACATCATGATGATGTTGAGCACAGAGAGTTGCATAATGCACTTGGTTACTACATTCACATGGTTGCAGTGAATAGATATTTTGACTGTGTACAGCTTCTACTTGACCTTCTTGCCAATGTGTCTGCTGTGACATTCCATTATGGGACATCTGTGGATATGATCGGACCTGGAAGCACTACTTTGCATTACTTGCTTAATCCAAGGATGGTGAAAGGAATGAGGCAACTAATTTTATACAAGAAGACATCCAGACCTTAATCTTAAGGACAAGGTTAATTTAAGGGAAAGTGATGTCATGGATTGGGCCATTTTTGTTTATCTATTTGGGCATGTATTAGTGGGCTAGCCCAAGCCCATTTACTTTAGGGTTGTTTTGTTAGATATATGGTTTTGTTTGGAGGTTGTGAATTGATAAATTGAACTTGGCTTCCTGGCTCCTGCAGTTTCTTCTCTTCTCTGTGTTTCCCCTCCATCTTCTCTGTTTTCTGCATTTCTCCCCTCTCTGGTAAGCTTCTTCTCTTACCCTGCTGCCGTCTTCGTCTCCTGCTTCTTCCCTGTTTCTGTTTCTGTTTCTGGTTCTCCTTTTCTTCTGCTGTTTGTCGTCTTCCTCTGTTGAACCATCCATTTCTCTTTATATTTGTGTTTTAATTGTAATTTCCAGCATTGTGATAGGATTATTGATTAATGAGATGAAAACCAGCTGTTATTGGTAGTTATTTCATTTTATGTTCTTCAATTTGGTTGATTACAATTTATATTCTGCATCTCGAGTTCTAGTTGCTTGTTATTGGTTGAGTTTTGGTTGAAGTTGAGCTCCAATCATAACACCATTGTGAAATCGTGAATTAGAGGACGGGTTAAGGTGTTTTGAATGGAAAAAGATTAAGTTCTAGTTTTTCGTTTTCTTTTTTTTTTTGGGTATAAATTCAAAGTTTAATCTGAAAAAAAATTAGTTGTGAACCTTGTGGTTTTTATGTAATCATCTCGAGATCTTGGGTGAAGACACCCATTGTTGCACTAGTATTTATTTACATCTTTAGTGTATAATTTGCATCTTATGTCTACGGTTAAAATTCTTAAATTGTTGGCTTAAGTTTTAGATATTTGAATTTGATTTGAATTGTCATATAGAATTTATTGTTCGATTATGTTCTTCAATTTATGATTTCGGATTTTGTTGGGATTATTGTGTATCATTTTGCTCATGAAGCTATCATTCTCAAATTCAATTTCTTATTGGAGATGTTATTTGATAATTTTGGTTATTTTCTTTCCTGTTAATGGAGATGGTGTACCTTTAATTGCTACAGGATGAATTTGAGACTAAAATAGAAGAACCTGCAGAGGAAGTTTTGTGGGTGGAAAGGAAGGAGAGTTCCTTCATTTCACGTGTCTTGTGGCAAAGGTTATTAGATCTTTCTTTATGAAAACAATTGTTACTACAAGCGCACAAATTTCTGAATTACTAATCTCAATCTTTACTCAGAAGATTTCGATATGATCAGAAACAAAGAGTCGACATCTTTTATCCCTTGCTTATCAAATTTGTGTCTACCAATTGTACAGAAAATGTTAGATAGATAATGTTCATAGTATCATAGGTACTATAGGTTTTCAGCTCACAGATTGTTGATGAGGCAAAGATGGACGATGCATGTGATGATTAAGCACAACATATAAATGATTTTGGAAAATATTTTATATAGATGATTTCAGAAATGATATTATTTGATTAACAGTGACGAGTGTTTATACAATTTTTTGACATTTACATCTTAGTTTAGTTATTAAATTTTCATTAGTTGTGAGCTTATTTGGTTGTATTTAAAATTTTGAATTATGATTATATTGCCCAAGTTGTTAGTTCAAAAGTTTTTAATTTGTTCATCAGTTGTGAACTTATTGGATAATGAAAATTGTGGGTTATGATTATATGTAAGATTTAACTTATTTTTCATATAGTTGAGAACGGATCCTTTTCAAGCTTGAACATGATTCATTTTCATTTAAAAAAAAGATGGAAATGGATTCATTTTATGGCTAAAGAACACGGCCATGGATTGAACATGAGCATTACCTTCTATTCATCCAATTGATATGTATTTAAATATGATTTGATAGGATGAACATTCTGTTAGTTTCTGTTATTGTTACTTGGAGTTGTAACTTAAAAACGTTACTTAGTGAAAGTAAATTTGTTACTTTTTTTAATTTTTGTCATTTTTTTAAAAATTTCAATTACTTTTTTGAGTTTCTGTCACTCTGCTTGTGTTATTAAAATTTAGTTATATTCTATGTTTAGTTAATACAAGTGAAACATAATCACAAATAGACAATATGTAGAAAAAAAAAATCAACTATCCTTGGATCTATTTTTAGATTTTGATTGGCGTTGCTCATATTTTTTTAGTGTTTGTCGCTTTTTTGAAATTTTTTTTTCACTTTTTTTTTTTATTATTTTCCTTCACTTTTTGAGTGTTTGTTGATTTTTTATTTTTTTTCATCACTTTTGTGAATTACTATCACTTCTAACTTATAGGCGGTTGTATTCCTAAAATGAAGTTATATTTTATATTTAGTTAATATAAATGAAGCGTAATCACGAAGAAACAACGTGTAGAAAAAAATAGCTCTCTTGACAATGAATCTGATTATGAGGAATCAATAATTTACGACGGAACTACTGAAAAATCTGAAGACACTGGTGAGTATTTTCTTGTCGAAGATATAGAAAGCTCTTGTTCTAGTGAAGATAAATGATGAAATAATTCATATGGTGTCCAATGGGACACTTTCTGTCGGCAATATGTTGCTCATCCAATATTTTATCTACGATTTATTGTTTCATTTATGGTTTCTAGCAATTGAGTTTTGTGGATAGGGTTCAATTCATCAATTAGTCACTCAACTTTATACTTGGTGTCACCATAACTATCTAATTTTATTTTGTTCCACCATGGCCATCCAACTTAATACTTAGTGTTATTATAACCACCCAATTTGATTTGATTTCACATTGACTACCCAACTTCTTTTCATTATTTTCACTAATTTTAAAAATGGTAAAACGATAACTTTACATTATATATATATATATATATAAATTTTAAAAAATAAAATAAAAACTTATTTAAGAAAAGTTACTTTAAATAAACTTATTTTAAAAAAAGGTTACTTAAAAATAAAATAAAATAAAAACTTATTTTATAAAAAAAAGTTTTTAAAATAAATAAAAACTTATTTAAAAAAAATAACGTTTCTTAGAAAAATAAAATAACACAGAAAGTTATTTAAAAAACGTTTCTTAAAATATAAAATAAAATAAAAAATGTTTTTAAACTAAAATAAAAACTTATTTTAAAAAATGCTACTTAGAAAAATAAAATAAAATATAAACTTATTTAAAAAAAAAAACTTTATTTTTGTTTTTTTTAATTTATTTTTTTATATATAATGCAAAATTATCATTTTACCCATTTTAAAATTTGTGAAAATTGTGAAAATAAGTTGGGTGGTCATGGTGAAACGTTATATAAAATTGAGTGACAATGGTGAAATAAAATTAAATTTGGTAGTTAGGATGACACTAAGTATAAAGTTGAGTGGTCATGGTGAAACCAAATTAAATTGGGTAGTCATAGTGATACTAAATATAAAGTTAGGTGGTCATGGTGAAACAAAATTAAATTGAGTGGCCATTGTGACACTAAGTATAAAGTTGGATACATTTTTTTTTTTTTTTGTTTCTGTATTCGGATTAATTAGAATATTTTATCTACAAATTCTCTTCCCATAATGAATTGTAGTATTGGGATTTTCTTGGATAATTTTTGCTATTCTTATTTGATTCTAATTAATTATACTGCGTTTTTGATATTCGTATTCCCAATCCTACGTAATTGTAAGAAAAATCATAGGGACCTATAAAGGTTGCATTATAAACAACAAATTTTGAGAGTTTAATTTGATTGGTTTGCCTTCATAAATGTTATCGATGTGTTAAATTAAACAATTTTTCTATCATCTTATCTTTGATTAAACAAATAGATTGAAAATTGTTACTATTTCCAAAATTTCTATCAAAAGTCTTAATGGAAGTAAAATAGATATTAATTATTCAACTAGAAAATTATCATCGTACTATTTTGTCTCTTTTTCTAGTGTGTAATTTTTTTTTTTTTAATTTTTGAATTTTTCTTTTGTGTTTGTTACTTTTTTATTTTCTGTCAATTTTTTTTTTTAATTAGTGTCACTTTTTTTAGTGTATGTTACTTTTGATTTTTCGTCACCTTTTCATTTTCATTTTTAAATTTTTGTCACTTTTGTGTGTGTTTGTCTCATTTTTAATTTTGTCATTTTTTAAAATTTATGTCACTTTTTGAGTGTACGTCTCATTTCTTA
Source organism: Osmanthus fragrans (assembly GCA_019395295.1). Taxonomy (NCBI): domain Eukaryota; kingdom Viridiplantae; phylum Streptophyta; class Magnoliopsida; order Lamiales; family Oleaceae; genus Osmanthus; species Osmanthus fragrans. The sequence goes on along the minus strand of CM033341.1, from coordinate 24,411,755 downwards.
ATTAAAACAAATTCTTAAAATCTTTTTTTTCTTATAAATATTTAGTTCGCTATCATATTTGTTATATTTAGAAGTACATTAGCATTGTTGTCTATTTTGAATCATAATTCTGCGATAACGTGTTTCCACGAGTATTGATATGTTAAGTAAATTTATTGAGTTATCATTGTTAGTTTTTTTCTTTTTCCCGTGAAGATCGGTAATTCAGTAACAAATTGAATCTGGATGTGGTCCAAATTTTCTTCCTCTCAGAGATGTGAGTAACGTTCAAAATCACGTAACAATTGCCTCTCCACTTTTTGTGCTCGATTGGGAATCACTATGTGATGGACAGAGCCTATATATATTCAGTTTTTCCACCGGGTGGGTCCCTAAGCCTTTCAATCTCATACAGTAAAAATATATGTCATCTAATTGAGGTTGAGCGAGGTTTGAAAGCACTTAAATCCGAAAATAAATTCTTCCCTTAACCCTTGGGTGTGTGTGAGAAGCAATGGCAGGAGGTACGTCTTTTCGGTTATGTTTCATTCGACGTTTGATCTATATGCTTTTTAGACCATTGAAGCATGTTTAGATCGTTTAGATTTTGCTTATAATTGGTATTAGAGCCTTGTTTACCTCTGCCTTGCTCGTTTTGCTCTCTGCAATTTTTTCCTAAAATTTGCCTTGTTTGTTTCATACATTTTCGATGAAAAATAAGGTTAGGAATCATTAGGAAATTGGATTTTTAACTTTTATGGGAAACATAATTTTTAGTGTCTGAAAGGCAAAGAAATCGTCGAGTTTCTATTTGGGTCGAAAACGGGTTAAAAAGTACTCGGCTGGAGGTTGAAGACAACCTAATAAAAAAATTGAAACACGTGTTGCAACAAACTTACCTTTTTTAACATTCCTTTGTGGGTTGCTTTATGTGCTTATGTGTGTGCGTGTGTGTGCGCGCGCACGCACACACTGAAATTATTTATTTTTGTTATTTAGTATGTATACTTTTTATTGCTTTGTTATAGATGCAATATTGAGTTAAATAATTTAGTATATTAAAATTTTAATTTTTGTGTTCATATGGTTTTGAGCAATTTATATGAGCATATTTTGTGAATTAAATTAAATGTCAAGTGATCCATATAATTTTAATTAATTAGGGAATAGCCACAACATCGTTAATTATGTAAAATTATATATTAATTGTTTTAGTATCACTTTATGACATTAATTGTGGTTAGTCACATCGAATATAATAGATTTTATCCCATATGAATTTTTATTATATTTGTATGATTAATTATGATAGAATGTCAAATTATATTTCCTAATTTACCCACATAAATTAGGAAAATAAAAATAATCTGATAGTTTTATCATATACTTATTAATGGATCAAATTAATTTAGTTGGACTTTACCACATGCAAGTTTTACGTCAATAGATTTATATTTTTGAAGAATGATTTTACATTGGTAAAGCATTTTGTTAGTCTCAATTATAAGCATGTATGTTTAATTTTTATGCAGTTATGCAACCTGTGATTTTTTCTGATATTAAGTGTGATATTTTCAAACTAAAGGGTGATAACTATAAAGTCTGAAAGGAGATGATTCTCCTTCATTTAAGGTGGATAGACATTGATTATGCCATCAGGAAAGACAAACCACAAATCACTCCGACTAGCACTCTGGATGAAATTGCTCTTTATGAATGATGGGAGCGATCCAATCGCCTCAGTGTGATGTTCATAAAGACCAAGATTTCTATTGGTATTTGTGGTTCCGTTGAAGAGCATACAAATGTCAAGGCATTGCTGAAAGCTATTGATGAGCAATTTGAGACTTCAGATAAAGAACTTGCTAGCACCTTGATTATGAAGTTTTCATCCATGGGGATCACTACTGTGAGAGGTGTGCGTGAACACATTATGCAAATGATGGACATTGCAGCTCAATTGAAGACTCTTGTGGTTGATATGTCTGAGTCTTTCCTTGTGCACTACATTTTCAACACTCTTCTACATCAATATGGACCCTTCAAGATATTCAATAACACACATAAGGATAAGCGGTCAATTAATGAACTTCTGACCATGTATGTTCAGAAAGAAAGAAGACTAACAATGGAAATTGGTGAAAGTGCATTGATGGTAATGCAAGGAAAGGATGAAAACCAAGCCAAAATGAAAGTGAAAGGTAAAACACCGCCCCAATGTGGAATAAAAAAGGAATCCAAGTGCTTCTTCTACAAAAAAAAGGAATACATGAAGAAAGATTGCACTAAGTTCTGGAAATAGCTTGAGAAGAAAGGATATGTGAAACCTAAGGAAACTAGTGGAAAGTGAGCAGTGTATTTATTCAGGAAACAAGATGTGCTCACATGTGGAGGCTGTTGGAACATGCAGTTAAGTTTTAAGCAGTGGTTTTATTTTGAATTTAGAAAAGACATTTTATATTTCAAGTTTTTCTAGAAATTTGATTTCAGTTTCAAGACTTGTACCTTTGGGATTTCCTTTAATTTTTTAGAAACCTTCAGTTTATTTTATAAATCTAATCTCATTGGGAATGGTCCATTGTCTAATGGTCTTTTCTATTTTAATTTGCAAAGTAATACTACTTATAATGCTATGCATGTTCACTGAAGTGATGTGTTATGAATGAAGATTCATCTATGTTGTGGCATCGAAGATTGTGACATATCTCCATAGAAAGAATAAAAGATTAGTAAATGATGGAGTACTTAGTACTTTGGATTTTACTGATTTCGACACTTGTGTAGACTGGATTGAGGAAAAGCAAACCAGAAGTCCAAGAAAGATGCTAAGAGGAGTACAAATATGTTAGAGATCATACATTTAGATATTTGTAGTCCAGACATGGACTCGTATGATCCGAAATACTTTATCTCTTTCATCGATGATTATTCATGATACATGTATATATATTTGCTTCATAACAGGAACGAAGCACTAGATGCCTTTAAAGTTTTTAAGGTCGAAGTAGAGAAATGTGGAAAGCAAATTAAGTTCGTGAGAACTGATAGATGTGGAGAATATTATGATATATACACCGAGGATGGACAAGCACTTGGTCCATTTGCGAATTTCTTCAAGTGTATAGGATAGTTGCCCAATACACCATGCCTAGTTTTCTGGACTAAAGTGGTGTAGCAAAAAGAAGAAATCGGACCTTAATGGACATGTTGAGAAGTATGCGAAGTAACTCCAAACTTCCTGAATCCTTGTGGATTGAAACTCTTAAAACGGCAGTGTATATATTGAACCGAATTCCAATCAAGGTTGTACCAAAGAACCATTTGAATTATGAAAAGGTTGGAAATCAAGTTTGCAACATACATGCATTTGGGGATGCCCATCTGAAGGAAGAGTTTACAATCCACAAGAAAAGAAACTAGACTCAAGGATTATTAGTAGCTATTTCATTGGATATGTCGAAAGGTCTAAAGGGTACAAATTCTATTGTCCATCTCATAGCACTAGGATTGACTTGATTAGTGGGAAGTTTTCTTGAGAATGACTTGATTAGTGGGAGCAATCAATTTTAGGATATTGTTTCTGAAAAGAATCATATTGATGCTCAACATTTCACTTCAAGTGACAGATTGATTATCATTCACAACACCCCTTAAGTTCAAATAGGTGTTGGACAACTAATCGCTGAAGTTCTACAAGCTGTTGATGATAATCCAATGGATCAAGATGTTCAAGAATTGCCAGAAATTGTTGAACAACCGGTTGAACAACATGATCCTCAAGAAAATGTTGATACAAAATTAAGGAGATCTACTAGAGTAAGGAAATCAGCAATAACTAGTGATTATGTTGTGTATCTGTAAGAATCGAATTATAATATCAGCGCCGAAAATGATCCTGAAACGTTTCACAAGTCATAAGTTGTAAAGAATCAAGTTTATGGTATGATGATACGAAAGATGTGATGGATTCTATGGCATCTAATAGGGTCTAAGATCTTATTGAGTTGCATGATGGTGTAAAAGCCATATGATGTAAATGAGTCTATAAAATGAAGAAAGACTCATTAGGTAACATTGAAAGATATAAAGCAAGACTCGTTGCTAAAAGAATCACTCAAAAGTGAGGAATCGACTACAATGAGACCTTCTCTCTTGTATCAAAGAAAGATTCACTTCATATCATCATGGCATTGATTGCACATTTCGACTTGGAGTTGCAACAAATGGATGTGAAAACGGCATTTCTCAATGGACATCTAGAGGAAGATGTTACATGAAACAACTAGAATGATTTTCCTCTAGTGGTTGTGAGCATTTGGTGCACAAGCTCAAGAAATCTATATATGGATTGAAACAAGCTTCCCTTTAGTGGTATTTGAAATTTCATGATGTTATCTCTTCTTTCGAATTTGTAAAGAACATTATAGATCAAAGTATATACTAGAAGATCCATGGGAGTAAGGGTTGTTTCCTTATTCTGTATGTGGATGACATTTTACTTGAGATGAAAGATACGGGCGATACATCTTATGTCATTAGTATTAAGTTCCAAAGAGACATATCTTGAGGTAATTTGGGTTTGCCTCAAGAGACCTATATCAATAAAGTTTTAGAGAGATTTCAGATGAAAGATTGTTCACCAAGTATAGCTCTCATTATGAAGGGTGATAGGTTCAATTTGAACCAGTGCCCGAAAATGATCTTGAAAGGGAACAAATGAATAACATTATTTATGCTTCTACTATTGAAAGCATAATGTATGCACAATACTTGACATTGCATTTGTTGTTTGGGTGTTGGAAAGATATCAGAGTAATCCAGGTGTGGACCACCAGAGAGCTGTAAAGAAAGTGATGAGGTACTTTTAGGGGACCAAAGATTACATGCTTATGTACAGACTAACTAATAATTTGGAAGTGATTGGCTACTCCCATTCTGACTTCGCAGGCTGTGTTGATTCATGAAAATCAACATCATGATACATCTTTATGTTTGTTGGTAGAGCTGTATCTTGGAGAAGTGCAAAGCAGACCCTGACTGCTATTTCCACTATGGAGGTAGAGTTCGTATCTTGTTTTGAGTCTACTTTGTATGGTGTATGGATGAAGAGTTTCATTTTTGGACTTAGAGTCGTGGATTCGATTTCTAGGCCATTGAGGATATATTGTAATAATTCAGTTGCAGACTTTATGGCTAAGAACAACAAAAGTGGTAGTCGAAGCAAGCACATTGACATCAAGTATCTGGCCATAAAAGAATGTGTTAAAGAGAAAATGGTGATTATTGAACACGTTAACACTGAATTGATGATTGTCGATCCTTTGACAGGAGGCATACCACCATTAAAATTTATGGATTGTGTAGATAGAATGAGACTTGGTTCCTTTGTGTGATTTTCGTTGTAAGAACGAATGTTAATTTAATGAAACTCTATTTGTGATGTTTCCTCATATTTGTTTTTGCTTGTGTACACATTTATTTTGAGAAATATCATTGATTTTTGGAGCTAGAATAAACATATAGTTTATTCATTAAGTAATATGGGTTAGTTTTTAAGAAACATGATGCATTGTGATACATAGAGGATAATACTCGTATTTAGAGAACTTATCGTCGTGATCCATGTATTTTGTTTTTTTACTATAGTGAATGATGGAATATATGGACCAAGTGGAAGAATGTTAGTTTTATCTTTTTTTCCCCTGAATATCGGTAATTCAGTAACAAACCGAATCTGGATTTGATCCATATTTTTCACCTCTCAAGGACGTGAGTAACGTTCAAAATCACGTCCCAACTACCTCCCCACGTTTTGTGCTCGGTCGAGAACGACTCTGTGATGGACAGAGCCTATATATATATTCAGTTTTTCCACCGGTTGGGTCCAATCTCCTACAGTAAAAAATATGTCATCTAATTGAGGTTGAGAGAGGCACCTAAATAAAAAAATAAACTATTCCCTTAACCCTTGAGTGTGTGTGAGAAGCAATGGTGGGAGGAATGTCTTTTCGGTTCCGTTTCATTCCGCGTTTTATCTATATGCTTTTTAGACCATTGAAGCATGTTTAGATTGTTTAGATTTTGCCTACAATGGTGCTTCCCAAGTGTATTTGAAGTAAGGATTACGTTTTTACTCTTTTTTTTGTAAGCTGTTCAATTTTTTAACTAAAAGGTCAGCCTTGTTGTTGGAATTTGACAATGTTCTTGTGAGAAGTTGAAACGACTACAATTTTTCAAACTGCCTACTTTTTAGTCAAGAATTCTGTGAGTTGAGTTATTGTTTTCATGATAGATACCTTGTCACCCCCACAAGGAGAGGAAAAAAGAAGAAATAAATGTTTTGTGCAGGGACGGAGCTAGAAGTTTGACATTATGGGGTCAAAAATTGAAATACAATTTTTCTTTTTAAAATAACATATCATTAATGAAGATAGATTAGTACACTACTACAATTGTAGCTTACACATTGTCATATTCTGAAAACATCTGTATAATTACATCTTTATTAATCTTGTCAAATACATCGTTCGCGACATTTATAAGCAATTATTGCTAACAAAATTAATGTTTTAATATTTTTTACTTCTGTCATTTTCAAACTAAAAATATTTGAATATTTTAACCAAATTAATATAAATATGAATATAAAATGAGTTAAAAATTAAACTACGCAGCAAAGGAAAATAATAGAAAAATTAGACTGTCTAAGAACCCGAAGTCATAATTTTGAATAACTATGAATATTAGGTTGAACCATTGATTTGAGTCAAACACTGAAACTTTCAGTTTCAGACGAGATAACAAGTAATGAGAATTGTGATCGACAATATTTCTCAAATCTCAAATTCAAATGAATTTTAGAATAAAAGCAGTAAAATCAAACAAGTAGGCTGTCAATTTGTTATCTAGATGGAAGGAAACAAATTAGCACAAGAAGAGAAAATCCAAAAATATGAATGGTTGTCTTGAACTCTCCATAGACCACTATATTGATTCTTCTCTTTGTGGGGGCATATGGTAAAGTCCAAATGCATATAAAATATCACGTGAAGGAAATGAGAGAAAATGGACTTGGTCATTTGGAGTTGGACAAGTGAAAGAGCAATAAATGAACTTGTGCAATTGGGCTTGGCAAATTGACAATTGACAAGGTTTTGATTAATTTACGAATTTAATAAAAAAAGGCTTGTCAATAGACATTTTTTTTGGATAATTTACAGATTTAAAAAAAAAACGGAATTTTTGTGGGGTCAATTGAGCCCACATGACCCCATGTGGGTCCGTCTATGGTTTGTGAAATTTTTTGAAGGGAAAATTACCTAGAAACCTACATTTAAAGACTAATTTTCATAAACAAGATAGATTAGTTTTAATTTCATAAATCGGGTGCTAATTAAGAATTATTAGTTTAATAATTAAAGATTTATTATAACAAACCCACCCCCGAATTTCAATCCTACTCTCGGCAGTCGGCACCCCCAAATTTCATCTCTCTCTGGCTCTCTCTCTTTCTCTCTCATACTTCTTCACTCTCTTCCATTTCTCTCTTCATCGCGCTATCTAGTACCTCGACGGCGATGACATCACTAAGCGATGAGCAGTACTGCATCAATCTGTGATGCTATAACGTCATTCTCTCTCTCTTTCTTCATCACTATTTTGGTGTCGATCTGAGACGATGTGAGCGCGCTGCTGCAGCGCAGTGTGAGCACATCGCTGGGTGGTTGTTGGTGGTTGTTGGATGATGGTGTTTGTGCAGGTGGAGATGGTGGTTGATCCTTTCTCAATGTGGCTGGTATTCGAGCAATGGAAGGATTGTGAGTTTGGGGATCTGTGGTTGAAGGAGTACAAGAAGGGGGATCTGCGTTGCTGTATGGGGTGGGTGGAATAGTAGTGGCAGGGTGGCTTTGCTGGTGGCATTCCAGGAGAAATTGGTGTATGTGCCAGTGTTGCCCGGTTTAACCAAGTCCTATCCCATCATCCATGCTCGCCTCCGTCTCCTCTACGAGGATTTGTGGCTCAGATCCTCCGACGACGTCTGCCTCCATGCCTGGTTCATCAAACTATTCCTCGACGGTCGAGGTTGTAAATATAAATTTAACTGTGTTTATTTTTGTTGGATGTGTGTATAATTGTATGCGTGATGAAGGCTTGTTTGATTGATGATTCAAATTTAGGGTTTTTTTTATTAACTATTAGTTGTAATTTGGTTTGGTTTGGTTTGGATGGGTGATTTTGTGGAGTTGGGACTTGGCTTATTGAATTCGATGGAAAATATGATTGCTGGTGTTGGAGTGGAATCCAGGAGAAATGGTTTTGAATCTGAAGGGATTTTTTCTGATTCCAACTCCAAGACCCAATTAGACTGCAGCTTAGCTTGATATGAGATGATTTGAGCAGAAACATGTACAATAGGGAATACTTGGGGGTTAGTAAATGGGGTGACTGTGTTTATTTTGTTATTTCAAATCTCTTCTTTCTTGGTGGCAAGATAAGTGTGATTCAACTGAGTAGGACTAAAACTTCATACCATTGGTGTTGGTCGTGGATTGTGGTGTTGGTCTTTGGTATATGTAGGTTTGTTTGTGGTGACCTTATGTGACCAAGTATGTATTTATTGTATCTGTGTGTGACCAACTCTGTATTCATTGTGATCGTCTCTGACCAGATTAACAGTGAGTCACAAATTAGACTGACTTGGTCACAGACGGTCACACTGAAAACAAATTTAGTCACAATTAGTCACATATAATACAAATCAGTGATGGTAGTATTTATGGTCGTGGATTTAGTTGAAAGTGATAGTGGTAGTGCATTGGAGGTTATGTTGGTGAATGCAGGACGAGTCCAACCCGCACTAGAGCCATTTTGGTCATTTATCGTGACGGTGTCAGAATGGGCTGAAATTTGGTAATCTGATTGGAAACGGCCCGAAAAATTGGACTTGGGACAAACCCGAGATCTCGGGATTTTAGTCAAATTCCTTCATTTAAGCTTTTAAATTGTTATTTTTAGTATAATTCATTTTGATTTTTCGTTATTTTTGGCGCGTTTTGATATTGTCTGTTTTTAGGGTTTCTTGTAACGTCCATATAAAGACCTTTTAGCGATTTTCGTCTTGCTCAAATGTGTGTTAGTTGTGACTGGTTGTAACTAATTCTGTGTTAATTGTGATCGACTGTGACTTGATCACATACAATCACAGTTAAAATTGAATTGGTCACAGACAATCACACTAAACGTAAATTTGGACACAGTTAGTCACACTGAATACAAATATGTGATTATGAATAAATTTGTAATTGTGACGTACAATATGTCTCGTGGCTAATAAATAAGTTGTGATAAATTAATTTGATGATTTATTACCATACAATGACTTGTAATCAGTTAATTTAATAAGTTGTCTCATATAATTAATTTTCCTTGGTAAAAATCAATTAATTGATCACGGTCACTGGTAAAAAATAATATGTCACAATGTGCACACGTTACAAATTCAATAGAACTAATCACGGGTCATTCGTAATAAAAAAAAAAAAAAACCGAAGCGACTGCTGGACCCGAACCGGAGCAGTCACCGGAGTCGATGGAGAAGTGGAGGAAGTTGGTGTAATGGGGTGATAGAATGAGGTAGGTGTGGTGGTATGGAGTGAAAATAATTAATATATATTATATTATAATTTAATATTTAATAAATTTATTTAGTACCTAATTTTTGAAATAATTTAATAAGTTTGTTAATTTTGAAAAGTAATTCTTATATGTAGGTGTTATGTTGTATTCCCTTCTTTGAATAGTTTTAGGATTACGATGTCTTAAATTTTTTGTTATGGACTAAACATTTTGTGTAAGTTAAGGCTTGACCAATTATCTAAATTTTGGTGTCAAATCTTAACCTCTTAGCTGGTAGTATATGTATGGAATTAATTTGGGTTAACTTTTTAGTCGTCTCCCTTTTTCTGCAAATATATATATATATATATATATATATATATAGATATATATATATATAGATATATAGATAAATTTTGGTGTCAGATCTTAACCTCTTAGCTGGTAGTATATGTATGGAATTAATTTGGGTTAACTTTTTAGTCGTCTCCCTTTTTCTGCAAATATTTATATATATATATATATCAAGTCTGGCTGTAATATGGCTCGTGGACCTCGTTTGAGTTAGAAAGATGCAGGGTGGCTAATTCTATGGTGTCGTTATAGAGTCGACACTGTAGACTTGAAAAATTGTTTGGAAGTACGATGAATTGTAATTGTATTGTCTAGTTCTAATTATCGTATCTGTCCTTCAAAGCATGCCAAGTGAGATGCAATTGGTGAACATAATTTGACATAGAATTCAGTTAACTATTAGGTCCAATTGCATGTACCCAGGGGCCATGCCATCTAAAACAAAAAACCAAAAAAAAAGAAAAAGATTGAAAAACGACAAGACTGCCGAGCAATATATAAGAACTGAGGCTGCTGCGTCAAGGGTTCAAATCTTGAAATATGGATTTGGCTCTTGAGTAAGTACAAGTGTACAAGTAGCCTTTCACCTTGTACCCTTGAAGGCATAACCTGCAATTTACTTTTCTCACGATACTCTAGGGCAGGGGTGGCATGGGACCCTCAAGGTTGGGGTTCAACCTTTTAATGTATAAGAACAAGATGTGATTGGACCATAACAGGAATGTAAATTGAGCTATGTTGGTATTAATGACGTGGTGTGGTACCTCTTTAACCTGACATAAAAAAACTATTTTCAATTTTGCTACTTGTACAATAGGGGTCGACAACTCCGATTAACAACACTCTCACATCAATGAGACCCACAATTTTTTTAACATCGAGGAGACCCATAATTTTTTTATTCATATTGGGTCTCTCCAATGTGAGAGGTTGTCAATCCCGATTATACAAATAGCATGATCCAACTATTTTAGACATGTTGTTGCAATTTTGTGTTAGGGTTGGGTTATGTTGGGTCAAGTCTATAAGGTTTTTTTTTTTTTTTTTTTTTTTTTTTTTTTGCAATTTAAATAGAATATGAAGATTAAAAAAATGTCATTCTAAAGATTGTATTACAACCTATTATACAAAAATCGAACTGTATACAACCAAAATGAGCAAATCTTTACACAAGCTTTACAACTCTCAAACGATTTACCAATGCATTAAGTATCATTGATTTTAGGTTCGGATTCCTGCATCATTCTGTATGAAATAGAATACCTAAATTCAGACCCTCAAATGGACAGTCAAAATTGCTTCTGTGCACCAAAAGACCAAATCATACAGACTTTTAATTTCATATAGAAAGACCTAGAAATCTCCAACTGGGGGTTGAAGATAACAAAGAAGATACATAAACTTCTAGAGGTTGTACAAGAAAATCAGATGTGTAAGAATTAATTAGGGCAATAGTACAAGACATTATTTTATACCCTCAGTGTTCACCGTTGATCTCAAATCAAGATCAACGGTCTAGAGCAACTAACAACTCTGTAGGATGATACTATGAACCCTAATGGAGCCAAGGAAAAACCAGTTGCCGACCAGGGTGAGACTTTAAAATCTACTAAAAGTGTAAAGCCAGTCACGAGCGGATCGAAAGAAAAAATCAAGTACTTATCAAGTTCAAGTGGCAACATTTTAATATCAAAGTTGCAGTTTAGAAATAAGACATTTTCCATTTATTGGATCTGGGTTTGGGCCTCATTTAATTTGACATTATCAGACAATGTAAACAGTATTGGGTCTAGCCCATTTTTCTACTAAAGTCCCACCTGGGCCTGGCTGATATAAAAGTTTATTCGGAAAGTTGAATTTTTGTTTTTACTACCTAATATATTTTAACACACAGATTTATCAAATCTAAAGAGTTACAAAAACATTTTATTTTTGTTTATTGCTTCCTATCTATACTAATACCCAATACAAAATTGTAATTGTTAAATATATAATTAATTTACTACACAAATAGTTAGCGTAGATGCTTAAAATCTTCTTTTCATCAAGTCTACTTGAATCTTGACGATTTTAATCAAGTCTGCTTAAAAAAAGTTACTATTTATGTTGCGAATGTTATACGTGTGAATATCCTAGTGACTCCCTATATGTATTGTACTGAATGTTTAATTGGGAGAATAGTTCTCCATATAATATTACACACTGTCTCTTATTATGTGTTACATACACAGTGGACATTTTATCATATAGTACTTACAAAATTTGATAGTTACGAGGTAGTAAAATATAATCGTAGAATTCATATATTACTACGTGTTTGTACTTACGGGTCTAAAAATAATTTAAAACCTAGCAACGTAGTAGATAGTACAAATGCAAAATATTATCTCAAAATATATGCAAACAATATATTCAAGATCCAATGAAATGTTAGCTAGTCAACTGTTGATGACTCCCACTTTATGGAGAGTAGAAGTCCACATCAGATAGTATCTTTCTTTATTTGAGAGAACATTCCACATTTGGCAAAGTCTCGTCTTTCCATGAAAACTTATGGTTTGTGATTTGCAAACCCTAGACATCTTCTACTTGATTCAATCACATGGCTTCTCTTAGTTTCTTAATGTTAATTAAAAAAAAGGGGCTTATTTTCTTGGTGGGAGTGACTTTCTTTCACTTTTTTCTTACATGCATCTCGAGGAACATGTGCAAATTTTCTATGTATGAATTTGTAATAAAATTGGTGACGAGTTGATTGATGTTTTCTCCTATAAATTCTAAGGGTTAAATCGGTCATATTTCCATCTTGTAAAATATTTTTTCCGTCATAAATTTTCATTGTTTATTTTATAACTAGTTTAAGATGCAAAATAAATTTTAAATATTAACTTAGGATTAAAACTTGAATTCGCGAGTCATAATGAGCCATATTTTGTTAGAAAAAAGTATTGTTTATTAGAGTGCATATGTCTATTATCTTTTCAGTTCACATTTACTAGGTGCATAATTTACTTTGTGTATGTTTGGTAAAGTTTTTTGAGGATTTTAAGGAGTGGGTAGTACAAAATGTGTGCATAAAAGTCGTGTATCATGAATAAAAATGATGTTTGACCAGTTTAAAATATTAAAAATCATACTTATCTAATTTAAATTCATAATTATACGTTCTTTCTTCTCTGAGTAAATATTTTCTAGACAAAAATGAATGTAAAACTCGATGGCGGATGTAAAATTGCATGGCATTGAGTTAGATTTCAGTGAGACGAATCAACTTTGGAAACATCTTTCAGACAAGAATGTACGTATGACTAATTACATTCTTATTTCAAAACACTACATGTGCTTTTTCCTTATTTTCTCTTTGTATTGCTTGTACTGTTTTATTTTCTCCTTATAATTCTTGTACTATTTTAGGGGTAGATTAACTCCTCATATTTGAGGAAATTTTACGTTTCAATTAATTTAACTTGTTATCAAATACGAGCACATGATTGTATGGAATTTTGGCATAATTTTGAGTGGGGCATGGTCATTCTTTTTGGAAGACCAAAGTATATTCGTATTGTTTTCCATGAGAACATCAAAATTATATATTTATTTGTTCAGAACAATGCTCAGTGAATGAAAAATTGAAATTCAAAGTGCATCTAGTAGAAGATGTTTAGATATTGTAGTGAGATCAAGTGTAGTTTGTCCCACATATAAAAATTGATAAGGTGTAAATCATGTGTACCATAGAAAACTATCTATGTACACGTGCACGTGTAGGAGGTGCAAATTACGGATCGAATTAACACTTCGACTATTGAACTCATGTGTAAACGCAACCTACATACATGAATGTTATCCAAAATTAGGCCCCTTAGTATGCTCGTTTTTCTGGTCCAAAATATTATTATCTCTGGTTGCCCAAATTTTTTTCAGCTTCTTATTCGAGTCTAGTCAAATATAAATTCAATTTGTCGGCGTATAACTTAGTGCTTGTATAATAAGTAATATTGGTTTCTCCGCAACAAAATCTCAAGCACGACACATGTACTTACTAAAATTTTATCTTCAAAGAAAGTCATTTTACGTGTTGATTACTCTAATTTGTTATTGAATGTGAAGAGATGATCGATTGTTAGAATAGGTTGTTGAATAATTTTCTTCTACTTTTTCTTTTGCTAAATTAGAATTGTAATATCGATTGCATATGTTAGATACATAGTTCCAAGTTAAAATTGTTTTCATGAAATACTTATTTAATAATTTGAAGTTTTTAGATAGGATCGATAAGTATGAATTTTTATCGGACCACAAATTATTTGGATATACTTGATAAAAAAAAAAAGGAATTTATGCATGTGATTATAATTTGAAATGATGTGTATTTCTATATTTGAAAAAGAAATATTATAAACACAAAAATAATGTTATTTGTACAAGTAATTTGACAATGTCTGAGTTAAGAGAAATCTTATCTATTGATTTGAAAAGTTGTTTTTCAAATTATCGACAAAGATTTTTACACTTTAAATATTGTCAAATTACTTGTACAAATTCATTGTACAATGTATATCAATTCATTATCAATATGCTTCATGTTTAGGGATAGGACAGGGCAGATTGTTCTTCAAATACCCCTGGCCGATTTTCGAGAAGCGGGCAACGAGCAAGCCTTTGTTTGGACTCCATTTTATTCAAAACATATTTTTCTCACTTCCATTTTTAATCAGACTTTATTCAATAAAATAATATTATACGTAAACCTAAAACTTTTTCTTCTTTATTAATCACACATTCTTCAAATATTCATTATTTCAAAATAAACTTTCCTCCAAAAATATATTTTAATGGAAACCAAAAGGGGCTAAATTTCTCATTTCTTTCCCCATTTTGCTATTTTTTAATATTTTTTTAATGTGATTTAAATTTAAATATATAAAATAAAATACAAAACAAGAATTGGGGCTAATTTGGATGGAAATCATGTTTCCCATGTTTAATTAACAATTTGTTTTTTAATATTATTATTTAGTTTTTAAATACAATTTAAATCTATAAACATAGAAATAAATTAAAATATTTGTGAGGGGACAATGTATTTTGTCATCCTAACGTGTAGTTCTTGACTAATTAAAAATGTATGAGTGGTAAATTGTGGATATGCTTTTGCTTATTATAACCACGTTAGAAACTTTAGGAGGTCTATGTAATTCAAGCCAAAAAAAAAAAAAATTTACACTTTGCCGATCATGAGTAACTAATTGAAAGTTGAACTGTGCATAATATTAAATTGAAGAATAAAGCTGTTTGTACAATTTTTTTTTTTTTTTTTTTTACAATTTGGTACACAGTCCTCTCACATGGAGTAAGACTCGAGATGATTTAATGTTATTTTAAGCTCGAACCTCATCTCAAATTGTGAGAGAACTATGAATCGAACTATGTACCTGAATGTACAACCAGCTCGATCCTAAATTGAAGAGCCCAAGTTCATATATAAACTGATGGAAAGTCGTAGGTTTAAATTCCACTGTCTGACATGCAATCACGCTATAGATATTTCCTTATTTGATAGAGATGATTTTTATATGGAGAATATATAATTTTTTTTAAAAAAAGATTTATTATTATTATTATTATTATTATTATTATTATTATTATTTATATGTAAAATTACATTATTCTGAGAAAATGAGAGAAAATAAATTTTAGAAATGGGACTAATCGCTTTTTAACTTCCTCGTTTCAAATCTGGAGAAAAATACGAGTTGTAGTTAATGATGAAGCCGGGACCAAGGAAATAACAATCAGATGGTGAAGCAGTGTGGTATGGTGCTGCAAATTTCTTTAAATTGATTTTCTCGTAACTATATATAATTTGGATTGCAGGGTTTCTAAGGTTACACTTCAATTTATGTATGTGGGATTTTGTTCCCGTAATTTGCCTACGATTTTGGGCCCATTAATCAAATCATGGAAAACTTTTATCGTTTAATTTCCCCAGTTCTCCAATTATCTGCTGTGAAATATTTTCTGTCGTTTAGTGGTGATCGAGGCCTTAATGCAAGCGACTAGACCTAATTCTGTGTCAATTGGGTGACCTTCTGATAGTTCCCGTTTTCGAGATTGACAGTAAAATTTGGTACATAAAGGAAGCCTCAAAATTAGCATTCTTGATCTCGTGAATTAAGCCAATACCACGAGAACTCATTTAGCATTCGCCACCCAAATTCGCCCCCAAATTCTTCACCAATTTGTGTAAATATCCAATATCCATATTGAAATTAGGGGTGGAATTGTTTATAGCAGTACCGGGTCGAATTCACTATCTTTACACGTGTAAAATCATACGATAGGCTCGTGATATTGATGATCTCGTTTCCATTATGATGCTCACCTTATATAAATGTTAGTAATATCCTCAGCTCTATAACTCCCTCACCATGTGTAACTATCTATCTATATATATATAAATTCCGGTGGAATTGTTTATATAAGTACTGGGTCGGTTTCACAATCTTCACACGTCAAAAATCCTCTGATAGCCCCACGATATTGATGATCTAGCTTCCATGTTAATGAGTTCCATGTATAAATGTTAGTCAAGAGTTATGAATATCCACAGCTCTAGAACTGTTTTCAGGAATGCGAAAAAGAAAGAGACGCGTGGGTGGCCCATCGTGTACTAAGTTCAAGACAAAGGTTAATGCAAAAGAGAATGTTTTTAAAGAATTAAGCACTGGGATATTTATTGACAGGGAGCCTGTATGCTAGGTTGATTGTTTTGAGGGGAAGGGTAAGGGGATCCTAATTGTCTAATAGAGCATTATTTAGGATCTTGAACCAATGAAAAGCTGCTCACCTTGGCCATGGTTTTCATAACAGATTAATCTTTATTTATTAGTTCCAATGATTAAACAATACCAAAACTCAAATCTTAGTGGCTTCTAGGATCTGCTTATTGAGCACCAGACTTTTTCCAATTACACTACACCACACCACACCACACCACACCACACCACACAGCCATTAATTCCCACAGGAATTCCTACATTTTCTGACAATTGTGAAGAGAATTTTACACCTGTTCTTTGGAAATGAAGGTTAGAAACAGTGAGAAATATCAAATATGTATTGTTTTCTTAGGAAAGATTTTGCATCTGTTGTTAAAAGTGGTTTTGATTTGTTTGGCTGCAGTTCTTCAACTGGATGCAAAATAAGCTCAATGGAGGACAAGGGAGTAAAAAGCCAAGTGCAATTCCTGCTACACGTATATTATCTTCTTTCTTCTTTCTTCGTCATTATATCCTTTTTTTTTTTTTAATTATCTTAGTTTTGAATGCACGTGAGTCTTCTCTTGCAGTGTTGGTTAATGATCTTATTGTGGAAGAAATATTATAAGGAAAAGCTTGCTAGTAATTATCAAAATCAATCTGATTAAGATTAAAACTAGATATGTTTTGCTATGTTGAACTTCATTACTTTTTCTAAACATCGATAGTGGATCCAAGGATGCACAGGATTCACTCTTAAAGTTGGCATGAAGATGCTAACTGTGCATGATTTTCATCTCACATGGCTACTAAGAGATAAAAGAAAGAGCTCGCCTTCTTTCCGTTTGAGTTTGATATGTTTTGCTATGTTGAGCTTCTTTTACTTTTTACTAGCATTGATTATGGATCTGAGGATGCACAAGAATCGCTCTGAAACTTGGCATGAAGACATAAACCATGCACTAGGTTTTCATCACACAGGTCTCCTAAGTGACAAAAGAAAGAGCTCGCCTTCTTTCCCTTTTTTCTTTTACTCTGTAGCCTTGTAGTGCTATTAACAGTTATAAATAATTGTTTCATCTCCATGCAATCATATAAACCACCCCTTAGTATGATCAGTGTTTAAAGAACAGTAAAAATCGAAGAGCACTTGATCAAGTCATCTGATACAACACTCTGAATATCCTCTTTGGATGTTAGTATATCCATTATGAACCAAGATCCTATGAACTCTAAAAAGTGACTGACGAGAAAATTTCCATGGTCTGGAAAAATAACTAGTTTTCTTGATATAGTGGAAAGAGTTCAGCGTATGTGCTTGCCTCTTGATTTAGAGTCTCAAATTCATCTGTTTCCTCTTGAAAGATTAAATTAACCACTATATATATATTCAGATAGGAACCAATCAACTAAGCTATTTGTGAACAGAAAAATACAAAAAAAATTATGATTTTTTTACATGATAGCCTTCTCACCTTGGGAACTCCATTTCCATTCTGCTGCACCACTGTACATACCTTGGGGCTATTGGCTATAGCAATTCAATTAGGTTATTACATATAAATTTAGTTCTTATTTATTGATCTCAAATTTTGGTTTCCTTCATGTAGATCATACAAATAAAGAACCTCCCAAGGAAGAATTCAGTGATTGGCCTCAAGGATTACTAGCAATTGGAACTTTTGGCAACACAGATCTTACAGAAAATCATGAGAACCAAGTTGTACAAATTCCAGACAACGAAATCCTACCGGACGAGCAATGTTCCTCTCCAGATTTTTCAGAATTCACTGCTGAAGAAGTAGGAAAGTTACAAAAGGAGTTGACAAAACTTTTAACTCGCAAACCAAAAGCTGAAGAACCAATTAACGATCTACCACTAGATAGATTCCTTAACTGCCCTTCAAGCTTGGAAGTAGATCGTACAATTTCTAATAGATTCAGCATCAGCACTAATTCGGGTGATAAAGACGAAGAAGAAATTGATCGAACCATTAGAATAATCCTCGGAAGATGCAAAGAAGTTTGCGAAAAGAAGAAGAAAGCAATTGGCAAGAAATCCGTAACTTTCCTTCTCAAGAAAATGTTTGCTTGCAGAAGTGGCTTTGCACCGACTCCCTGCCTTCGAGATCCATTTCCTGAATCAAGGATGGAGAAGGTGACCACATTTATTTTGTTGATGCATGAATTCATATAATTCATGATCAAACTTTATACTCTTATGAAAAAATGCGAATAATTGTACCTAAGAATGTCTAGTCCCCTGTAGTTCACAATCTAAGATGCAAATTTCTGGCCATAAACCATTACATTTTCAGAAAACGTTCACTAATATTTGGTCTTACACTAGGATATAACTTTATGAAGCTGATTGAGTAACTGGTAAAGTAAACCATGGACAAGTAGACAGATTATTCACATCTTAATGCAGTTAACCTAGAATCCTTCGAAAGAGCTTAGATTTGTGTTGATGTTTTAGTCATAATATTCTAACAATTTGTTTCTCATCATGATTCACAGCTTTTGAGGACAATGCTAGCAAAGAAGATGTACCCTCAAAATGCTTTTCGAGCATCATCCACAAAGAAATATCTAAGGGATAACAGGCATGCATCAAATGCTGAAAATCAAGATGAAGAGCAGGAGAAAAGACGTGAGGGATCTAAATGGGACAAAACTGATTCTGAATGTAAGTTCGTAGTATGAAGTTTAGCATATCTGATTTACAGTTTCAATGTTGTTATATGTAGCATGGCATTGATAAAAATAAATAAATCCGGCTCTGCAGATATTGTTCTTGATATTTAAACAAGCCTCGAGGTTGTTTACATTCGATTTGCAGTGCCTAACTACACTTATTGGATCGTGGCTGAATTGAATTCTTTAAGCAGAGGTATCAATATATAGAGTGGCACATGAAGTGATCATGAATTGTACAACAAAAACTACTTTTTGGGGAAAGCACACTCCCTCTTTTTTCATGGCTGTATCTATGATAGAAGATAGATGTGCATGTAATGTAATATTTTGATACTACTCTGAAGATTGTCGTCCGGCAATATACTTTCCTCTCCATTCTTTTTCTTGATAGAGTTCCTATATACAATTCTTTCCTTCTTGTTGCTGAATATCTCGTTCCTATTCATTTTCTCCTCTTTGTTTACCCGGCCGTTAGTGAGCTAAAGAGTTTCAAATTGTCATTGGATGTTGCCTATATCTTTTCTAATTTGCTATAATGTTCTAGACTCTATATTCCTCTATAATGATAAAATATATTTTCTTGGAAAATAGAGAAAACTAAATGTACTCTTATTTTCTGGAAAATCATATATAATGTGTTTTTATTAGTAAAGTTAAAATATAGCTAGGAAATATATACATAAACAAGTCGAATGAAGAGCTCATATCACGCACTTTTATTTTATTATAATTTTTTAAATGAGACTCAATTATTCAGTGGTTGGTAAAATCAAAGAATTAGTATAGCGGAAGTCATTTGTCTTGTTATCTAGTAGATATATAATACCCTTATAGTGATTAGCGGAATGTGTGAAAATGTGAAAGAAGGATATAATAATTGAATTGGCTGTGTTATATGTATATTACAACTTACAACTTGTTTACTAACAGATGACTCACGCGAATATCAAAAAAAAAACTCTAATCTCATTTTGCAATTAAACCATATTACATAAGCACAATCATTTAACTGATAAAGAAGTTTTGACAATTTTAATTCAATTTATCGTCATCTTATCAATCTATAATGATGATGTATAACAAACATTTTTTTAATGAATAAGAGTTACACGTATCCTTAAAATTATGGATAGATAATGTTGAAATACATGTTATAGCAAATATATGAGGAACTTTCTCAAATAGATAATCTCTATACATATGTTATATGGTGCAATATGATTGCATAGCCCCTCGGGTCACATCCCAATTGGCAAAGGACGGAGTTTTTAATTGTTGGCAGTTCAGAGATCGTGAGTTCGATTCGTGGGGCTCTTGAGAGGCAAGCTCTATCTTTGAAGACAAGAGTTCTCCTAGAAGGCAAAATGCAACATATATTGACTAGCTCGGCACTTTAACAGATCAGTGGAAGAGGCCTTTGGACCCTGGCCAGTTTGGGGCACATTCTGCGATTTACTTGGTCTGCGTCTTCAGGGGCCAAGACATAGACCTCAAAATTAATCGTCGAATGTGGACACCTGAGTATAACATACATATATATATATATATATATATATATATATATATATATATATGATTGCATATTTGAGTGATTCAATTTTGAAAAAGGATACGGCCTTAGCATTTACCTTTGAATTGTATAATAGTTTTGTACACAATACTTTAAGATCCACCAACACGACACATTCTTTTCTTTTCACTAGTAAACGCACGTGCAATGCACGTGACATGATTTAGTTGAGTATGCAATAGCGTAAATATATAAAAAATTATTTGTATTAGTATTGAAAACATTTCATGTCTTCATAGCTTGTATAATCAACAATTCCTAGCAGTCTGAAATCAAAGTGATTTTCACCAAAGAACACCATCGGGGAGGGGGAAAAAAGACAGAAGATTAGCATAACTCTTGATTAAAAGTCATTTAAAATCATTTTATTCGATTAATGTATGATTGAAAATAGTTTTAAAATGGGGATTAAACATGAGCATTATATGCAACACTTTTTTTAAATAATTATTTTAAAGATTCTCTAGTATTTTATTGGTTATTTCCTACTTAAATTAGTTGAGGTTAAATCATACATGAAGGCTTATATATTGTAATTGATATTCTTAATTATTAAATAAACTCATATTTTCTCCCTCCAATTTCTCTGTCTTCTCTCTCATTTATTCTCCATTTCTTTTCTCTTGTTCTACAAGTCTCATTCTTCTTCGTTGTCACCATTTCTAAATCTTGATAACATAAAAAGATATTTTAATGAATATCAACTCAAGTAGACACTGAACTCTGCCCCCGGTATTATTAAATTCTTAACATAGACAACACCAACAAAAGTAAACACAAAAAGGAAGCATCGATATATCTCTAAGAGCTATTTATCTTCAATTACCAAAATTAACTTACAACTTATTCATAAATTTCTTTGTTTTCCTAATTCCAAAAATCATTAAAGTTGAATGACCTAATATACATATCAGAAGCCTCATGCGTAACAATACGACCCTTTCGCGCCGACGTGGTCCATGCATGATTCGATTCATACCGTTACCTAACGTGTTGTCCGCTAGAGGTTGGGCCCCAATCTTTCAGGTCTTGGGTTAGAATCGCGGGGACACCAAGTAAATCCATGTTGGAGCCAAACCCAGTGGACGGTGCAGAAACAGATCGAACCATACATAGTGGTGGGAGCATGATCAGGGGTTGTGTTGTTACATTACGTTTTGCCTTTTCATATTACAACAGGAAGTTAATAGCAAATATATCCATTTTCATTCTCCCGATCTACCCTTTTTGACGATGTCTACTTTTCTTTTGGGGAGCCATCAATTACAAGAGGAAGTTAATAGCAAATATATCCATTTTCATTCTCCCGATCTACCCCTTTTGACAATCTCTACTTTTCTTTTGGGGAGCCATCAATAAGTCCAGTGTTGATGAGTAACACAATCTATTTTTTTCTTTTTCCGTTCCATTTAGGAGAGGGAATATGCTTAATAAAACTTGATGAATAGGCTTAATAAAACTTGCTTTATACATATCTCTCGTTATTTGCTAAATTTTACACTTAATTATAGCATTTCAAATGTAATAGATATTTTAACAAAATTGAGAAGAAAGAACCACCAATTCACTCTTCTATAATACATTGATTGTATCGTACATTTTACAACATGCATGAAATTGCGATCATTTTCTTAATATAAGTATTATGACAAAACCTTAATCTCCAGGCTCCAACATGTGCAATTTCATGACGAATGACTAACGTAAACATCTCCAGTATCAAGCAACATGAACATGATCTTAAGATACTCTAACCTATAGAAATACGTAGTCCAACTACTTAACATGAATCTGCATGCTCTTTCAACAACTTCTATATTTAATGAACACATATTCTATTCCTAAGCAACACAATATATTGGAGAAATGTGGCTTCTAGCGAACTTACCTTGCGATCATGCTCCTCTGCAAAGAATTCTCTATTCACATTGCTCTTAGGAATGGCATCATTGGAATTGATACTGAGAGCAATGTCTCGGACTTGAACTGGCAAACCATATTCAAGATCCAGAAGGCAAACTTGACAAACATTTTTCAACTTACTGCGAGTTTGGCAAATCTCAGACTTCTTATATCTTGCATCACGTCCTAGCCTCCACCTGAAAACTGTGAATGGTCGTGTACATATCTTGCACTCCTTGTCATAATCAGCTTTCGTCTACAAAGAAACCAGAAGATTACTTATGACCATGAAAGGCAGAAATCAGATCACATTCATTATATCATAATCATAAACATAATACATAGATTATATTAGATCATATCTATAGAATATGAGGACCTTAAAGATAAGATCCAGGTAACAGACGAGAATAACAACACCAAAATCAATTGAGTAGAAAAAATGACCACAAGTAGATATATAGTAAGACTACTGCAGCAATAAACATAGATAAAAGCCATCTAATCTAGAAAGAGTTTGAAACTACGTCAAATACATTAACACACATGAAGACAATTACAAGAATAACATTTATTTAACACATCTCTCAAATAAACATGAAACTCTAATTCAGCACTTAACAATGATTTATGTAATAACGTTTAAAGTTTAAACAAATTGTTCCAAAGTGATTTGCTTCAAAGAGAAATTGAAGCCTGCATATATATGCACTTGAAATAGCAGCAAATGAAGCACAACACTTGGTTTTAGTAAGGCAGGGAAGAGGGAGAAACGCAGAAGTGGATGCATACCACTTCAGGCCCGCTTTTTCTTTCCCTCTCAAATGAAGGGCTTGGAAGATATAAAGAACTAAAAATAAACCTAGGGCAAAATTTGCAGACTAAGAAAACAAGGGTATGATGGTAGACTGCATACAAAATCAATTGTTCTATCTTCAATAAGTATCTCTCCTGTTGTCCTGTCCTACCATCCCTCTTGTGCTAAACAAGGCTGAGTGAGAGAACATAGAATTCTGGTAGCTAAGTGTCCTTATCTCTCCTATATTCCTCTACCCCTCCCCATTTAATTTCATGAACCAAATATAGGCTAAGTCTTTGCTGCATACTTAATTGAAATTATAAAACAGTTGAAAACATCTATTCACATGGTATTTCCTTATTGATATTAATTTTCAAAGCTTATCTCAATTACTTTCATGTGTAACTGTGTGAGAACTTATTCAATAGAAAATACCTCTCTTAGCTAAAAATTTTACCACCGATCATGAATTCTTTACGTTTTATCGTGGTAAGATTCAGATGGGAAGTTCATGACCATAATATTCAATTACTTCATCAAACAAATAGTTTTTTCCAATTTCATTCAAATATACAGTTGTATAATTATCTGCTATCAAAGTGAAATTGATACCATTCTCACTAGCAACAATTTGGAAAAGGCCCTTGGGGCAATTCCCAGAAGAAAGAAATTGTATAAGATCCCTTTAGGTTGGGGAAAACTCACAGTCGGAGAAAGCCTGATGAAAAGCATTAGCTTTCTGCTTGGCTTTTTTTTTCCCTTGATTAAAAGGAGTTTCTGCTCCCATTTGGGGAGAAACTCAGACAAAAAAAAAAAATGGTTTAGAGTTTAGTTTGCTATGCAAATAGCAAGCTAATTACCAAGTATATAAATTGAGAAATAAAAAATAATAATTCTTCTCAGATTAGGAACTTCCTGTAGTGAGAGTCAAAAGAATTTATCTCCTGATCGATGAATAAGCTTCAAGATTTACTTCAAACAAAAATGTTTGGTAACAAACAATTGAAAACTCGTCCAAAAATGAAGTTACAAATGAAAGTATATTTGGATCAAATTTCATGTTTCAAAAAACCCCAGAAATTGAAAAGAAAACCCAAATTCAGGCAATTGAAACCTTAGTACGAAAGATTTCCACTTTCATTAACCAACAGTTACAAAAAAAATCCATAAATAATACTCAGAATTTAACATACTTGAAAGTCTCCAATCAAACAAACTCCAAAACTCCCCCTCCCAACTGAAAAAGAAACAACATGAAAGTAATCAACGGTGAGTATTATATAAGTCAAGAATAATCATAGCAGAAGGAAGAAAAAAGACAAAGAAATTTACGGGGCCATTAAATGAGAAGGGTCAACATTAGGGGATGAGAGAATTTCAACTTCAAATCTTGGAGTAGGGAGGCTTTGAACACTGCTTTTGCTACCGTATGAGGGAACGTCGGTCTTAGAACACTCTTCAATAAAAATTCCACAAGCTTAAATTATTATAAACAATCGACCATGTTACAATAAATTTATGAGAGATTAATTGATGCTGAAATATGAAGAATTTGAAGCAAAATCAAATCCAATTTATAAAAGGGGCTTATTGAGGACGGACTCTAGGGTGTAAGAGAATAAAATGAGGCAGGATTTATGTAGAGAACGAAAACGAAGTGAGGGGGGGGGGGGGGGGGGAGAGAGAGAGAGAGAGAGAGAGAGAGAGAGAGAGAGCATAAGCCATTTATAGTGACAAAAAAAAAAAAAAAAAACAAAAACAGAGGAAGAACTTCGCACCGGAGTTCACGAGCTTCGCACGGTGCGAGCACCGGAAGCAACTTCGCACCGGAAAATGGGTATGGGTCTACTGAACTGATCTATTGTTCGAGAAAATGGAAAGGAAGAAGAAGCAATGGGAGGTTGCGTGGAAAAATGGAGGAGGAGTGGGTGGTTGCGTGAGATAATGGAGAAGGAGGACTGGTCGGAATTTTTTGACGAATTTCAGGATTTTTTTTTTCCTCTTTTATTTGGTAGTTTCTTTGGTAGTTTCTACAGTAAAAATACATTCACTCTTTTTATATGTGTAGGATATAAACGATTGTTGTACTAAAGATGTTCCCGATCTTCTTAAAAATTACAAAATACATCCCCAAAATTTTATTTTCAACCCAAAAACATATTTAAACTTCCTATAAACCCTTCTGTATTTGTAATATACTAAAATATATTTATATTACTCATTTTTTTTTTCCATATATTAATATAAATTAAGCATTTTAGTTTATTTGCTGTCTATCAAGTAAAATAGGTAGAGGTAATTGTTTTAAATCAAATGATGCACCTAAAATTATTTTTATGTTGACCATTTTTAGTTTCTTTTAGTTTTTTTTTTAAAAAAAAAAAAAATTCAATGAATTCTTGAACAATAGAGTTTCCTCAAATCAAATATATAAGTTTTCATAATTACAAACAAAAATATAAATATACAACTATTTCCAAACTCCTCTTTGAGCTCTTATCAAGTCGTAAATGAGTAGGAATGATAGGTAATGGTTTGTGAAAGACAATAATCTTTCATTTTTCTTTTCTAGTATATCTCATTGAAATTAAGCTATTGTTTGATTTTTATTATTTTCAAAATATATTTTTTTCCTCTTCTTTTTAATCATACATTCTTTTATAAAATAATATTATATACAAACTCAATTTTTTTTTTTTTAAATTTTTAATGATACATTCTTCATCAATTTACTATATCTAAAAAGTATTCTATACCAAAAATGAGGCTCAAACAAACTCTAAAAATAAATATTTAATTATTTTTAATCTCTAGTGAATTAGACCAACTCGTTATAAAAACATATGTCCAAAAAGTTGAGGGCTTTCTTTTGTAAAATTTTAAGTCTATTCTAACAAAAATAAATTAAAAGAAAAGAAAAAATGCGATTTTTCTCGGTGATTATACAAAACCTCATTCGCAAACTGGCATAATTTTGTGCCTCCACGGTCCTCTCCGATTGCGGATGGGCCTATAAGGCTATAATGTACCAGAGTTTAGGGTTTTTCAGATCTGAACTTCGACATAAAGTTCCCTTATTCCTTATTTTTTTTTTTTTTCTTGAATAGGGATTTTATACAAATAATATCGCTTTTCTATTTTATTTTTTCTTGAAATGGGGTATTGGAGGCAATGAAATTGGAGAATTCTGAGCTGCTAATGCAATTTGATTCATTGAAATTGTTGGTTATTTCTTTGGGTTTCTTGAGAAACCGAAAAAGTTGAAGTTTTGTTTTGAGCTCATCAATGTCTTGGGCAGGCCCGGAAGATATTTACCTCTCCACTCCTCTTGCCAGCTACCTTGACAGTAAGTTTCTTTTATTCAGTACTTTTTTTTTTTCCTTCTTTTGTTATTGTGTTGTAAATTTGGACTTGTAATTGGATTTTTATTTTTTTATTTTTTATATTTGAATCAAATTATTGATCTTTCTATGTTCTCGAATTTTTTATTTACTGGTAAACTGTGCTTTTGGTTCTTTATGTCGGTGGGTTATATTGGGGGATTTTTTTGCAATTCAGCCTGTTTTGTGTTACGGAATTGAATTTTAGTTTTCTTTTTTCATTTTATTGGGTATGAGAGGTGGGGTATTGGGGGTTATGTTCCTAATGGAGATTCTGACATAAAGAGCGGATGCGAATTTCAACTGTATGTCTTCGTAAGCCTATATTTAAATGCTGACATATTCATGTTTTCGATTAAGTGTTTACATGGTTTATTTTCGGATTGGTTGGCATTTTTTGCTTTATTATTTCAGATATAAAGCCATTTCCGGGGGAAAAAAAGAAGAAGTTAGAAGATATGGTTCCTACTTTTGTCCGTGTTCATCAGCATGATGTATTACACTTGAGTCTTGAATAGTAAATCCTGTTGAATTGGTTTATATGAAATGCCTAAATTTTGTTTGTGAGATAAAGGTGTTTGCTTTATGAGGCAATAGAAGGATATGCTGTGGGTTATTGAGTTTAATTATCACAAGAATAAATTAATTTTCCTTTGAAGATTAAACCCAAGTGAATAATGGATTTCAGGGTCCGTTTGATTGCAAGAGTGGAATTTGGGTGGAAAGAAAACGAATTGTAGCGAATTGAATTGTCTAGAATTTGTTTTAGTGGGAAATGTAATTAATTGTGTTTGATTGGTATAATTTTTCACCTAATTCGGTTGACTTTATTTTTCATGCAAATTGTTATTTTTTGGGATAAATATTTTTACAATCTGTATTAAAATTTGTTTAGATTGCTAAAAAGAAAAAAATTTCTTAATTTTTTGTGTTCGTTTGACTTTGTTTTTCATGCAAATTGTCAATTAAAGGGATCATTTTTTTACCATTGAATTTAGAATTTGTTCCAATTGCAAAAAAAAAAAGTTGGAAAATGAAAATCCACCATAGTAGTGGGAATTGATATTCACCAAAAACCAAGAAAATGTTACCGTGTGAGCATTTGTGGGAAATTCAATTACCAAAAACTTGTTAGCTATCAATCAAGACATTTTTGTGGAAATGGAATTTGGTTTCCATTTTACATGGAATTGTAAGGCTATCAAACATAGTTTTAGGGTCCGTTTGATTGCAAGAATGAAATTTGGGTGGAAAGGAATTGAATTGTCTAGAATTGCTTTACCGAGAATTGTCAATTAATTGTGTTTGATTGATATAATTTTTTTATCTAATCTGTTTGACTTTATTTTTCATGCAAATTGTTATTTTTTGAGATAAATTTTTTTACAATTTGTATTAAAATTTGTTTGGATTGCCAAAAAGTAAAAAAATATATATATTGAAATTTTTTTTGTGTTCGCTTGACTTCGTTTTTCATGCAAATTGTCAATTAAATGGAATTTTTTTTTTTTTTTTTTTTTTTTTTTTACCATTGAGTCTAGAATTTGTTCCCATTGCCAAAAAAAAAAAAAAAAAAAGATGGAAAACCAAAAATCACTTAATAGGTGGGAAAACATTTCCAAACAAAATGTGCATTGGAGGGTTGTACTTAGAAAAAAGTGGGAATTCAATTCCATGGAAAATTTGGTGTATCAAACACCAAAAATTTGAAAAATCTTGGAATTCAATTGCCAGTTCTATGGAAAAGGTTTGTATCAAACAGACCCTTAGATCACTTTAAGGTTAATGGACTTTGTTTTTAAATTTTTACACATAATAGTGAGATGATAACATTGAAGGAGTTTTTAATGACATAGCCAAATGCTTCCTCCCCTAGACCTTCTCCCTTGTGGCTAACTCTAAAACCTTGAGAAATGTGCCTACAAAGGGCATATTTTAAGTATTAGGGTTTCATAATTGTACAATTTCTCTTGGACTTTATAGTAATAGGCCAATTAAGTCACATACTTTTGTTAGAGTTAAGAGAGGGACCTAATCGGACTTACAAGATCCAGGCTCCAATAGATTTTTCTAATTAGGTCAACTCTTGACTAATTAAGATACATTTATTAATTCCGACTTATTCTACCAAAAAGTCTAAATTGCACTCTCGAGTCAAATGATAATTATGGAAGCAAATTATGATTCGATTACAATATCCTTTGATCATCGTTCCGCAATTCAACCCCCGTTTAATTGTCAATATGTTGAAATCGACAAAATGACCGTT
Organism: Osmanthus fragrans; assembly: GCA_019395295.1. Classification (NCBI taxonomy): domain Eukaryota; kingdom Viridiplantae; phylum Streptophyta; class Magnoliopsida; order Lamiales; family Oleaceae; genus Osmanthus; species Osmanthus fragrans. The sequence goes on along the minus strand of CM033341.1, from coordinate 24,382,426 downwards.
TTGTCCTTTCAACATGTATTGCCCTCCAAGTCCTATTTCCATAAAGCTAATCCGTTGTGAACTCACAACATAGGGTCTAACAATCTCATCATCATACTACTGAGCTCAGGTTCAAATGCCTATAGAATATGCCTCGAAGTGAAGATCGTCTTATCATAATAAGTAACATATTCGATTATTTCAAGTATATGATCTCTAACTGTTTTGCTCCGATTCCCAAAGCATCTAGATCAATATTCTAATTAATACTTAACTCATTAGTACCTCAAAGAACTTGAACTAGCAATAAAAGGTACATTACTTGTTCAGGATTTAGGTGACTTGTATGATAATCGAGTAGTGTCATTTCGAGCTCCACAAATGAGTCATCTACGTTACCCTGCTCAATGTGTATCAAAACAATTTATTGTTCTTATTCCCAAATCTAGACAAAATCTCAATAAGACAATGCAATTTTATCAACATAAAGCGTCCACCTTTATGTATCAATTGTGAACGATATATTTTGATCACTTCCCATTGTGTCTCACTATACTCGAATCATTGAGTATACAATTTGTGACATCCTATATGATCATGGAACTTTCGATAATTGTTTCGAATTATAATTCGTGAGTGATTAAATATTAATTCATAATGTCGTTTTTCAAAATATTACTCAAAAGGGCATCAAACTAACAATCTCCCATTTGCTTTTTAGAGTATATGTGATATATCAAGAATACCCATTCTTTCAAGATACCCATATATGCAAGATTATCTGCTGATGCAATTTTACTAACCGTTATGTGTCTTTGATGAAAAATCTCTCAAAAAAGGTTATATTCCTCTTAATGTGTTTGCGACGCTGATGACTCCTTGGTTCTTTAGCGTTGGCAACCGCTCCACTATTATCACAATAAAGTGTTATAGGTTCCATTGCCAAATGTACAGCGCCAAGGTCCAAAAGATGTACCATACAAATTCTTTAGTAGCTACACAAGCGGCTACATATTCTGCCTCCATGGTGGTATCAACAATAAAAGATTGCTTGGTATTTCTCCATACCACGGCTCCACCTCCCAATGTAAATATTGAACCCAACGTGGACTTTCTAGAGTCACGATCGGATTGAAAATTAGAATTAGTATATTCAGTAGGATTCAGACCATGTCTTGAATAGACAAGCATATAACCTTTTGTTCTCCGAAGGTACTTAAGTATATGCTTCACCACTGTCCAATGTTCTGCTCTCGAATTAGATTGATAACGACTAACAATATCCACAACATAACAAATATCCTGTCTAGTGCAAATCATAGCATACATAAGCTCCTTACAGTCGAAGCATACGGAACCTTCTTCATGTAATCTATCTTCGTTGGAATTTTAGGAGAATGCTCCGTAGATAAATTGATTCCATGTCTAAAAGGAAGTTGTCCCTTTTTGGAATTTTGCATTGCGAATCTAGATAATATCTTGTCAATATATGAAGCATAAGATAATGCAATCTGTCTGTTTTTCCTATCTCGTAAGATACGAATTCTTAAAACATAACTAGCTTCTTCCAAGTCCTTCATATTAAACTGATGTGTCAACCATTTCTTTACTGATGACAATGTCGTTACATCATTTCTAATAAGTAGAATGCCATCAACATAATGAATAAGAAAATACGGACAAGGTTCATCCAGATTTTTTTCAAAATCATAAGTCTTAATAGTTTGATTAAATCTTACATTCCAAGATCTGGACACTTGCTTAAGTCCATAAATGGACCTTTGCAACTTGTAAACTTTCCTTTCGTGGCGTTCTTTCACGAACTCCTCGGGTTGCATCATGTAGATGGTATTGTCAAGACGTCCATTCAAAAATGTTGTCTTGACGTCCATTTGCTAAATCTCATAATTGTAATGAGTGGCAATGGATAAAAGGATTCAAATATATTTTAGCATGGCAACGATTATAATGTTTCTTCGCAGTCGATACCTTCTCTTTGGGTAAAATCTTTGGTCATTAGCCTTGCTTTGAAGGTTTCAACCTTCCCATCTATACCTCTTTTCCTTTTATAGACCCACTGGGACCTTATAAGTTTGACCCCATTAGGTGCATCCATAAGATCCTAAATCTTGTTGGAATACGTAGATTCCATATTCGAGTTCATGGCAGATTTTCATGATTTAAAGTCTACATCGTCCATCGCCTCTTTAAACGAAGTGGGATCTTCTTCTTGCTTAGTAGACATCACTTGATAGGACTCTCCATAGAGCAAGTACCTAGAAGATGGTCTCACAACCCTCCCGCTACGAGTAATAGTTGAAGGTACTTGATCGTCCTGTCTAACCAAAAGTCCTTTCTCTCCTCCCACTGCTTGGTCATGTCCTTGTATGGGACCAACCTCCTCATTATCCCTATCGTGAGGGGCATGTGAGGGTGCAACAATGAATGTCTCATTCTCTACTATCTCTGGTTCTGTAGGCATCACTTGCTCACTTACCTCATTAGCAACCATTGGTTCCGTAGGAGATTCCAAGTCATCACGGTTTGATTCTATGCGGAAATTTGGAACTGAGTTATTTGAACTATGTTCTAACATTTCCAATAGAATCTTACTACTATACCTATGTTCTATATAATTGTCCTTAAAGAAGCTTGCATTTGTACTAACAAATACCTTCTTATTTAGAAGGCTATCGAAGTGGTAACCTCTTGTTCCTTTTGGATATCCTACAAAGAGATGAATCTCTGATCTTGATTTCATCTTATTCGTCTTTCCCTTTGGCACGTATGAGACACCCCCATATCCGAATGTGATGCAAATTAGGCTTGCGCCCATTCCACAATTCAGGAGGTGTTTTGGGAACTGACTTAGATGGTGCTAAGTTTAAGATGTAAATGGCCATTTGCAGTGCATATCCCCGAAAGAAAATAGGCAATGAGGAATAACTCATCATTGATCTTATCATATTTAAAAGAGTTTGATTTCTTCTTTGTGAGACACCATTCTATTGGGGAGTACTTGGTGCACTCAGTTGGGACAATATTCCATTATCCGATAAGTAGACCTTAAACTCTTGGGATAAATATTCGCCACCTCGATCGGATCGAAGGGCCTTGATACTCTTACCTAATTGTTTCTCAACCTCCGTCCGAAGCTCCTTCAATTTCTCCAAAGCTTCGGATTTGTGAGACATAAGGTATATGTATCCAAATCTAGAGTAATCATCGGTGAAGGTGATGAAGTACTCTAGAGCATTAATAGGTACACAAACATTAGAATGTACCAATTCCAAACCTTCTTTAGCTTTTAGTCCCTTAGCCATAAAATGCCTCTTTGTCATCTTTACTTCTATACAAAATTCACAAGTTGGTATGGATTCCACCTCTAACTCATTTAAAGGACCCTTAGCTAATCATTGAATCCCATTTAGATTAATATGACCTAGTTTAAGATGCCATAAGAGAGTTTCATTAGTACTAGATAACCTCTTTCTTTTCCTGATAGTAATAGTGTTATATATAGAACCAATCATAGGATTTAAGACATAGAGACTATTAACTATATGACCCGAACATACAACAAAATTATTCAACTTAATAACCACCGTAAAATGGGTAAAATTTATTGACTAACAAACATGATATAAAATTGCAACGGAAACCAAGTTTCGTGTAAGTTTGGGTACATAATAACTGTCATCCAAATCAAATGCCTACGATTTTCAAAGTACAAAGTAAATGTGTCAACAGTTTTGGCAGACACTATTGCTCCTGTGTCAACTCTAAGACTGTACTCCCCTTTACTAAGGTGCTAGGTTACTTGGAACCCCTCCAAAGAATTGCAAACATGATTAGTGGTTACAAAATCTATAATTCAGGTATTAGTAGAATCAACCACTAAGTATGACTCAATGAATTGCCTTTACCTTGCTTCTCCTTAGCTAGGTCATTTGGGCAATTCCTCTTTCAATGACCTTTTTGCCTACAATTAAAACACTTTCTCTTTGGTTTCCCATCGACAATAGTTTTCTTCCCTTTTGACTTGTCATCTTTCTTTTTGTTTGGCCTCTTCCTCTTATTTCCTCATTTGCCACCGGAAGGTTTAGGATGAGAAGATCCGGCTGTCACAATAAAAGCATTTCCACTTCTAGCATTTAGAACAGTTTCCACATTTAGAGCTCTTTCATTAATTCCGTTAGAGACATGTCCATCTTGTGTAGATTATAATCAACTATAAACCCCGAGAATATCTCAGGGAGTCTCGAGGACCATGTCAATTTGCGTCTTAGAATCAATGTCAGCTCCTAAACCTTCCGCAACATGGAAGTGACCAATCATGGTTAACATATGGTCCCTCATAGATGTGCTTGGTTTCATGTGTGTATTTATAATTGCTCTAATGGAAGCTTGTTGACTTTGATGTCCAAACATCTCTTGAAGACTTTCCATTATATCAAAAGTAGTTTCCATATTCTGATGTTTTTGTTGCAATACACTTGACATGGATGCCAAAATGTAACAACGTGCCATCACATCAAAATGACACCACTTTTTAGATGTAGTTTTTTGAGATTTCGTGGAGTCATCTTTAGGGGCTTTGGAACAATCTCCAGTTAGCACTAATTTGTGTTTTTCAGCGATAAAAACAATGTTTAGATTCCTTTTCTAATCAATGTAGTTCTCTCCCACAAGTTGGTTTTTGTTAAGTATCACTAATAATGGATTAAACAACTTTTTTAGTAAAATTAACGATTCGTGTATTAATAAAATGAACAATGATCTTTGTATGATGCCGAGTATGCAAGTATAGACCCAAAACTATATTTTTAATCAAAGACCTTAAACCCTTATAATTTGTAACACGCCTCTATAAGAGGTGAATGTAGTTGCCGACAATGTTGGGATCCTCCCACTCATTTTATTGAGCTAGACATCTCATGCTATAATAAAAATGAGGATTGATTATTATTTGGCCTACAAATAAATTTTGTTGGAACCTTCTATAGGAAGTCGTTCAAATTTTCATATATATGTGTAATAACTTCTGCTAATAATTTTAAAATATTCAAAATATATGAGATGTTATCTATAGGATAATTACCACATTATTCCATTTTAAAATATTCTATTTCCAGATCCAATTTCAGTTAATATAAAATAATGTAGTTTTCCTATGGGGAGATCGATCTAATTCGATACTAGACATGTATTTTAATAAGAAATTGGACAATGGAGGAGGCTATGGGTTTATACATGCCTATAAGCCCTCTCCCACTTATTATTTAGAACCATTGAGTTTTCATTTAATAATTAGTCGGTCAAATTTAAACCATTATAATGGCACCAAATTATTAAATATAATTTTTCAACGACTTCTAATTAATTTAGAGTGATGAAAAATTATACAATATCAATGCATATGATTTTAGTGTACAGGTTGGTCTCTCATTTAATCTACATGACATGTGATGATTATCCATTCATTCATCATCCATAAAGTAATAAAAACAATAATTAAATGAATTATAATCACTTATGGCCCATCCTAAAAATTTAAATAACAACAAGAATTAAAGTATTCTATCGGACCACATTCCAGCCCAATTTTTCAATTTCCATGTAATCCAACCCATGAAAAGTCCAACATTGTGGGCCAATTTACCAATCTTTTAAAATAAAAGCCCTTATCCAATAAGATTGACCCAAGTTTTAAAAGAAAAGCCCAAAAATTTAAAATTAACCCAATTTCATAAACCCTAGCAAATCTACCACGGTACCACCTCCACCACCTATGTCCGGTGACAGAACCAGCCAGTTGCGGTTCCTAGCAGTAGCAGCTGCCCTAGAGGGACAACAACTGCAGGTTGCTACTGCCGACATCAGTAGTTGCTGCTTTCGACTGCAATGGTCGCAACCGCCGCCGCCACTTGGTTGTCTCCACCATGATTTTGCCCTCTTTTGTTCTATCTCTATCTCCTTCCACTTTTCCAACAAGATTTCCATGCTATGAGGTTTTTAATCTCCAAAAACCAAGTCTCCGTGAAAAAACAAGCAACTTGAAAAATATTTGGAGCCTAAAAACCCATCATCTTCTCTTGATATACAAGTGAACAAAAAATGGAAAATATACATAAAACCCTAGTTTCTTATGGCTTACAATTTTTTCTAGAGATAGTGTAATAAAAAAATCATATTACAATAATGGACAGAAAATTTTAGAGCCAAAAGTGATTATATATAAAAATCTACATTAGGCATATAAAACAATAAACATGTCAAATCAAATAACCTAACACCACCCATGCTAAAAATGCATTTTACAATATGATTAAAAAACACAATCCTACTCAAGGCTCTCAATAACCATCGACTCTGTACCATATGTTGGTTATTGAGTTTAATCATCACAAGAGGAAATTAATTTTCCTTTGAAGATTAAACCCAAGTGAATAATGGACCTTAGATCACCTTGAGGTCATTGAACTTTGTTTTTAAATCCTCACACATAAGGGTGAGATGATAACCTTGAAAGAGCTTTTAATGATTTAGTCAATTGCTTACTTCCTTAGATCTTCTCCTTTGTTCTCCTTTAGGTGCCTCCCTTTTGGGAAATATGAAAGAGTGTGGCTAACCTTAAAACCTTGAGAAATGTGCCCACAAAAGGGCATATTTATAATAATTACAATTGCACATTTTTTCTTGGACTTTATTGTAGTAAGTCAATTAAGTCACACATTTATTAGAGCCAAGAGAGGGACCCAAATGGACTTACTAACCCAAGCTCCAATAGATGTTTCTAATTGGGTTAACTCTTGACCAATTAAGATACATCTATTAATTTCGGCTTATTCTACCAAAAAGTCGAAATTGCACTATAGAGCCAACTGATAATTATGAAAGCAAATTATGATCCAATAACAATATCCTCTGATCATCATTCCACAAGTCAACCCTGTCAATATGTTGAAATCAACAAAAATGACCGTTTTGCCCTTTCAACGTGTATGGCCTTTCAAGTCCCATTTTCATAAGGCTAATCCGTTGTGAACTAATTACAACATAGAGTCCAAAGATCCCATCACCAGACTATTGAGCTCCAGTTCAGATGCCTATAGAAAATGTTTTGGAGTGGCGATCGTCTCATCGTGAGGATTAACGAATTTCATAATTGCAGATATATGATTTCTAACTGTTTCTCCCCGATTCCCAAAGCACCGAGATCAATCTTCTAATTAACACTTCACTCATTGGTATCTCAAAGAACTTGAAGTAGCAATCAAAGGTGCATTACTCGCTCAGAATTTAGGTGACTCGTTTGATAATCAAGTAGTCTCATTCTGAACGGCCACAAATGAGTCATTTACACGGTGTGTATCAAAACACATTATTGTTATTCCCAAATCTAAACAAATCTCAATAAGAATAATGCAATCTTATCAACATAAAACGCCCACAACTTTATGTACCGATTGTGAACGATATATTTTGATCACATCAAAAATTGTGTCTAACTATACTCGGACCATCGAGTATGCAATTTGTGACATTCTATATGATCATGGAGCCTTAGATAATTGATTTAAATTCTAACATGCGAATGATCGAATATTAATTTAAAATGCCGTTTTACAAAATACTACTCGAAGGGCATCAAACTAACATATACTTCCTGTGATGAGTAGGAATCCATCAAAATATAAACTTTACCTTGTAAATGTGTACTGATTACTCTTTATGTCTTCTTCCTTGATGGATGTTGTTTTCGGAATTTTAACGACCGCCTTATGAATTGACTTTAACAAACAGATAGTGGACGACTTGCCAACTTAGAATGGAATACTGAATTATATTTCTTGGTTTGGAACACTGATAAGTGGATGACAAACGAGATCTTTTTTTCTCAACGAAGTGAAAAAATTTCAATTACTTTTTATCTTTTGTGTCTCTTCTCCTTTAGTGCAACTTCAAAATGGATGCCATAAGTCTGTTACTGATTACAGTCCAAGAAAGGAAACCTTAATTAGTACCTGCCAATGTCTTTGGCACATATGCTTGAATATTGTTTATTTGTTCATTGTACGCTTGCTAAGGAATTTCAAGGTTTTCTAACTTGAGCAGGTTAATATATTAGTGCAAAACATGTTATTATCAAATTAATTTGACTAGTTTAACTTTATACTGAATGATGTTGAGCATGGTCAAACTTCTGTTTTCTGCCCCAGAGAAACTCCTTGTGTTGCTACGTGATGGAAGGAAATTATCGGGGAATCTTCGTTCTTTTGATCAATTTGGTAATGATTTTGAGATTTTTGTGGAATGTATCTTTTGCCTGCTTGTACAATGCATTATCATCTCATTAACAAAGTCTGATTATGTCATTAATAGCCAATGCTGTTCTAGAAGGTGCCTGTGAGCGTGTTATTGTTGGTGATCTTTACTGTGACATCTTATTAGGTCTATATGTAATCCGAGGGGAAAATGTTGTCTTGATTGGCGAACTGGTATGTATTGTTTCATTTCTGCAGTATTTATGTTGCTTCTCTTTGGGTTGCATGAATTGCTTGCTATTGATTAGGACTTGGAGAAAGAGGAACTTCCTTCACATATGATTTTGGTGCCAGAAGCGGAAATAAAAAGGGTAATTCTACTTTGAAAACATTTTAATTGAAAATTTTCATTACGTTATGAATGTGCCATGGTGAATCACTTATTATTTCCCAATTTTCTTTCTCCTTTCTTTTTCATTTTTCAGGGTCAGTGTGGGATATCCATTAGAAACTATGCCCCCATTCTTGCCTTCCATGATTTTGATTTTGATTGCTAAAGAAATGTTTGGTAATTGTGTGAAATATCTTCCAGGTCCATTCTTTAGTTTAGGGTGGAAACTCCAAGTAATTTCTATAACAGAAGAGAAGTCATGTCGACAACTTCTAAAACTCTCATGATTCTTCAGCCTCTGCTTATCTTATGTTTACATTTCAACCCCAACTTCTTTCCCTACATATGCGCTTGCATGCGTCACTCAGATATTCTTCGATTTTGTGCTTTTTGAGATGATGGGAGCATCCTTTAATGGATGGAAGGTGGTGATTTTCAGTGTATTCTTGGTAGAAGTCATCTAAACCTTTCCCCCCCCTGGTTTTCCTCTCTCAAATTCTACTCAAAAATGAAAACTAGTCAAAAAGTGGACGAGGTCACAGGGCTTGTATTTTGAGGGTTCTTATTTTGTAACATTCTCTTGGAAAGCTAAGCCATTGTAGTAGGTGAATATTTGATCTTAAAAGGACAATCTTAATATTCTGTATTGGTGATGTTTTTTAATATGAAATCCAAGACGCCTCATGTATGTAGTTTGCTGAATAATATTCTTCTTAGCTACATTGTTTGTATACTTTGATCAGGCACAGAAGGCAGAAAGGGAAGCATCTGAACTCAAGGGTACTATGCATAAGAGGATGGATTTTCTTGATATGGATTGATGAACATTTTTGTGACATCCATATCTGCAGTTTGCTCAAAGCTCATGCCTAGAATTCTGCAAATATTATTTGTTATGTAGTTAGAAAATATTGCTGAATTCGGGTCATTTTGCTTGTTTTTCAGCATTAAAAAGTCGAGCTCAACAAACAAAATTATGAAAAATGATTTGTTTTCTCCTAGATGTACCGAGCACGCCTTTCTTTATCTTAGTGATTTTTTTGGTGAATGTGCCCATATCATTAAAAAAAAAATGCGTCATCTTCTGTATTATTTTGTTTTGGAAGGACTTGGGATTTTGTCCATGAACTGATTGAATAAACAGGTAGGGCTCGGCATTTAATTGTTTTGAAGTAACATATAAAGTTTGTCTATTCATTTTTACTCCCATAATATGCTTACTTAAGATACCTTCTTGGATTACCATACAGCAGGATAGGTAGCTAAACAGAAGCAAATTTTGATGTTAGGTTTTTCGTGTTTCTCATGGTATGTTGGCTATGTTCAATTGGATCTAAACTTGAAGAAAAATGAGCTAAAATTTGACTATTGTAATGTGCAGTGTCAAACATGCACTTAGCCTATATTTGGTTCATGTTTATAAAGGATTAAAATTTTGATTGAGCACTTTCTAGTGGGTCATTGAACTTAGTTTTCCGTTTAATCATTGAACTTTGTAATATGTAATTGCATTCATAACTCACTCAACGTCCGTTCAAAAAAGTGATGGAATTGATGACGTGACATTAGACTCGCATATGTGGTATGATATTGCAATTAGTGGATGTCAAATCATAAAGTTGTTGAAGACTTTGTGTGTGTTTTAAAAACATGTTTTTTACAACTTAAAAAAAAAAAAAAAAAAATGCAAAACAGAATTGTTTTCCTCTCTCTCAAACATCCCAAACACAATAGCATAATCCAAATAGACTCCTATAGCAACCCAAAATCGCCTCCTTCAAAACCTAAAATCTCCACTAAATTCATCTCCTTCCCAAAATCGATCTATGGGTTCTTCCTACTTCAATTGGTTCTCCCAAACTCACTTCTCCCTTTCGAAACCCTAAATCGGACTTTTGTCCATATGGATTTTTCTTTCTAAATTCCCCTGTACGAATAACAGATTTCGCTAAAAGTGACTGAAATCTACATCTTTGTCATTAAATTTCGATTACACAAAATCTGCTAAGAATTTCACCCGTTTGATTCTCATTGCATTACATTCAATTTTTCTTTCTCCTATTTTCAACCACACAATCTTCCATAAAATAATATTACACGTAAATAAAAAAAATTCCTTCTTTTTCAATCACTCATTTTTCAAAATAATAATAATAATAATAATAATAATCTATTCTCCCCATTTTCATTTCCAAAAAATGGGGGTCAAACGGGGCTCAACTCAATTTCCAATCTTGATAATCCTTGAATAGAATAGAAACCTCGTTATCTATATCATCCAGCTCATCGAAATTAATTATTTGATAAACAAACAATTTAAACTCTTGATCATTCTGCAAAGTGTTTCGAACTCTGTTAACGAATTCAATTGAAACTTCTGTTGCTTGACCAGAAAATTCATCAATTCTCCTAATTTTCACTTGAACGAAATATTTGAACCCTAGAATCAAGTCAGAATGTCCGTTGAACAATTGTTTGAACTTTGAAATTAGGGTTTCTATAATTAACGTTGTTCATAATAACTTCGCATGAGAAAGTGGAATCTAGAGAAGATGTGAATTTGATCGTGAAATCGTGCCTTCACCTTGAAGGTGAAAGACTCTGCTTCATAATTTTTTTTGCTTTTCATGATTTTTCAATCGAAGATCAACATTAGAAAATATCAGTATGTGTTTGGAATCTATTTGAGAAGCTCTCAGATGAATAAATAAATAAATAAACTTCAAATTTTTTGAATTGGTGATCAATAACAGCAAAGTCAACTTAGCTTTCCTAGCTGAATGCTATATAATCACTTTACATCTTCATGGAGATATGCAATTTCAAGAATGCTGTGTACCGGCAGTGCTCTAATTACAGCAGGGAGTATCTGATTGTTGCAGTTAGCCCAAAAAAATTATTTCATTTGTGCAACTAAGTCTCCATTTTTGTGGGGATGAAGTGGGCTTCAAATGGGGAAACTATTTTCTTAATCTTTATTTTCAGTGTTGATCAGCTTATGGGAAGATAACTTCTCAAATTAAGATAACTGTTTTTAGAAGTACTAATTTGATAATTTAGAACATTCTGATGTGTGGTTAGTCCTTCAAGAATGAACTTTTATTTGTGAAAATCTGTAGCAGTGAATGAACAATAAACATATGACTTTTGTTATAAGATCAACAAGTTTAAAGTCGTGAGCGGAGAGCAACTGCTCTCCATAAGGTTAGTTTATTCTTGCTATTAATATTTTGGTTTCCGTATGGGATAATCTGCTATCCCTGGCTTATGTTTCTCGAAAGATGTCATTGTTGGAATTGATACTGTAAACTCTAAAGCAACATTCAGAACCAGTTTTGAAAAAATCATATTCAGTAGGCCTTAAGAGCTTTCAAACTTGGAATCTGTAAGCAGGGCCAAATCATTTCCTGCCCATCTACTAATAATCCTGGTTGGCCCCAATTAGATGATACATCTTTTGATGTTGATGAGACTATTCTGCAGCCAAGATCGACACAAATCACGAAAACTGGAATGTACAATTTGTATTTTCTCCATTGTGATCCAAATCTTAAGGAGGTTGTTCTCGAGGCGAAAATCATCTGGAAGAATCCTACTGGTTACCTACCCAGTAAAATGGCAACACTTGTGAACTTTTATGGGTTCGTGTCTCTTGCATTTGTGGTGATTGGAATCTTCTGGTTTTCACAGTATGCAAGATTCTGGAGAGAAGTTCTTCCCATTATACTTGGAATAACATTGGGAATGTTTGAGACGGCCTTCGTTGCATCTGAAAGTGCTTGAACTGGTCGAAAATGTCGGTGCTATAAGCAATCTCTCAGGAAAGGCTATGCTTTTCTTTGGCCTTCCAATGGCAATTTTGGATTCTTTCTTCATTCTACGGATATTTAAATCCCTCTCCTTAACTCTGAATGAGCTTCAGGTAATATTGATTCTCAATTGATCTTGGTGTTTTGTAACCAAGCTGAAACCTATAGATGCTGCAAGTTCATATTTCTTAAGTTTCTTATTTTCTAAAGTATACATTGAAACCTTTGTAATTATGTATTTTTCTCCAATGGCAAACCACATATGGGTAATAATAAAATTTATATCACCCCCAGTGTTCTATTAAAAAGAAAAAGAAACTGGGTGGTGCTGGTGCACCCAAATATTGATTGGGTTTTGTAGATCCTGATGAAGATATCACTTTCAACTAGAATTAAGAAATACAACACCGTACGTACTATTGGAAATACCTCAAATGGGACGGTGGCCGCAATATTATTCTATGATGTGAAATTCTCGTTGTGTAAATTTTTCTGCATGTTTATTTTAATAAATTTATCTATTAATAAATATAAAATTAAATGTCGGACCCCCAATTTTGACTCTTATATTTTGTATTAATTTATTAAAGATGTAGTCGTGATGGTTTTTTTTTTTTTTTTTTAAATTCAATTTTCTAACGAGTTAATTGCAATTTAATATAACATTATTTTAGTTTCTTATTTAATATTTATTATCCTATCATTTGAAAATAATGACTCAGCGCCCATGTTTTTTAAAACCATCTGATTGCAATATTTCAAACCAATTTTTTGTGCCAAACGACAAGTCTACCATTTGAATATTTTTTTGCGTTCTTGCTTAGGAAAAATCATTTAACAACTCAATATTCTTCCTTCGCAAATATAGATTCATAGTTTGGATTACAAATTGTATTAGAGTGGTTCAAGCGGGGATGTCATTCCGTGTCCCACCAAATTTAGGATTTTTCTACCCATGTCCCGCTTAAGACGGAGTGGGATGGTTCCGAGACAGGGCGGACCGGGGACGGGCACACCATACCCCCACTTTAATATTTTATATATTTTATTTTTTTATCTTTCAATTTTATTTTTACATTTTTAATAGACTGGATGATCAATACCTGTCCCCTCGAGCTCGAGTAGGGGCAAGATACCTACCCCACCTACGATCCCGATGAGGCAAGGAATTCCCGTCCCATTCAGATTAGGTCTCACAATTCTCGGGTCAATCGAATTTTTTTGTCAACCTTTATTTGGAGTGGAATTTATTCTTGCCACTGGTACCAATGACGCTTAAGTGCTCTAGCAACAATCATACTCTATACTCCATTTCTCTCGTACTCAAGTTTCATGAATTCAAAAGAAAAAAGCATAACAAATACAAAGGCGGTGGGAGGTGATGGAGAGAAAGGAGACTGAAGAGAGGACTTGCGACTGTATTTAGGGACATACAACGGTAGGGAAAAGATATTGCTGGGAGGAAGATAGAAATGTCGATGGCGAATCCCATGAAGATAGTGGTGGAGACTAAACTATTACTAGACGACGATGATCTATTCTTGAGGAACTACTCTTTACCTTGGGGAGTCAAATAATCAAGACGGTCTGTTTGGCATGACTTTCATTTTTGTTTACTGTAAAAGAGTTTTTTGATGACGCTATCTTAATTTTTGTTGAAAAGTAATTTTTAAATGAGCTTTTTATTCCAGAAGCGCTTTTAAAGAAAGCCAGATTGTTCGAACTTCCTCTAAATTTTTTTCTAACTAGAAGCACTTTTATAAAATTAGTCAAATGGATTCAAAAGCTGTTTTTGAATATCAAAAGCTCATTTTGACTTTTCAGAAGCAACTTAGACAAGACCTTGCAGCTTTGACAGAGAAAATTTCTCCGGTCTAATCTAGCAGGTCAATTTTAGGTATTAGGCGATATGACTAGCGTTTCAACAAAGATAATGGTATCACATATTCTTGTAATACTTTTCAAAAAACCGCTCCCTCGTTTCCAGCAATTCAATGAACATTTTCAAGAAGTCATTCCAAGTTTCGCTTTCTACTTCTTGTTATTTAAACTATAGAGAATTATAAAGTACTAAACTCGGAAAGAACAGTCTGCAAGAAATCTTGATGTCTTTTCCAAGTTTCATCTAGCATATGGCGTCAAGGATGACATCTAAGATGACACAATAAAATTGTTGGAAAAATGGTTAATGCGCTGAATTTGGAGCTAATTTTGAGCGAGACCCGCTTGGCTATTTTGGAAGATGAAACTTGGTTTGAGTTCTCCTCCGTGAGTACATCGAAACCATATACTTACTTGCCAAAATTGATACTCAAGTGAATGAGAAATTAAGGTTCAAAGTGTGCCACTTGAAAGGAGTTGTGTTGGTGTAAAAATGAGAAATAACATTTGTCCCATATAGGAAGTTTATGAAAAACTCCAAAATTTATTGTCAATGACTTTTAGATGGCTTTAGAACTCTATAAATAAGAATCATTTCCTGCAATCCAAAAACACACGAAAAACATTCATCTGCATCATACAACTTTTTGTCTTTTATTCTGTCCGGGTCTTGTAGAGGTGATATAGTTTGGACACTAGTTCAGATCGTCGGAGTGGTTCCCATAGTACTCGGAAGCTACTGGTTCTACTGTTGTATCCTGAAAAATGGACGCTCGTTGTATACCTCAAACACGAACGGTGAGGGGACGAATCTATTTTAAGGAAACTGTGTGCAACATAGACCTCGGGTTAAAATTTTTCGATTCTATTACTTGTTCTGCGATTTCTCTTTGTTCATCTTTACATTATGTACGTGTATAGTATTAAGCATGGTATAGTATGTTGAATTCTAGTTATTATATTGCTAAACTGTGTAAACCGGATTTCTGTGCAACTTACCGGATTTCTGGATTACCAACAGCATATACGATATTTAATCTGTGAATACCGGATTTCAGCCTATTCCGGTCGACTGGAACCCTAGTTCGGGCGACCGAACCATAATTTTCAATCGATCACCGCTCAGCCGAAACTGCTTGCGGCTTCTGATTTTGAACATTGCAAACCGATCTTGCCTGATATGTATAACAAAAATTAGGTAGAAAAATCGAAACTCAAAAACAGAAGTTCCATTTAAGCAGGCCAGTGGAAGTCACCTATTAGCTCTACAAATTGTGTGGTCAAACAGGGTACCAAAGAGACTGATTATATCTTCGAGCATGGGAGAATGGCCGTAGACTGGTCCTTTCTTGTGGGAAAAAGTCCATAACCATAGAAACTGAAGCTCTATAGAATTACTTAAGAATAAAGAGAGAACATTAAACTGATTTGTCTAGAAGAATTTTCCACCCCGACAACAAATTCCTAATTTTATTCTTGTTCACAATGATCAAGAGTATTTGGATGCTAGTACAGTCGGCATCTGCAATAATTCTAAAATCATAGTGATTTCCTTTCAATGAACTTACTGATGCGTAAACGAAGAAGAATGGAACCACAAAATATACTTGGTTTCTAAGATTTAACATTTCCAAGCACAATTGTTCTGGGGTTGGTTAATATCCTCAATATTTTTCTAAATTTTATTATCTCCTGACAAAAATAATTGACTGCGAATATTTTAAGAAGTAACACAAATACAACGACATTCATATAAACAAATGAAACAAAAATCAAAACTGAGAAAGTACAAACAAGATATGCTTACAGGCAGAAGCATTCGGGAAGAGAGGCAATGGCTACCCCCCAAGAGTTAGAATTGGTTATACAGTTGCTTGATATCCACTGTCCAAAGAAATTTATGTGCTGATCTCTTAAAAGGAATCACAACCTCAGCTAATCTTGGAGAAACCAGAACCTCTTCCCAAACGCTGCACAAAGAATACAAAGAATGATTTCCTACACAGTAAGGGGGAAAAGTCGATTTCATTCTGCTTACTGAGATCTCCTTAATTGAAGGGACACCGGGTGTCCCCTCAAAGAAATCCAAGACTGCATTCTCAAGGTCCTCAACCGAGTACTTGATGTAATTCTCCGGGTGCCTGCCACTCTCAATATGGCATCCAAACCGTCCAAGAAAAGATCTATAAGCCGGAATAACCTTACTGGATATGGAAATCCTAAGCTCCTCGCGGAGCTGAGGGTCGGGTACCATCCAAGTGGCTTGAGTCTTGTGCACCTCCTCAAACATACCATTGAATGCCTTAAACCTCTCTCTCAAAGCACTCTTGGACACACCAGATGAAAAGCTCCCACTCACATGCAATCCCTCATCTCTCAAGCAATACAAGACCTTCACTAAGGTCGACCGCTGGTAACTAGTCGCAGCTAACTGGTATTTTCCGGTTAACTTTTTCAGATACTCGTCCCCAATCATCTCCCTGAGCTCAGGCGACCCTTTTATCTTTTGAACAATATAGTAAACATTATTCATAATAAATAAATGAGACAAGGATGCATCCTTATAATGCTTAGATTTGTTCACCAAATTAAACTGCAAAATTACAATTATCCAAATCAAATGAAGAGACAATGGGGCTACCTCTCCCTCAAACTCCAAGAAATCCATATCTGGCATTGTTCATATCCCTTGAGTATCTCGACCCAGTCGATGGCTTAGATACAATTAATTCAAGCAAAGTCTGCTTATAATCCGATATCAAACTAATATAATTCATCACATATCTAGTCAAGGGATGAAGAGCCCCTCCTGGCACCTGAACTATTGATGGCTCCTGAAGAATCCTATTCTCAAATTCTGATAGTATCCCTCTCGAGGCCTCGGCCAACCTAGACAATATCTCTACCGCCTCGACCCTAATCGATTCAGTGGATTTCGACTCGAATACAATTTCAATATCAGGCAATAAATCAGACAAAGCATCATGAAGATCCAACATCTTAAACAATTTCTCAGGTGATCTTCTACTAATACTAATTGCTTCCGCAAAATTAAACAACTGAACTGCAGGACCTCTAATGGTTTCCATAAAACAAGCATCATCAGTAGAAGTACCCAAACCTTCAAATATTTGCTTGCACTGCATCTTCTCACTCGCAAAAAGAACCCGAACACAGATTTTTGAAGCTCGAATCCACCTCCGGATCTTCGTCTCTAGAATCTCCCACTCAAGCCTCTGTATATCCCCGATGCTCAATTTCTCGATTCCCAGCTTCTTGAAGCTCGCGTCCACCGCAGATTTTCGTACGCTGCCATATACCTGAATACACTCCCTCAAGTACCCGGCAGCAAACATACGCTCCGCTATGCACCGCAGATCGTAGATAGCTTCACTTGGTACGAGATCTACCTCCCGAATACTACTCGTAGACTTGCAACTAGAGCTTGTACAGCTACTATTGCTCTCTAGATGCTCCAACTGTTTAACAAGACTCCCCTCAATATGGTCCTTAAATTCCACTTCCTCCGAGTTCGAGCTAATAAACTCACTGCCATCCGAAGTAGAACTTATAGAATGATGCGTGGACGAGTCACTGAACTCGGTGAGTGACTCATTTTCAATAGGATAAGTATTTGAAAGGAGGATGTTACGAAACTCGTCTTCAAGCCGAGCCATGGCGATCTGAAGGGCGGATGAGGAGTTCGAATCAGAGAGGGTGGTGGAGTTCATAGACTTCTGTAGCTCGTCTACGGCGTGGAGATAACGATCGATCTCGTGGCGGTCGCTATCAAAGATCATTTTTTCACGGGCTTCCTCCACCGCCACAGAATCCCACCGGAGGATTATCTTCTCTGGCGACTCTGCGGAGGCGCTTACATCTGGAGGTTCCATGTTAAAGATAATTCTTTTTTTTCTTTTGTTTTTTTCTTTCTCGGGAAAAAAAGGAGAGATTATTGACGACGATGACAGAGAATTGAAAATGGTAGCATTGTCATATGCATAGCACCGAATTTAATCTAAATTAAAATTAATTTCACATATTAGTTTCAAGTTTATGAAAGACACAAATTTTCATCCAATATTTTCAAATTTATGAGATAGACAATTTTTCATTCACATATTTTATTAATTTTTATCAAAATTTATTAAAAAAATAATTTTAATCATCAACGGGTGCTAAATATTTTTCATAATGTTTAATTTTTTTTATAATTTAATTCTTGATCGAAAGGGTTGCTCGATTTTATCCATAGAACAATTGTTTTTTATTTTTATTTTAAATCATATTTATAAAAGAAAAAATTACGAATTAAAATTAATAAGTAAACAAAGGAAGATGACAAGAAATTAGGATATTTATTAGCCCCGTATGATGTAGATTAAAATCAAATATTATTATATTTTGATAAAATTTGATAAAATATGTAGTTGAAAATTTAAGAATCTCAGTGATTAAAATTAATTGTTGATTTTGACTTAAAATTTTAATTGATTTTAATCACGGTCAAACAGGGGCTTAGAGCGTGTTTGGGAGTGATTTTTGGAGAAAGAATTGATTTTTGAATTGTGATATGATGGGAAATGTGTGGTTGAAAAAAAAGGAGAAGCTATTGATGTGATGAAAAATATTATTTTATTGAAAAATGTGTAGTTGAAAATGAGAATTGATTTTGAGAATCTGTACCGAACAAGCTGTTAATCTCGTCCCCCTCCTTATCATGCTTTCCGAAAATTCCCATGAGGACGGGGGATGGAGTGGACTGTACACTTCGTAGTCATCTCTAGATATTATAACCATCAAAAATTACATGTGATATTTTTAGTTTCCAAACAACTTGATTGTGATGCGATGATGTATTTTTCATAAGTCATATTAATTGATTTAGACGGAGTGACACCTCTGAAATTATTTCCATATTGAACATTGACCATATAAGAGTTTCAAATCAAATCTCTTTTAGAAAGATCTTTTGTCTAACTAGCATAAAATAAAATTGAAGTCAAGTATCCAACTTCGACCCATATAAATTTCAGTTACTAACATGAAATTTTCTAACTTCAAATATAATTGAATTACATACAAATTTAAGTACTTTTTTTTTCTTAACATAATTGATAAGATAATAAAGATGGTGGTTTGAGATAAACTGAGGTGAATTTGGGAGGAGGGTTGTTAAAAACTTGAAACTATTGGATGAAAGTCGTATAATAAGAATTTTGTGGGCCCGTATAGAAATAATCCAAATTGTGGGGCCGGTTGTCATTTTTGATTTGTCAAAGCATATAATTACAAAAAATAATGGACTTGAGAATAATTCAAATTATTTTTCAATTCACACATTATGTTTTCCAATTTCTCCCAAGAATAGAATGTTCAGAATGGACTACCAAAACAAATTGAGGGTTCGGAATAAGCCCTTGTTTAATTCACATTTTGAGAGAAAGAATGTATTTTGAATAGTTGATTGATGTAGAATGTGTGATTAAAAATTAAGGAAAATTTTTGAATTTGCGTGTAATATTATTTTATTGAAAAATGTGTGGTTGAAAAGAAGAAAGATAAAAATGAATTTAACGAAAAATGGGAATCAAACCAGGAAGAATCAATATTTCGAATTTTATTCATTTTGATCCACGTCGTGTTTGGTAATAATGGAAGTCTGAAAAACTCAATCTCGATTCTAATTCGAAAGAAACAATAATTTAATTTTAATTTATTTCGTGTTTGTGAATATCATTTTAATTTTGTCCTAATAATAAACTCAATAGTACCTTAATTACTTTACATTTTTGTCACAAAGTTTTTTAATCATGACCATTGAATGGCGCATATTGAGACTTTTTTGGTCCTTATTTTATTTGTTGTGAGAATTTCTCTTAATTGTGAATATTTATTTCAAGCTGTATAATAAAAATCAGTTAATTACTTAAAGCTCTTCTTATTTCCATCTAATAATGGGGGTTATGTGTATAAATCATGTAATTTACACCTTAAGCCCCGCCCCCATTATTTCAATTTATGATTTTTGGAACATTTAAAAAAGAAAATAAATTGAAAATAAATTTGTTATACTGTATATGATATCACACCGAATCTTCTTTTTGATCTAGATGCTTTAAGCAAAAAATTAATTTCTTGAAATTTGAAATTTAAATTATGTCGGATATCATGAATTTTGACTTAAAATCAACATTGACATATTGCCCTAAAAAATTCAATCCTAATGTCAAGACCAAAATGAAAATCATACTCCATAAATGGAGGAGATAATTGACTTTAAGTACTACCTTAAATGCTCTCGATATATAACTCTCATATGACTATAACAAAAAAAATTTAGTACTTTCGGAATATGAAACTCAGAACTACCTATTTAGGGTCTATTTGATTTTCATTAATTTATTTTATGATTTGCTACATGATCATTTTCAACCACACATTATACGTTCTTCTAAAATTCTTTCCTACATTTAAAACACACATTCTCTTAAAAATACTATTCAAAACTCGTTTTCCTTTCAATTAATGGGAATCAAACTAGCACATAATATACATGTAAATTCAACATTAATATGAAGTATTGAGTACTTGATAATTCGATAGTATTAGAATTCTAATATTCATTTAAACTTTAATATCAACCACACATTTCGTGATTCTACCAATAATCCTCTTAAAAGTTACTAATAATCATTCCCAAATAGAGGACTTTTTTTTTTTCTTCTGGGGCATGAATTTTGAACCATTAAAACATTTTTATTAAACTAGGCAACTGACGAGAATTTCTTTTCTATTTAAACACTGTCTCCCTTCCTTTTGCATGAATCTCGAAAGGCGTATGCATTCTTTTCAAGCTAAATAAATTTTGACATTCTCTCTTCCTTTTTGTGTAAACTTTCAAGCATCCAGACGAAGTTTACTTATTAGCTCATTAAAACGTGTTTGGGAAGTTTTTACGAATGATTTAAACTGACAAGTAGTCGATAAATAGGTATTATAAACAATTTACAAACATAAACCTAACCTAATCTTAAAACTCTTTATTCTTCCTCGTTAACCACACATTTTAGAGGATTCACAATTTTTCAACCACACATTTCATTACATTTTATCAAAATTTACTAAAAATTCGATTTTTAATTTACAGCAAACATGGGCTTATTAATCATTATTAAAAAAATTAGTAAATGACCAATTATTTTTTCATAAAATACAACTGGTTTGTTGTTAAGGTTCCGTTTGATCCACATTATTTGTAGAATGAGAATGAAAAATATAATGGTTATGGACTCCACATAAAAGATGGAAAGTAAAAAATGGTGACTGAATGTGATTGATAATGATCATAATGCTTTCATAGTTACGGTCATTTTCCCCTTAAACTAGGATTTTACTTTGCTAATTACACATTCTCTTTAAAATAAATTATCTACTGCCCTCATAGGTCGACATTCACGTGAGTTCGTGCATGCTCGCACGTACACAAAATAATTAGACAGCCATTTATTTATTAGTGATTCAAAAGGATTAAACACGATTATTAAAACTTGATCAATTAATGGTGCATTAATTGGGTGTTAAGTTTTAGGGATCTTGTGTCTAGAACTAGCAGCTGGCACCTTTAAGTAGTACAGCACAAGATTCCACTGTTGCAAATCAGACTATGCACGAGTAGTGATTTTTATATGAATTAAACCTCAAGTACACTCTATTTTGACATGATTATTGACACTTCTCACATGTGTGGGGTCCATGATTATTTTAATTGTGGGTTCCACCACTTTACATGTGAGTAGAGTGTTAAACTCTATGTCAACAAAAGTGTACTTGTAGCATCATTGTTTTTATATCTCAATAAACAACTTTGCATCATTTTGATAAGGTGTACGGGACATAAATTTAAGTTAGCCTGTTTTTCTTATGAATGTTGTTTGATTCAAATGGAGCATCCCACATGCCCTAATATGTTCGCTACAATAATTAAGACTAACATTTAGAGTTTAGGGTCGGCCCACCATACTAAGCTCCTATTTAACAATAAATTTTATAGAATCTTCAACTTTTCAATCACACATTTCATCAACTGTTATCAAAATCTACTAAAAATTTGATTTTAATCTCTATCAGACAGGGGTTGTATATGTGGTGAAGTCTTGCAAGATTCCTTTGCAAGAATTAAGATTATTTACTAACGAAGTATCATTTGTTCGAAGATGGATTTGTGGGTTTGAATATGGTGAAAGGAGGATTCAAGAAATAACTAATAAGTGTTTGCCTCTTTCTTCAACCCTAGTGAATCAATAAAAAAAAAATATATATATATATAACAATTATGCTATATGAACATAAAATTTGACATAATATCACGTTATCAATCATTTGACAGTTTAAAATATATTCAACTTTTTTATCAAATCACTTTCCTCCACATGAAATTATTTCATGCTTTCTGTCAAAATCATCTGTCCAACTAGTTTTATCCAAGAAATAATGAAAAAGAGCAAAACTTAACTTTTCAACTACAATTTTCTTTCAACTACAATTTTCTCTATAGATATACAAATAGTAGTGAAAACTAGAGGTCCAACATATGAACACACACAAAAGAGTCGTGATCTTTCAACCATTTCTCGGATTGTTAAATAAAGTGTGTTATTCATGCTAATAGTTTGTAAGGGTTTTAATTCATACAGTAAATATGGAAAATGTTCAATGCTTTTTCTTACATTTTTCAAATAGCCAGTGCTTCTGTTTATTGTACGAAGCATGTATGTAAATAAATGTTACGTAAAATAATAACTATACAAAAAAGTTGAAATTACAATACTAAGTGGGATGTTGTTGTCTGCCAGTTTAGGAGCCTTCTCTAGCTGTAAAATAAGTTATTGAAGGCTAAGATCCCAAGTAGAGATACAAAATTAACTGGCTACTTGAATCTTTCAGTGTCGAATTCAGTTCAGTCGAGTGCTCTTTGCATTTCATTTTCCTCGGGAATGTGTGCAATAGCTCGTCTCCTTTTCTTCGTTATCTGTCTGCAGTGCTGTCTATTCTTCTCCCCGCTGTATTAGTTCCTAACGCTGTTCATTGGGATACGCCAAATCCATCTTTTAATGATGGCATAACTTGAAATGTTCTGGCCTCTTGATCTCCCTCAATGGGAATCCCTTCTATCCTCCTAATGGCTTCTGGAATGTCTAAACGTTGTTCGGGGTTATTTTCCGTGCAGGCTGCACCAATGTGGAGGAGTTGTTCCAGTTCGCCTAGCGACTTTTTGGAGCTTGCAATATCTGGATCGTATAGCTCGCCTTCTCGGCCCTCAGCAATAGCAGATTTTTACCCACTGCACTAAATCCACCCCACCTTTGCCATTATTGTGATATTGAGAAGGGAATTTCCCTGTAAGAATCTCAAATATTATGATTCCTAGACAATAAACATCAGATTTTGGTGACACGGGGTGATGAAGCACGGCCTCTGGAGACTTGTACGCGACAAGAACTTGTGAACCTTGAGTGCTATTAATCAAGGAACAAAATCCATAGTCGGTAAGTAATGGTTCGTATGTTGCTGTCAGTAGGACATTGCTCGATTTCAGATTACCATGGGGTAGTTCAAGTGATGCGAGTTCAGCATGTAGATAGCCTAATCCTCTCGCGATCCCTTGAACTATCATT
Organism: Osmanthus fragrans; assembly: GCA_019395295.1. Classification (NCBI taxonomy): domain Eukaryota; kingdom Viridiplantae; phylum Streptophyta; class Magnoliopsida; order Lamiales; family Oleaceae; genus Osmanthus; species Osmanthus fragrans. The sequence goes on along the minus strand of CM033341.1, from coordinate 24,358,422 downwards.
AACCGAATAGGCCAGTTCAGCTCTGCATGGGAAATTCCTCGATCACCTGAAGAAGTAAGAGATTGTTTAGATGAAAATTCAGCAAGTTATAACAGAACAGTTTATAGTCAATATCAAAAGAACTCGTTCCGGTGCATCAGAGTAATTAATTCATACCATGCAATAGGTAAAGTAAACTGCCTTTGGGAATAAACTCATTGACCAATAGCTTCTCGTCTTTACGGTAGTGGTAAGCCAGCGGTGTCAACACATTCTGGTGTTTTAGTCTTCCAATGCGCCTCATTTGAGCATCGAATTGATCATTCCCCATTTTATTCATTTCTTTAATCCTCTTCACAACTACTGTCAATCCACTGCCCATGGTTGCCTTGTATGAAGATCCTAATGTCCCACTTGCGAGGACCTCCGCTGCAGCCTTCATCAAATCTGCTAATCCAAATTCACCTCTCTCGTCATTCACAATTATCAAATCCGCAACACCTCTCCCACGAGTCGAACCCTTTCCACTCGAGCAAAGTTTGCTAGAGCCCAACCCTTTTTGGCTCGACTCTAAATCCTTCTTCCCAACACTTGGTGCACTAAAATCAACTGAGTCATCAATATTTTCCTTAATCATAAGATCAGCAGGCTCTTGCCTTCTCATCACGAATATTCCCACCGCCATAGCCAAAAGCACAACTATAACGACTATTAGCAACCAAATCGAGATCCTTGTATTCTCTTTACCGACAATTTTTTTGGAAGGTGATGGACTAATTGATCCTTCAAATGGATCACAAGCCTTACCTATATTTTCTCCACAGAGCCCTGCATTTCCCTTAAATGAACTTGCATTAAATTTCACCAATCCAGGGGGGATTGCCCCTTCCAAATTATTATTAGACAGGTCAATTGAGATCAAACTAGGCTGTTCAAACAAAGGGATAGTACCCGAAAATTGATTATTTTCGAGATGCAGCTCAATTAAATGTGACAATTGAACTAATGACGATGGAATTTCACCAGTAAATTTGTTCCCAGAGAGCCAAACTTTCTTTAATCCACTCATCGTCGAAAAAAAATCCGAAGGAATTTCACCTGAAAACTGGTTACCTGACAAGTATAAGCCCTTTAAAGCTCCCATTCGATGAAACTCCGGTATGGGACCTGAGAAGGAATTTGACATAAAGCTGAGACTTCGAATGCCTGTAATATTCACCAATGCATCGACATCTATCTTTCCTGATAGTCCCAAATTCCCGAGGCGTAGCCCGGTTACTGCACCATTGTCACAAGAAACTCTGACCCAATGTCGAGTTTTATCACAGGCCTCGGTGCCTGGCATCCAAGAATCAAGAGCTTTTGTGTCTGTAAATGATGCTTTAAGCTTCAACAAAGCTTCAGAATCAGTATTGGAACTTGTTGAGGCAAAATTGATCAAAAAAACATAGAAGAAAATTTGTGATCCAAGAACATGTATAATGGCCATTTATAATTCCTTTGATTATTAATGTTTTTTTCAGGGTTGATTTTTGGGATATGACATTTACAAATTCTTTGATTATATTTGTTGTTTTGATTTTCGAGATGATTTTTTTTTTTCAGGATAAATGAAGGTGAACATATCCAAAAGAGCCTCAGAAAGGGAGAAAAAAAACCTGAACCTTTGGAAAAAATGTTAATGGATTTTGGTTTCCAAAAATACGAGTGGAAAACCGTTAGTCATGAAAGAAGTTGCAACCGCAATAACTACCTCCACCATTCCGCAAATTATTATTAATATATATATATATATATATATATATATATTTTTTTTTTTTTTCTCTCTCTGCGTAGTTTTTATTATAATTAGGATTATGCTACGTGGGGAAAATGATTTTAGCAGTTGAGATTTTGATAGATCCTTCATTCTAATTCAAAAGGTTCTTCATGATACCCATGTTAAAAGCTTTCTACTCTATGCACCGTAACACTTGGTGTTCGAACATTGGCTCGAGATATTTTTGTTGTAGCGGAAGGATGACAATTAAGGTGTATTTTCAGGCTTAGTATACCAATCTCAACCTTATCAACCCAAGATCACGACCCAATCCCTTCAACTATTCAACACCCCGGTTGCTTTTAATTGTATCCACTTAGAATACAAAAGAGAAGTTGTTTTGCAGCCAAAAAAGCAACCACAAAGGACAAGAAGAGAAGGCAGCCGTGGAGCACAAAGCAGAGACAAGAGGAAACCGTTTTCTTCAAGAGACAAGGCAAGGGCAAAACACGTGAACATCCAAACCAAGGCAGCAATATATAGGTAACATTAGGTATGAAAGTGGGCCAAGTAAATCGAGTAGTAGGTCAACTCTCGTAAGCCTTCGAAAGGAGTGGAACGGGCCATGAGTATCTCTAACTAAAATTCGGTCGCTTCAAATGGCCCCAACTAGTTTTCGGATTGGGTCATCAATCTTAGGTGTTAATATTTAATTCAATCATTTGGACAATGACAACTGGAAAATTTCAACGAGTAACATCATTGCCAGAGATTTGTTGGCTATCAAAATTCAACAAATCACCACCTTGATGCCTAGTATACCTACAAGCAATCAAAACACAAAGTAAATACTTGCATAATCAATAAAATTGGAATCACAAACCTACCTCGTGTTTCGGACCCGAAACACATATCGTACATGTTTCACGTACTCACTATAGCTAAGGTCACATACGAAATACCCAAGTAGAAGTAGATAATCATAGTGAACAATCAAAAACAAATAATCATGCGATGAATATATTATATAGATAACACATAGATCTTTAAAAAATCACGTTCACACAGAACGAAAGATGTTAATCAACAATCGGCCAACACATATGCAACAAATGCATAAATGATCCCACGAAAAGATCTCACCACACTTATTATATATCTCATTCTGTATTGCTCTCACCTTGAGAACACATATCTCCTCTCATTGCCCATCATGCTCACTAATTAAATACTCAACTTATGTCTAACTGGTAAATCACAATAAATCATAAGTTTTCGAGATAATTCTCTATCACAACATCACTTCTCCCAACCTACATGGATGATGGGTCTCCACCTAACAAAAGTGATAAAAGTGTCTCTCTCATACTCTACTTGATCAAGGTCTCTTCACTGATAAATGATTCAAACATTTAATCACCTCTCCATTCGTGATCCAAATGTCACACTACACACCTCGCTACAAACCACCAATATACCCCTAGGCATCTATACACCACATCACCAATAGACACACAATACACTTACTGCTAATACATCCCAACTCACTATACATGCAAAAATTATACCAAGTAATCAGATCACTTTAATTCAAGCAGTTACACACACAAACAAATTGAAAGTATAGAATATCAACGCAACACAATTAAGCAATCATACACATGCAGAAATGATTACACACAGATGCACATGCATTAACTAGGTTTGCTCTCAATAAACCTCACTAGGGTCATCACTCGACCCTATAGCCACATTCGTCTCACCTCTCATCTTACCCTTTTGCTTATCATTCTTCTTGGGACAGTCCTTGAAGTGTCCACACTTACCACAAATGTAACATCATCTACCACTAGACTTGTCGCGTCCCTTGCCCTTCTTCTTACCACCATCATCACTCGAGCTACTACTTGAATAATTACTGTCTTGAACTCTACCCAAATTTATTTGCTTAAACTTCATTCTACTCTTCATCATATGTAATTCACCACTCTTCTTATCTTATTTTTCAGCCTTAATCTCCATCTTCTTACTTTTAAGGGAATTTATGACAATCTCGGGTGTTAAGGCATTTTTACTATATTTAATTACATTCTTAACTTCTCTATATGAATCAAACATTGAATTAAGCAAAATAATAGCCTTATAAGTTTCGGACACATTTTCATCACAATTAACGATGCCTTAAACAAGCTTGTTGAAAACATCTAAATTGTCATCAAGATCTTTTGAATGATCCATTTTAAAACTGAAAAATATTTCAAGTACAATTTATTAGGAGTGGACTTAAGCAAATAAAACTCTTCCAACTTTTGCCAAAGTTCTTTTATAGAATCAAGTTTTTCAACTTTTCTTAAAACAGTGTTAGATAAGTATAAAATAATTAAAGCATAAGCAAGTTCATCATATTCTTCCTTTTGTGCTTCTGTCAAATTTGCAAAAAATATGTCATCTATGACTTTTGAAACTTTTTATTGAACCAAAATCTCATTCATCTTTTGTTTTCAGATTGAAAAATCTCATTTCTCATTGAAAATTCCAACTTCGAAATGTGAACATTTTGAAAAATAGAACAACTAAAGTGCACAAACAGGTCACACAAAGTAATCATAAGGTCGCAGTATACACCATTCTAAATTTTGAGGATTCCATAATATTTGCGATTTTAGATCAATAGAATATTCAAACGGGTCAAGTCCATGTGTTCTAACAGAAAAATCAATGCAACACAAAGGTATGTCAAACAAAAAATCAAATTCTCACGTAATGCAGTATCACACAGTAACTAGATGACAATTATAGCACAAAATCAATCACCAACTTGCGATCAAATTCAACACTTCAAATATGGCAAATAATTCTAAATTTCTTGAACAAACAATGGTTACCCTTTCACGATAACATCAATCTTAATATCACCCCCACACAATGACGTGTTAATGCTGAAATTTAAATTGAGATAAACCAATATACCCGAGCGGATCAATTTGAGTCCGTAAATTACGAGAAATGCGAATTTATCACTTCAGAGCCACTACTATTCGCCCTAAAGGCTCCAATAACTGCAGCAACCAATTGAACAAAAATCGAATCACAAATGTGCAAGGGCAAAAATGTCGAAATATCACTGTATAAGATGAAATAGAAAACTAAAAACACCAAATCATTAGAAATCACTTTTAGAAATATTCCGTATGAAGAAGATGTCTCGAGAATCGTGCGCACACATGCGCAACGTTGAAATCACAACACGCCACCATCGCCGACCACTATCACCCAGACGCACCACCGACCACCCAGCACGGCCTCCACCTGCAGATTAAGAATCCAATTTCCATTTTACCAAATGACCTCTGGATTTGCCAAAAATCAAGATTGCAAGTCCGATTTTTGAGAATTTTGGACAGTTTCGATCCGACCAATTTTTGCCTCAGTTTTGGTTGGAATTCCACCACCAACATGGCTCCGATGCCAAATGTAGCAGAAGGATGGACACCAAGGTGTATTTTCGGGCTCAGTGTACCAATCTCAACCTTATCAAAACACCCAAAATCACGACCCAATCCCTTCAACTATTCCACACTCCGGTTTCTTTTAATTGTACCCACTTAGGATACAAAGGAGAAGGTGTTTTGTAGCCACGAAGGCAACCACAAAAGACAATAAGAGAAGGAAATCGTGAAGCACAAAGTAGAGACAAGATGAAGCCATTTTCTTCGATAGAGTCGCAAGGACAAAACACACGTGAACATCAAGACCAATGCAACAATATACAGGTAACATTAGGTATGAGAGTAGGCCAACTCCAATCCAATACATAGGCCAAGTAAATCGAGTAGTGGGTCAATTCTCATAAGCCTTCCAAAGGAGTGGAACGGGCCATGAGCATCTCTAACTAAAATTATGTCGCTTCAAATGGCCTTAAATAATTTTCAAGTCAGGTCATCAATCTTAGATGTCAATATTTAGTTCAGTCATCCGCACAATGTCAACTGAAAAATTTCAACGAGTAACATCATATTTCTTAATTTATTGGGTATCAAACCTCAACATTTGTTATCCCATCATACATTGAAAAGTATAGACACCTTACGTTGTTGAATCAATAATCAGCTTTAGACTAATGTAGCCTCCTCCGTAACTCAGTACCAACAAGGGGTAGTACAAAAATATTCTCATGTTGTCCATTAATTACAAGTTTCATCTTAATCTTAGGCCCTACTCACCCTTGGTGGACGAATCTTGTCGTGGAATCCTTTAAGTTTTCAGGACATTGAATTCTCACCAATGATTGCATTACTCAAATCAGCATTCTTACTTTCCCTTCGTCCATCATTGTTTGCACGATGGGTTCTTTCTAAGGCTGAAAGCTCCCCTATAGGTATATCCTTCTATTTCGATAGATCACTTAACCCTGTTCATCTTCGGCTTATGTTACTATTTTGAAAACCATCTACATAAAATTGAGAATACGATCCATCTTGATTTTTTTTAAATAAAAAAAGGTTTAAATCAAGATAAGAATCGATCTATTCACATCAAAATTTTGTTTTTATGCTCTTATTAACTATTTTCTATGGATTTGAATTTTTAACATTATTTTAAAGTCATTATTAAACGCACAGTCAAAATCATAGCATCGCCCAAAACCTTGTGACAACTTATAGGAAAGTTCCAGCAGTAATGTGTGGTCCATTATCCATGCGCAAAGTTGAAGAAAATTTCTAAACCCGCACATTTTTAAAGCAATGATACAGCCACGAAATTCACATGCCTCTAATGCTCAAGATCCTACACTCTGGGGTGGACCCAGTTCACGCTCAGTGAAAAAAAAAGGTGGCGTTCCAGAATTGAAAGAACTTTATTTGACAAGTTTACTTTATTTACGGCATCCAGAAACTCGAAGGTCAAGTTCCTTGTCTTGTTTCTTAACTTTGAAACCTTCACAACTTCTCTAGTATAAATTCAGTAAAATCAGTGCCTTTAGACCTTTTTGCTCCCGTAGAACTTCAGTTATGTAGCAATTGAAGTTGCGTTGTTTAGTACATTGCATGCTAAGTTCATGAGTGATGTGTTGTTTAAGGTGTATTTCTGTTTGATGGTCATGTATTTCCCTTGATCAAATATCAAGATTGTAATTTTGTTTTTTTGTTTTTTTTGTCGTGCATTAGAAATTGATGCTTATGCTTTCATCATATTAGTGGGTTATGCAATTTGACTTTTACATTATTATTGTCAAAGTGGGTCATAATCTGATTAATTCATGACAATAATTGTCTTTACATTTTAATAATCTGATTAATTCAAAGAGTTTTACTGTTAGTGACAATAATTGTGGTAATACTTGAACAAATGAAATTGAGATCAAGCTTGAAGATTTCTTCATAGTTCCGTCAATCTTGCTCGATGGTTCATTCTTCTCTCGTTTTCTTCTCATTCTTCTTCATTCAATTTTCCAATTCATCTTGGGTTTTCTTTTCGTTCTTCACATTTACGAGTGCACACCAGATTTGAGAATTTTTTGTCTGCACTGAAAATATTTCCTAGGTCCGCCTCTGCCTACACTGCACCCCTACATCCTTCTCCTTCAAGAGAGCTCTACAGACTACATTGCTTGGTCCATATGTTTCGAGATATATGATGAATTTTGCCGTAGATATAAAATTTAAAGAAGGAGAGGAAAACTAGACAAGGCATTGCCTTCCTTGATCTCGTTGTTAATGTCGAAGATGTTGGGAAAAATAATAAAGGGTGTCTCAATGGGAATGAAATAATTTGGAACATAAACAACACGTAGGTGTTTTAGGAATTACCCTTGTAGCACGCTTTACGAAAAAAAATTCCTTGATCTTTGATCCCACCTTCAAGACTACCTGTTTGATTTTCTTGATTCTCCTTCAAACCTTTTGGCCTTCTGCAGTGTTCTTCAAGAACCCACATTAAAAAAAAAAAAAAAAAAAAATTGTTGGGATTTTTTTTCTTTATGTGTAGGCACAAAAATATTTATTTTTGCATATCTTAATTAAACCTCCAAATAAGTACGTGTTTATATTATGGATTTGATTCACAAGTCTTCTAATCCCACAAGGACTCTCTCTTTTGATTGGATAAAAGTCCTTGTCAAAAAAGAATATCTTTTGTATTTATCCAAATCATAACCTCCATATCTTAATGGCGCATGTTTGGCACATGCAAGACATATTTCAGTTTAATTAATTTATATTTCTACAGTTAATAATAATAAATCATAACTCTTATAATTTATTTCGGTTCTCATTTTGAAGCCACTGAAGGGACCAAACATCATAATTAAATCAAGCTCTAATAAATTAATCTTGACCCGGTCAACTCTTAGTCGGTCTAAATAATTTATTAATCACGTTCTATTTCACTAAAAGAACATGATTGCATTCCAAATTTAATTGAAATTACTGAAACAACAATAATTATATCCTTTGATAAATTGATCTTACAAATTACCCTCGTTAATCACGGTTAATATTTGGAACTGGGTAAAATGACCAAAATGCCCCTTTTCCGAATATACATTAAATCCTCAATCTTATTTTCTATTTGATAGTTCCACATGATTGCATCACAATATTAATTCAAAATTCATGTCGAATTACTGAGCTCAGATTTAACTGTTCATTAGAAAATCTCTTGAGGTCAAGATCGTGCCTATTAAATAGGTTATGGTAGCAGCTCGGCTCGACCCTCACCCACACGAGCTCGGCTCCTGCTCGTACGAGCCGAGCCCATGGCTCGTTGAAAAATGGGCGCGCTCTCCTTTTTTAAAAAAAAAAAACTAAACTTAAAAATAATATATTAATATATATACACATTTTTTTAAAATATACATTTTTCAAAATATTTTTCTTTTTAAAATAATAAAAACAAAAAAGATAAACCCTCCTCCTTTATCCGAATTTGGGACCGGCTACTTCAATTTCGAGGAGTAGGCGGAGTTAAAAATTATATACGAACAACTTGTTATGTATACAATTTTTTTAAAAAAAAATTATAAAAGTATTAAAATAAAAATTTGTGATGAATATAAAATTAAATATCACTATTTGACCGCATGCAATTTCGACATATTTATCTTGTAGCTGAAAATGAGCGGCTTGTCAGTCCTTCACGCACATTAATGCTTCCAAAATATATTCTTTTAGTCGACTCCTAACTTCGGAGGGAACCCTCTTCCCTGTACTAAAAGCAGTTTTCGAAGTTACAGTACTAACCGAAGGTGTTAGTAGATCTTTTGTCATTGCAGAAACTATTGATCATCAACGTTCATACTTTCGCAGAATTCAATTACTTCTTCTGAATTTTTTATAATTGCATTGTTACTAGACACACTATGATTAAAGTAATCAATTAATTCAGCAGGCAACACATTTGGACTATTATTAGATATTTGAGTACATGCAGTGCAAGACAAATTACTACTACTAGAGGAACCACATGCATATGTAGTTGAATCATATCTATATGAGTTCATACTTTCGAATAAATTTAAAACTTCAGCATCGTCATCTGCTATATTAGTGGGAGGAGTATTTGTAGAGTCGAAGGGTACACAATTAATATGTGTACCCACTCGTGAAGCATATAATACATACATTTCACATAAAGTTGCTTCCAAATTCTTATAAGTAATAGGTACGTTAAAAGTTAAAAATTTTGAAATTCGATCAATTACAAATTTAATACCCGATAAATTATATCAGGGGTCCATGACGCATGCTAACGAAAATAACATAGGCAAGCCTTCCCAATATTTTCTAAACTTTAAGTCCATGACAAATATAACTGAACTAAAATCAGGCTCATCTTTAATTCTATTAAAAATCATAGCAATTACATAAAGACATTCAAGGACCATACAACTAGTAGGATAATAAACACAGACAAAATATTTGTAGAATCATAAAAACTTATGAAAATATTTTAAATTTTAATAACTAAATTCCAATCGGACTCATTCAAAATAGTATCGTCGTCGTCTCTAATATGCCTATTGTTATAAAATTCAGTAATTAAATGTTCGAAACATTCACATGATTTGATTAATAAGTATGTGGAGCTTCATCTATGTCATATGTCATTAATAAAGGTCTTTGTATGTGAAATTTTCGGCACAAAATTCCCCAAATGCTTGTTTTTTACTAGGTGCAAGCGTGATACAGATTAGTGCATTCCTAATTCGTTGAATTTCATCCTTAACATGTTTTAAACCGTCTTGTACTATTAAATTAAAAATATGGCATACACATCGAATATGAAATAAAAAACCACCGAAATCAGGTTGAAGTACTCTATGCAATTTACCGACAATAGACTTATTTACAGAACCATTGTCGAACGTAAAAGAACGAATTTTACTCTCACATTTATATTCTCTAATAATATTCATAATAGCATTACATATATTGTTAGCGTTGTGTGGAAACTAGGAATGACAATTTAACCCACCTCGACTCGACGGGGCCGGGCCGGGCCCCGCCCCGATGGGTTGGCGGGACGGGGAGGGTCTTCTGGGGTCGAGGATGCCCGCCCCGTGAAAAAAAATTAAAAATAGAATTTTAATAAATTGTTAGTTTTATTTACAATTTTATAATATGTTTCTAATCCAACAATTATATTATACAATTATCAATTTAAAATTTTACATAACTAACAATTGTTTATATAATTTATAAATTCAGTCATTCAATCTTTTTATTATAATTAAATTATATAATCTGAAATTCTGAATCATGATAATTAAATAAATATTTTTTACTTTTGAAAGATTTATACCAATTAATTAAAGCAAGTTAATATTTTGATCGAAAAAACTAGAAAAAAATTTAAAATATATGGAATGACTTTTAGGTTTTGGGTTAAGAGTTGAACTTTAAATAATAACATAACTCGAATTTTGAAAATGTAAAAAAAAAATAATAATAATAATATTAAATAATAAAATAAAAATTAAACGGGGCAACAAACAGGGGAAATTCTCGCCCCGTCCCCGCCCTGATCCGCCCCGCACCCCGCCCCATCCAATCTAAGACGGGGTAGGACACGGGACGGGATGGGGTGAGATTTGAGTGAGACGGGACGGGGCGGGGCGGGGTGAAAATGTCCCGCCCCGAACCCGCCCCATTGCCATCCCTAGCGGGAACTCAATAATTTTAAAAGAAATAATTTTTTTATGCATAATCCAAAGTGGATCTATATAATGTACAGTTGCAGTTATATAACCTCTTTTATTAATCCCTTCCCATATATTCGAGGTTAAAGATATTAACCCCCCCATATTTTTCTAAATTGGCAATCAATATTTGCTTTGTTTTTTGAAAATATTCTATTGTATTAGAATGAAGAGTATTTCGACTTATCCAAACGTACATCGGTTGAAGACATTTTTTTACAAAGATAACGAAATGTTGGTTGTCCGTTACTGCTAGTGACAACTCAGCTTCGACAACGTACTTCACCATTCCTGTTCGAGTTCTTTCCTCTGAATACATCAACGTATTAAGTGGCGTAGTAGTAGCACGGCTACCTAGACTACCAAATTGTAGTTGCGTTTGACTAGCAAGAAGAAACCCTTGTTTGGCCGCACATGTTTGTAGTGACGATTGAGTTGGGCGGTTCCAATGCCTTTTTGCCATGCCAATCGTTGTTGACAGTATTTACATACTGCTTTGGTTTCTGGAAGTTCATCGATCACACGACCAGTTTGAACCAATTTAAAATGGTCTCAATATTTTGCCTGCTTCTTTCCCTTTCTCTTCCCCCTTGCATCGGGAATATCTAATACATGTTCATCATCCTGTTCCAAATCAATTGGATGACTAGCATCAATATTAACGTCATCCAAATCAATTAAATGACTACTTTCATGAATATCGAAATCTTGAATACTTTCTAGAATTTGTAATTCATTTAGATCGACGAATTCATTCTCAAATTGATTGTGGGGCAGGTGATTCACCCCTAACTCCGACATCGAACAAGTTTTCAATAAATGAGCGTCGATCCATTTGTGAATAATTGAAATTAAATGTTTAAGAAGAAGTGAAGTAGAATTGAGAAGTGAATGAAAATTATGTAGTAGTGTAGAAAATAGATTGTAAAATCAAGATTATAACTCAAAATAAAATGTAGAAGAGTATAAAATGAATATTATGAACGAATTATATATTGATAATGATTTGTAGAGAGTATAGTAGAGAATGAGAGATTGATAGTAAGTTTGGTGGGAAAAAAAATTGTTGTAATGGATGTGCATTTATAGGGGAAGAAAAAATGAAATTGAAAAAGAAAAAAAAATAAAAATTAAAGGACCAAAACGGTTACTGAAAAAATTCAATCAAAATTTTTCAATTTTTTTTTTTTTTTGCGGTGGCTCGCATATTACACGAGCCCACCTCGTGTGTTCATAGACGAGCAGCTTGTCTAGCGAGCGGGCCTGCTCTGCTCAGCTCATGCTCGGGCTCGTTTTTTTTACGAGCCCGAGCCACCCGTGGCTCTTTTTTGTGAGCCAAGCGGCCAAGTCGACGAGCTGCTCGGCTCGATTGCCACCGCTAGGTTATGGATTCCATATCGCGAATATATGTTCCTCGGTCCCTCGGCTCGATTGCCACCGCTAGGTTACATATTCCATATCGCGAATATATGTTCTCCAATTATTTCACTTTAATTCACAAGGCATCGAGATATTGATTAACAATTTAATCTCAATCATTGATGCCTCAAAAAACTTCAAGTTAGTAATCAAAGTTCATTTCCATAAATTAATTTCACGTGTTCAGTCCAATACATTCCAAAATGTACAATCAATTTTATTGCTAAAGTCAAGATCAACTTTAAATAAAATTGAGACAATCTTATCAAAATAAAGTGTTCGTCTTTATTTACCGATTGTGGACAATCAATTTTAGATCAAAGTATAAATCAAATCTTTCCGTGTTTAACAACTTAAACACACGATTTATAATATCAAGTCGATTCATGAACAAAATGCAAGCTCAATTTAATACAAATAATTTATTGAAAAAATAAATAAACTATTATCTTTATTTCAAAATGTCACGAGTACAAATAAATTTACTCGAATGGCTAAAATTAAACTAACAGAAGAGGCAACATGTTAGCACAAATAGCAAAAAATTGTACTATGTAGATCTTCTATTCTCTCTCGGATGTTCCTATTTTTTCTTAAGTTCATCATTGGAGGCATCCCAAATTACCGAAAAATTGAATCTGATATCAACGAACGAATAATCATCGTGTCTTCTTTCATACTCTAGAACTTTGTTAAGCAAAAAATTGTTCAATCTTGTGGAATATTAACTAAATTAAGTCGATCATGTAGAGTATTTACTTGAAAAGAATTGCTCATTTTATATAAGAATCAAATGAATTACTAGTACGTGATTTTTAAGCATACAATTCCTCATAATTTCTAAAGCCTACTATTTGTCGTGTCTTTATACTAGTTCGTTGCTCATAATTGTAATTTTTAAGCAATGCATATATTTGAAGACATATACCAACCAACCTATGATATATGTTGTGGTAAATTTTATATTTACATAATTACCAGTGTTTATATTTTATTCCTAGTTAGGGTTGGACAAAAGTCCTGAACCGAATCGAGCGGTTTTTTTGAAATTAAATACCCGAACGGATACCCGAATCTAGAACCGACGGGTTCGTTCGGTTCTCGATTCTAAACCAAGAACAGAAGAATCGAATCTTTTTAAATTTTTAAATTTTTTACATTATATAAATTAAATTATTTAACTTTTTCTAAATAAATTAGCAAATTAACAATTTTTGTTTTCAATTTTTTTGTTTTAATTTTTTGGCCCATTTTAGCCCAAAGCCCAAACCTCTTATATTTCCTTCCTACATTACGTGTGTCTGTGTAAATTTGTAAACCTAACTCAATTCAATTTGTAGAGTTTTTTAATAGTTCGTATGACAAGACAAGCAATTGATGGTTAGATCAAATAATTGGTAAGTATTAATAATACTTTAAATTATTTATATCTCTATGACTTCTAATTTATATTTCTTTATTTTATGTAGATTTAAATGTTTGAGACAAATGAATTATTGATATGAATCACCAATATTTTAGTATTAGTATCTACTTTTCGATATTTGTATACATTTATAAATTAATCTTATTGTACAACTTGTTATTTATATGTTATTAAATTAAACTACGTTAATTTGTAAAATTAAGATTGAACGTGTCATCAATTATTTTTATTATAAATGTTAAAAAATTTAATTATGGTACGGAATCGAACCGAATCAAATCTGAACGGGTCCATAATTATATTTGGATCCGACGATTCTAATTACTAAATACTCGAAAAAATTTTATTCGATTTGGTTCTCTTCAGAATCGAACCGATCGAACCATGTCCAGCCCTATTCTTAGCAGGACAAGCAATGGATGACATGTGGTGGTAAATTTCATATTTACATTATTACTAGTGCCTACCCCACAACTTGCCTGGGACCATTAAATTGTAGTACTCTACCTTTAATCATTTGTGTCGTCTTTCTAATATTGATATGCATTTACCGTCTGGTATATTTATGTTCAGAAGCTAAAATGTTTTTACAGGATCTCCAAGTCACTTGTTTAATATTGGATAGTTCCTAATTTAATTTAATTTTTTTTTTCATTTATCCTGTCCAGCAAGATATAATCTAGCTTGAATTCTCAGGGTTTCATTCAACGTGACCGAAGGAATTCACAAGTACGCTGTGAAAGCAGATTTGGTACCTACTTATTGAGCAAGATATATCTCATACGAAGTTCGACGTTTCACTTTCTTGATCTGTTCTTTTATGGAACATGAAATGTTGATTGAATGTTTGAAAGTGAAAGGAAATTGTTGAATTGAAATATCTTCGATAAAAAAGGAATACGATCGATTCAACTTTGTACGACGGGGTAAAAGTCTGAGCCCGTAGCAAGAAGTCACGAGCCGTCCCTTGTGACTGGTCCTCTCTTCCCCCAACTTCCTCTACCTCCTACACTCACTACAATAATGTCACTTCCAACACTGACCCAATCCCAACCTCACCCCCGAGGCCATGAAAACGATGTTGTCTAAGAAAAAGGAGCCCACTGAAACTCCAGGCCAAAAATGTCTGCATTGCACTTCCAAAAAAACAAAAAACTCTACAGTGGAAGGAGTGTTGTATGGACTCTGGAGTACGGCAATTAGCGATGTAATATGGTTGTCGAGTGAGGTGGTAGAACAAATTATGTGAAATGCACTTGGAGATTGTGGTATCATTTATTTAGCATATTGAATTTTTTGGGGGCCTACAGGCAAGGTCTCGCTTGAGGGATTTCTAGAAAGATGTACTGGCTCCTCTGGCTTCTCCCAACCCCAAAAGAGCTGGACTCGGATGATACCACCTGGCTCTATGCATCGATTTATCGATGGAGCAGAATCGTGGAAGAACCGAAAAATAGGGACAGGTGCACGAACAGAAACTCCAAACATCACATTGAAAATCTTAAAAACCCCGTAGGTTCCCAATTTTAAGGGAATGCCTATCCAGATGATGAATCCTTCCGTAGGTGCCTCTACTAGAGCTTTGATTGACAAAGTATGAACTGGTACCACAGGCATTTAGACGGCGAAAGAAGCAATCCAGTCCTCGGTTTCTCTTTTTCAAGGGACATAGCATTAGCTTCAATTGAACAAGCTCGAGCTTAAAATGAAAGATGGCGAGAAACTGTTGAACGCTTCAACTTGGCCACTAAAAAGGCAAAGGCTGGGCGAGAGACTAGGCCAACTTACTGCTTACTGCCATGCCATGGTTGAAGCTTTCTAATATGTTTGATCAGCATGACCTCGGGTGCTGCAAAATTTGTTTCATAATCAATTGCAATAGAACGAAAAGCGAAAATAAATTTGAAAAAAATTTAATTTTAAAATATGGGACTCAAATAGAACCTTTAACTTAAATAAAAAATATTCATAATTGTTACTTAGAATCAAGTTCAATATAAACAGGACATGACTCAATTACATAGAAGCTCTGCTAACTATGGGGCATCCAAGACATAGCTGCCGTTCAAATTTACGTTTAACAAAGATTGAATTCAATGTTATGTTAACAATGACAATTAGGTCCCGTTTGATTATCATTATTTGTATAATGAGAATGAAAAGTATAATCGTTATGGGTTTCACACAATAGATGGTGGCTGAATGTGATTGATAACGGTCATATTTTTCATTTTTATGGATGATTAATGGAAAATAAATGAGCCTTTATGATGCCATTATAATTTTAAACAAAATGTGGAAGGTATATATGTTTATTTCAAATTCTACTACCAGACTCCAGCATAAATAAAAGTTGCTACACTCGGCATCAACTACGTGTAACAGTCTAAAAGTGGATCGACTCACATTTGGAGTTGCTCGATACAGATTGCCAAAATGGAGGCGAGGCTAAACAGATCTCTCAAAATAACACGCAATCCAAAAAAGTTCACCAATAAAAATCTTTGATACAGTCGTCCCAGCCACATGCTTCCCATGTGATAACTACGACCCAAGTTTAGTACATACCGAATGAGGATAAAAGGACAGTGAGGTAGGACTCTTTTAACCTAAAAATGGTTACCTTTTGTGGGTCTCTCGCAGGAGACATGGCAGAAATTATGTCAGGGTTATAACGGTCATTATGAAAATAAATATCATCATTCAATTTGATAGCATAAATAATGTGCACCAGTCAATTTTATAGTATTTCCTCATTTCAAACTCGTTTTCTTGCACCTTTGTACTTTATCTTGTCTACCAATTTCTATTTCACTTGCACTCTGCTCTTCAACTTGCCCTCATTTTCTTTTTCCAATTCTTTATTCCAAACGTGCTTAAATCCCCATTAAAAAAAAAAAAAAAAAATCCCCTCAAATTCACAGTTCGATAAAATTCATAGCACGAGAAACAATATTAAAAAATGTCGAATTCAGAAGATTTTTCCATTAGGAAAAGGGCCCGAAAGGCACCGGAGAAATCCAACTTTGTTCATACATGCAATCTGTTGAGTCAATTTATCAAGGAGAAAGGTAGTTTAAGAGATTTGAATTTTGAAATTGGTGATAAAGTGGAGAGCCTTGAATCCATAGGTATGTATTTATTTTTTTCTTGTTTGAAATGTAGATGACAAAATAATTGTATGGGTTTGTTTGTTTTCAGTGAAAGCGGAATTCATGAACAATACGGAAAAATCAGTTCAAGCATCGACTGAACAATATATGTCGATACAACCAGTTCCCCGTCAAGACATGTCGAGTTCTTCAAGTAATTTACACGATGCCTCGAATAAGGCTGTTACAAGGTTTTTAGCTTTACCTTTTTTAGTTGTTATATTCTTGGAGTGGTTTACTTTGACTCTAGCAATCAATCCAATAAAGTGACAAAAACGACATTTTGTAGTCAACTTCAAATTTATTACTGCAGATTGCCATTTTTGGAAGGGGCTATGTAATTAATGAAAATTTTCATGAATTGAGCAGAAAGGCTCCAACAGTGGAGTCCGGGAATGCTCAGCTGACTATCTTTTATGCTGGTAGAGTTTTGGTATTTGATGATTATCCAGCTGAGAAAGTCACAGAACTTGCGGAATTTGCTAGCAAGGAAAGCTATGAGGAATCCCAAGGCATATTGTTGAACCACCTTAAAGAAAAACTAAACCCAAGTAATGTCATGGCCTCGACCACTACTGCACGAGAACGACTTCCTCCAAGACCCGATGCCGCCTCTTCTCGTAAGGCTAAACGTGCTTTGCCCGATCCCGACAAAGCGGCAAAGGAAAGGCTTCCACCCCGACCCGACGCTAGTGGTTTTCATAAGGTTAAAGGCATTTTGCCAAATTCGAGCACTGAGAAAATGAACACTGGTGGAGCTGTAGCCTCTTGCTCT
Source organism: Osmanthus fragrans (assembly GCA_019395295.1). Classification (NCBI taxonomy): domain Eukaryota; kingdom Viridiplantae; phylum Streptophyta; class Magnoliopsida; order Lamiales; family Oleaceae; genus Osmanthus; species Osmanthus fragrans. The sequence goes on along the minus strand of CM033341.1, from coordinate 24,340,713 downwards.
AGACCAGAAGAAAGGATTTCGCCACAACTTGAAGCCAGTGGTTCTGGTATTAGCTTTTGACAAAATAATTTACTTTTTTTCGGGAAAAAAATGTATTTATTATGGATTACTTATGGAATTTTCGTCTTTCAGATTTGCCAATTGCAAGAAGATCACCACTTCATCGATTCCTTGAAAAGAGGAAAGATGGGTAAGCAACTTCACACCGTACATTTGTAAGCCAAAAAAATTCTAACGCAAAAAATTATTAAAGATAATTTTACTTCTCAAAAGTTATATGCAACCGTTCCTCCTACCTATGAATTTGACATACTTATTTGACAAATAATCATGACATTTAATTTAAGTCAATCCAACGCTCAATATGTATTTCACTAAAATCGTGGGAGAGTTTGTTATAACCACTTGAGATCCATAAGATATTGAGCGTTAAATTAGCTTAAATTAAAGGTCATGATTATTTATCAAATAAGTGTGTCAAATTCATGAATAGGAGGAACTTCCCGAAAGTTATAATGGCCACCTGCCGACAAGACATTTCTATAAAGGCAAAAAAATAAGTTTTGACCGCTGATGTGGCGATGCTATGTCGGCTGTGGGCAATTTGTTATTTCTTCCCACCATAGGCAGTAGATCAATTCTGATGCTATAATGTGTAATGATTCGTCCCCGAGCTACATAATATTTGAACTATATTTTGACTCTTTTTGCTCCCATTTTTGTTGATTCAGGACTGTAAGAGAGCAAAACCAAATTCAAGAGCTGCAGCCTGAATATTCATCCAAGCCTGATGAGCAGCTTGAGCTCAAATTATAGATAATTGGGCCACAAGGGATTAATCTAGCTTACACTACCACTATCTTGAATGATTTTGTTCTCAATTTATTAATCTCATTGTTTGGGTTTTATTATGGAGAGAACTTAATAGTTTATTAAAGATTTTTCAATATTTCTTTCACTTCCATTACATTGCTAAATGCTAATGTTGGACTTGTCTCAATTTCAAAAGTTAACTTACGAGGAGTAACTCAATAGCATTGATAATTGATACAATGTTATGTGGTATGTAATTTTGTGTATTTTTATAAGAATAATGTTGTCTAGCATCATTGGTGATAAAACATCAGTCTAGATTATTACATCTTATAGGTTCAATTAAACGAGTCATTTGACTTTGCATTTAAATGAAATTGTCGTATATGCTTAACACAAATATTGATGAATAACGTTACTCTTTTTTAATGCGTGTACATATTATCATGGGTATCGTCATAGCATAGTATGCATCACGATTACATATGAATTACGTACATGTGATGTCCATAAGAACTATAATTTTTTTTGTAATGGACTCATCAATCATGTGTATATCCAATACATAGTAGAGGGACTCAAGGCCTAGAATAGAGGAATGCACGTTCCATTTATTAAGCATTGTGGCATGTTTGAAGTTGCTTATTTTAAATATAATTGTGACTTATTAGTAATGTGGTCTCCCCTATTTAAAATTAAGTCGATATAAGTCTTACTTTCGGAGTTTATCTTTAAAATAAGTTGCTCCAAACTTTAGTTGCTGCGCTAGAGACCAGATCCAGTTGGACCAAATTTAATTATCGAAGATCTTCAAAATACAAACATGTTTTTGTCAATTTTCTTAAAAGTCGTATAAAATCATTTCTCAAATTTCATTGGGATCAGGAACCTCACTGGCCCCCACCTCTCTTTGCCATTGCCAAACATCTTTTGTGATTAGATTCAAGTTTTGCACTGTAGGACGCTAGATATTTTTAAGAACCATGCTATGGGTACATAATTAAATGTATGTGAGGAAGTGGACATCCGTATATACATTAAATTATGTACAACAAGCATTATCCTATTTTTAAAGGATTTTGTTCAGATAGACAACTATAGTTAGTAGGGTTGAGTATAGTCCGGTTCGGTTCGATTCTAACGAGAACCGAATCGGACTCGAATGTTTTGGGTATTTAGTAAGTGGAATCGTCGTGTCCAAATTTAATTGTGGAACCGTTCGGGTTCGGTTCAGTTCGATTCGATTCCATTCAGTTCTCAGATTCTGTACTATAATTAATTTTTAAATATTTATAAAGCTACATTAATTCAACTAATGACATGTACAATCTTAACTCTTACAAAATAATGTAGTCCAATCTTATGTGTTTTTTATGTCTCTCTTTATTGAATTTTTCATAGATTTGATTGTGAAAATCACAGAAGATGACGATAGCGAGCTTACAATAATTAAGAGAGACATTATTGAGCTTCAATTCAATTTTTTCAGAAGAAACGACACTAGTAAAATAACAAATTTGAATAAAATTTAGGTCAATTTGATTAAGTTAGGCTTGAATTGAAAATTAGAAATAGAAAAATCATATTTTTGGATTAGCAAATTTATTTAGAAAATAATCAAATAACTTGGCTTATTTAAAATAAATAAATTAAAAAAATTAGGGAGATTCTGTTCTTATTCGATTATTTGGTTCTTGATTTAGAACCAAGAACCGAACCGAATTCGTCGATTCTCGATTTAGATACTCGTTCGGGTATTTAACTTAACAAAAATCGCTCGTTTCGGTTCAGTTCGATTCGGGTCCGGTTCGATCTGATTCGGTTCGAGAGTTTTGTCCAATCCTAATAGTTAGCCATAGAAATTTAAAATATTAAATGTGTTGCTACGCTCTTTCCGTTGGAACTCAACTTTTCATATGGTGAGGTTATTATATGTCATTAACCTTTAAAAGTAAGATTTTGGGTCTCCACCCTATATAAATTGGTGAATTTAGACCCTCAAGTGATGAAAATCATCAACTGGGCCGTTAAAGTAGCAAATGTTGTTCAATTGAATTGAAAATAAACGTTATGTGGTTTAATCATTTTAGCCTCTAGCCGTGAGTTGTGAATGTCATGTATGATTTTAATATTTATATTGATGATTTTGGATACTTGGGAACGTAGAATTATCAATGTAAATAGGTTGGGAATTTAAAATCTCACTTCTAAAGATTGAAAAGTCATAATCACACCACATGAAAAGTTAGGTACTACAATCATAATTTACCCTTTGATAGATAAAATTAGTCAAGTTGTTACCCTTGTTTTTACTAAACAAGTGATTGTATTATAATAATAATATTTTGATGCGATTATTTTAAGTAGCCGTTATTTTCATCAACCACTATTATATTTATCGAACTCTATATCTATTCTCATTAAATTTAAAAAAAAAAAAAACTATTTTAATCCACATAACATTCTAATATTGTCCTCATTAAATCCATTCATTTAAACATTATACATTAACACCATTTTTATATATCAATTTCATCGTAATTCTTCATAATGCTTTCATATTTTCAATCATTGCCACCAATGTGTACTTGTTATGAAAATCTCAACAGATTAGTCACCATTGTTTTGAATTCAAGAAAAAAATCCTAACAGAAAACTCAAATTCTTGTTTTGATAATCCAAGCAGAAATAATCATTAATGTTTTCAATTCAAGAAGAGAAATATAATCCTAACAAAGAATTCGATATGAAATTTCTGAACTCCTATCTGGGCACAATTTCATCCCAACATAATTGATTTTTGCATCACATCAGTGGCCACCACTTGCAATCTTGTAAATTAGCTTTCAAATACAATTATGAAAAAAAAGTCGTTTTTACCCATTTTCAAATCTTGTGCATTATTTGAATAAGGTATGTATTGGCCACCGGGGAATTTTCATAAATGCCATCAAAATGGAAAATGCACTAATTTTTTTTCATTTGCACATAATTTGTTCAAAAATGTCATTTTTATGTTGTGAAAGGTCCTTATTATCCTTGTAAACATATTTTGACAACTTATGACATGATTTGAATGGCATTAATAAGGTTGATATTTTGATTAAATTTCAATATTTTATAGTAATATATATGTATATTATATTCCCATTTAATGTATTTTATATTAGATATATGTATATTATATTGTCTAATTTGAATTTTGTTAATACAAAAAAAAAAAAAAAGAGATAAAAGAAGTTGAAATGTTAACTCTACTAATTACTTATTTTAATTGTTTATTTATTATTTAATTCACTTGTTTATTTAAATATATCATTAATTATTTTAATTGTTTACATATATTATTTATTTACTGTTTAATTATTTTAATTGTTTATGTAATATTTAATTTAATTTTAATTAAATATTTCATTAATTACTTTAATTATTTACGTATATTATTTACTTCACGTTTAATTAGTTATTTTAATTGTTTATTCAATATTTAATTTAATTTCTTTAAATATTTCATTAATTATTTTAATTGTTTATGTATATTATTTCCTTAATATTTCATTACTTTATTTAATTATTTGTTTAAATTACTTATTTTAATTATTTATCTAATATTTAATTTCGTTTTTATTTAAATATGTCAACAATTATTTTAATTGTTTATGTATACTTAATATTTAATTAGTTATTTAATTTATTTATTTTAATGACTTATTTTAATTACTTATTTCATATTTAATTTAATTGTTTCTTTACTTTTTAAATAATTATTTAAATAAACAATTAAACAAATAATATACATAAACAATTAAAATTATTATTTAACTGTGATGTTGATTGATTTTATGCACTCATCTAGTTGACAAGTCAAATTTTATCTAATTTTATGCACTCATCTGTCGAGAATTATTGATGTGAACTGCGGGGAACGACATTTCATCTGTCGAGAACGACATTCCCTGACAACGCACAGTTTTTTGTCTGACATTACAGCAATCATTTCAGAAGTACCTGTCAGGAATTAAATTTCTCTGCAGGGGCAAAAAAGTAAAGAAGTGATAATCTTGCACATGGTTTCAAAATGTGACATTTTGGTAATTACAATAGCCAATTTGGCTATTGGGTGCAATTTCCTCTTGAAAAAAAATTATATTTTTTGGGCAGACGCACAAGTTCAGAAGATATTGATGGCAATTCTTCAGGCACAACGATTTGAAACAGATTTTTAAAAAAAAAAAATTTCTCAACGTCAATCAATTAAAACAAAACGTACAAATATCATTCACGGTATTATTAACGTGGACATAAAAGCGTATTCTCAATCTACTATGGAATAATCTTTTTGACCAGGATTAAATCCAGACCAACAAATAGGGCGCCACATTATTGGAGGGGTGTCTGACGCCGTGGCGCCCTATTTCTTGGCCTGGTTTTAAGTCTGGCCATATAGCAGGCTTCATCTGTTATATGTGGTAGGCTTACTCAATTTACTATATGTGGTAGGCTTACTCAACCTTTTCCACCTCAGAAGAGTGGAACTGTCAATCACCTCTAACAAAAAAGAATTCATCTTTCCACCTCTTAGTCGAGAAAAGGGAATCCAAAACCACAGAACCCCACGTTTGAGAGAGAATCTTGAAGGAAGTGTAAGAAAAATAGAGGAAATCTTAAGATCTTAGCCCTTGAATATATTAATTATGAAAATATATAGGGGCAAGGTCATTAAATAAGAAACTTCCCCTATAAGCTATTGTGTACGGAGAAAAGAGGCATTAAGAAACCTACATTCTTCGTTTGAATCTCATTAAATTAAATTATATTATATTTCATTTTTTCTCTCCTATTTTTAATCACACAATCTTCCATAAAATAATATTACACGTGAATCGAAATATTTTCCTTTTTTTTCAACCACTCATTTAAAAAAAATAAAATTATTCCACCAATTTTCATTTCCAAAAAATGGGGGCCAAACGGGGGCTTAGTGACAACTATTAAAGGTATTTATGAACTTACGACCACTCGGCTTCCAAAGTCTAAAGGAAACTGTTCTTGTTTCAAATTGATGGCCAAAGGTCCAAATTTTATTGACAGTAAGCATGTGAACCTTGGGGGAAATTTGTTGGGGTCCAAACTGGCACGTTAACTATGGAATTAAAGGGGAAGACCTCTAGGTCGACTTATCTAGGTCAACACTTTAAAAACAGCACAAATAGACCAGCTCGTCACCATGCTTGTGTCATTCAGAAGACATAATCATTACACCTTGTTACATGTGTCCCATGGGTGACGTCATCGTCTCCCATGTGAGCATTCACGAAGTGACATGTGCGACAAATGATGACAGCACCTTATTTCCAACCATTCATAAGCCTGAAATGATTATTTACTATCATGGCCTCATCATGACCTGTTTAGATTGACCTCAACACTCAATCAGAAGTTTCGAATTCAGATCGATAGCACACATTTTTAGAACAACATTATTAATGGTGTAACTCTCGACAATCAAGTTGATGGGTTAGGGGCTTATAAATAGGGACAACTAGTCCCCAAAAGATCCGAACTCAATGTGCTTACAAAAATTCTCTATAAAACACTTCAATCAAAACAATTATCTTTTTTTTTTCATTATATTCCAACAGATTACTTTCCCTCAAATTGATCTATATTTGTCACGTCATTTTTAATCATCAAGACATCTATTGAAATATGATGAAGTGGATTTTTTATTTTAATTATTTGAAATAATATAAAATTACTATTTTACCCTTTTAAAATTGGGAAAGAATATAATGTTTTAAATGTTTTGGATTGTGGATGGTACAAATAAAAAGTTTGAACATAATCTACAAAAAATGAAAAGTTTGGGATTACAACTACAATTATTCATTTTTTATTCTAGTCATCTTTACTGTTTGAGTAATATCATTCATAGTGAGGATTACCGGTAATCGCTCTACGTAGCATATATATGACATTTTTATTTCATGCATCAAATAATAAATTGTCACATGTATGTTACTCAGGACGACTACCTATAAATTTCACTATGAATAGTATTATGTCACCTAAACTAATGGAATTAAATGGTAGGAGGTCTTCTGCATTTAAAAGGTCATATAGAGGAACTTTTCGCCAATCGAAAAGGATAGGAAGTATTCCATATTAGAGACAAAAGTCCCTAAAAAAATAAGAATAAATTTGAAAGAATTATGTTTTAAGTTGAAACAAAAATTTGAGCAAAAGGTTGAGATAATTTAGACCCCGTTTATCTCCCTTTAAAATAAAACCTTTTAATTTCACACATTTTCAACTATACATTCACATAATAAAATATTTTGTATGTAAATCTAAAAAAAATTCCTATTTTTTACCACACATTTTTCAAAACATGACTATTTAAAATATCATTTTTTGAAAATAATGATCATCAAGGAGATTTATTGATTTTTCATCTCCATCCAAGTGTCCTTAAAGAAAAAAATCTTATAAATTGGCGACAAGGCTATTGCACTGTCCCCTTACCAGGTTTTGAGAACCAAAGGCTGAGGCAACAACATGCGTTGATGCAATAGGCTTTCCTTCAACAGTAGTCGTTTGATCATCCTGGCCTTTTAGCGGCTTCTCCTCAGGTTTAACTTTTTCACTTTTTCATTTCTATTTGAAACTTCTGTATTCTTTTGTTAATTGTGTTTGTTGTGGTTTTCCACGTATTGTGAACTTGCAACGATGATTTTAGTAAATAAAATCTTTTGAAATGATCGATTCTTGTCTTCCTATGACTATCAATTATTTTATTGTTTTTTACGTTGTTTGACATTGCGCATTTTCTTTTTTGTGATTCCTAAATGTCTGTTATGAAGGAGAAGAAAAGAACCATTGGAAGTGGCAACAAAAAAAGAAGAGAAATAGACCCAAATTACAGAAGGGAGAAGAGCACACACCGCGATAATTGAAGATTTAAATTAGAAGAAATGGTGTCGTTTTGTTTTATGTCCAAAATTGTAATGACAAAACATGTTTTATCCTTGCTCTCACGTTTTCTTCTCCGATTTAGTGTAACAGCTGTAATGTAGGGAAAGAGGGGATTGATTGGTGTGTAATCTAAAGCTATCTTCCTCAAATCTTCTCTCCTATCTCTTGTTTCTCATCACTTTCTCTTTCATTATAATCAAAGTCAGCCATATACTTTGTTTCACTGCAATTAGTTCATTTTACTGTTTGTATTTAATATTTCTGGTTGTGTAGCTTGTTGAGGTGTTGATGGCCAACCATCACATTTGGTATTTGAGCAGTACGTAGGCTGGGAAGGAATGGAAACCCGAAGCAAGATCCAGGAAGAACAGATTAAAAGGATGGATAAGGAGCTAGGCGAGCTGGGTGTAGCCTATCAAAGCACAGACCAAGCGGTGAAGCATCTCTGTAATAGACATGATACACTTAAAGGGTTAATGGTGGAGATGAACCAAAAATACAAAAAATATTATAGGGATGATGGCTAAAATGAGTGAAAATTCTTCAACCTAAGGTAATGGCAAAGGAATACAAGTAGAGGGTCGCCGGACTCCCATTCTATCTGTTGCGGGAGTGATATACACTTTGACAGTGGATTCTTCTTCACAGTGAAACAGTATGGGTGATTACAGGTTGAACACAAAAATTCCTAAGATTGATTTTCCGTACTTTAATGGGAAGGGTCCTAGAGAGTGGATCAGGAAGGCTAGAAAGTATTTTCAGATCCATCAAGTGCCTGAGGAAATGAAAGTGGGCATTGCTGAAATGTATCTAAGAGCAAAAGTAGATGTATGGTTTGATGGATTTATAGCCAGCTATCCAGATGTGGACTGTAGAACATTTTCCATTGAAATTTGCAGGCGATTTGCAGAGAACACAGCTAAAGAAGTAATTGAAATGTTTAGCAAACTAAGGCATAAAGACATATTGCTGAATACCAGGAGGAACCGAAATCGTAGGTGATGTTATCATTGCCTCGTCTACTTGAATCCTATTATATATCTATCTTCATCAATGGCCTGAAGGAGGAGATCAAATCTATGGTAAAAATCATTAAACCTACAAGCCTAGCCAAGGCTTTTGAAGTGGCTCTCTTGCATGAGAATATAATTACAGCCATAAATAAAGGAGCCAAAACCTATAAACCTTATACACAGACCAAATGGACTTTTCATAATATCAAACCAGCTGAAACCACCCATAAAGATACACTTCGTACTAAACCTACTACAAGAAACCCAAGTAACCCCCTGAAGTTCAAAGCTATTACACCATCTGATTTTCAAACCAAGAGAGAAATAGGGTTATGCTACAGGTGTGATGAGAAGTACACGTGACCATGTATGCAAGAATATGATGTTGAACTTCATACTTATGAATGAGGAGGAACAAAGGAAAGATGAAGAATTACCTGGAGAAGAGAGAAAGCAAGAAGTAGAGGAAGAATTAAGTGAAGTAATGGAAATTTCAATCCATGCTTTAATGGGCAACAATAGAACTAAAACCATTAAACATCCACGGAGCATCAAGAACAAGAGGGTCTCCATCTTCATTGATGAACACTTAACTAAGAGCCTCAATTGTAGAATGTAGTTAGTTAATCCAAGTGACTGTAACAGTGGCAGGTGGGGAAAAATTAGTGAGTGATGCCATCTACAATCCATTGGCCTAGAAAATGCAAGATTTAGAATTTCAATATCAGTTGAAGGTCCTCAAATTGGGAGGTAGTGATATGGTTCTTGGAGTTGATTGGTCAAGTTAGTTAAACCCTGTGCTCTTTAATTTATGCAAAGGAAGTATAACATTCACTCATGGTGGTACCAAGTTGGAACTGAGTAATGAGGCTATTAAAGAGGATTGCCACCTGATGACAGAAGATAAGGAAAAGAACTGGTTCAAGAGTCAAACTTATAGTGTGATAGCACAAATTAACATTAGTTCTAACAAGGAGCCAGGATTAGTCAACTGAAATTCAGGCAGTGGTGGATGAATTTCCAATGGTTTTCTCTGAGCCAAAACGCTTACCTCCACCCAGGTTTAATGATCACCACATACCAATTAAGGAGGGAGCACAACCATTCAAACTGAGGCCATATAGGTGCCCCTACATACAAAAAGATAAGATTGAAAGGTTGGTTAAAGAGATGAAAGAGAGTGGAATAATTCAGCACAGTACTAGCCCTTATGCATCCCTTGTCTTACTCGTCAAGAAGAAGGATGACACTTGGAGGTTTTGTGTAGACTATAGGCAGCTAAACAACTTGACCATCAAAGATAAGTATCCTATGCCCTTGATTGATGAGCTACTAGATGAATTAAAAAGAGCAAAGTGGTTTACAGAGATAGACTTGAGAGCAGGGTACCACCAAATCAAGGTGGCTGAGGAAAACATCCATAAAATAACTTTTAAAACACACGAAGGGCTCTATGAATTCAAAGTAATGCCCTCTAGGCTCACAAAAGCTCCTGCCACTTTCCAATGCCTGATGAATGAAGTTTTCAGAAAATAACTCAAGAAATATGTTTTAGTCTTCTTTGATGACATATTGATTTACAGTAAAGACTTAGAAATACACCGCAAACATGTATTTGAGTTTTAAAATTACTGGGGGAACACCAACTTTATGCTAAGAAGAGTAAGTGTTCATTTGGGCAATCCAAGATGGAGTACTTGGGGGCATATTATCACAGCTGAAGGAGTGTTTGCAGATCCTTTTAAGATTACTGCTATGAAGAATGGCCTACACCTGTGAATGTCAAACAATTAAGGGGTTTCTTAGGACTCACTGGTTATTATTGGAGGTTTGTGAGGGGATATGGGGCCATTGCCAGACCACTAATAGATTTGTTGAAGAAGGATAAGTTTTAGTGGGGTGAAGTAGCTAATATGGCCTTCCAAGATTAAAACTTCCTATGTGTACTACAACTGTATTGGCTCTCCCAAATTTTACTATTCCATTTGTGATTGAAACTGATGCGTGCCATGGTGGGTTGGGGGCTGTTTTATTACAGAATAAAAGATCAATTGCCTACTTAAGTAAAGGGATCAACAATAGAAATTTGGGACTATCCATATACGAGAAGGAACTACTAGCACTAGTGACAACAGTAGTATAGTGGAGATACTACCTGGAAAGACATCATTTCATAGTAAAAAGGACCACCAATCTCTGAAGTACTTATTGGAACAAAGGATCACAACTTCATTGCAGCAGAAATGGCTAACCAAAATATTGGGACTTAGCTATGGAATTCAATACAAGAAGGGGATAGTTAATAAAGTGGCAGATGCTCTATCCAGGAAGGCAACCCTGAGGATACTGAATGTTTGACCATGACCACCATGACCCCAGCTTGGATTCAGGAGGTAATTGCCAGTTACCAGAAAGATGAAGAATCTGGGAGCAAGATCACTGCATTGCTTCTTGATGAAAAGTCAGAACCTGACTATACTTACAAGAATGGGTTGCTTAAGTACAAATCCAAAATCTACATTGGGTCTGGTGCAGGGGTGAAACAGAAATTAATTGGGGCCATTCACTCATCCCAGCAAGGGGACACTCTGGGGTTCAAGCTAGCATTCATAGGGCTAAGTGTCATTTCTTTTGGTCTGGAATGGTGAGAGAAATCAAACAAGAGGTCTTGGAATATGACACCTGCCAAAGGTGTAAAGGAGAGCATGTTGCATATCCTGGTTTGTTGCAACCATTACTCGAACTGCAGTACACTTGGAGTCACATATCTATGGACTTTTTTAAAGGATTGCCCAACTCTGGGACCAAGAATGCCATCTTGGTTGTGGTAGACAGATTCACGAAATATGGTCACTTCCTAACTCTGTCACGCTCTTTCTCAGCTGCAACTATTGCCAAGTTATTCCTAGATAACATCTATAAACTCTATGGTATGCCACAAAACATCATTTCAGATAGAGACAATGTTTTCACAAGTTTATTTTGGCAAGAACTATTCAAACACTTGGGAACCAAATTGCAATTGAGCTCCGCTATCATCCTTAAACTGATGGCCAGACAAAAAGATTAAATCAGTGTTTGGAAATGTATCTTAGGTGTATGGATCACAAGCATCCGAAGCAGTGGATAAGTATGGCTGAGTTGGTATAATACCACATTTCACACATCTATTAAAATCGAGGTCCTCCATGGCATCAAACCTCCTCAATTGGCATTAGGCCCATACCAACAAATCGATGTGGCAACAGTGGATGAATTACTACAAGAAAAACATAAAATAGACCAAGAGCAGCTTCACTATCCTTGAGCTTTTTGTTCTTGTTCTTCCACTAAGACTGACTTGGGTTCCAAAACAAATCTGCCCCACATAAACTTTACATCAATTTACACAATTTCATCCCACGTATCAATAAACTAACATCAAAATATAAATGGGTTATCGAAAAACTTACGTTCAGCCGATGGATTTATACGTATTTGTATCATCAGATAATGGTTTAAGCTCCTCCAAGGTTAAGTAGGCCCTTTTCTTTTCTCCTTCTTTATTTTGCCACCAGATTCGACCAACGAAAACCAAACAGCAGGAGAGAAGAGCAGGATTAATGGCTATAGGAGGCTAAGTTTCGAAGGATAGAGATAATTCACGCTTGATGCAAGTTACTGTAACAAGGTTTATATTTTATATTGGGTTGGATCGATTTATGGGCCCAGCCTTCTAGTAATGTTAATTAGGCCGGAATTTTGGGGAAGCCCAATTGTCAAAATTGCCCAATTAATTTTTAAACTGGTAATCGGTTCAGGGGGGGACATCATCGCTAAATACCATACATGCCCCACCTCGAACCAGGTCATTAAAATCAAAAGTATAACCGCCCCATTGCACCATCGTACGATTTTTTTGTCCCATTCGGTTCGGTTAACTGCGGTTTTCGGTTTTAATAGTTTGAATTGTCATTCCTAACGGAAAGCTAGAATTTAGTTTCTAAATTTCCATAAGCAATTACCAGCTGATTCTATCTGGGCGCAATTTTGTGATTCATTTGTATTAGTTGATATCAATTGAGAGTTCTATTCATTTTGTCCTTTTTTCGTTTCTTCTTTCCTTTTTTGCTTTTGCAGAAGATGTTAAAGAGGCTGTAAATAGTGATTCTCCTGAGAATAACCCTCAATATGCTACTGGGTAGTTTGGTAATCTTGCTTCCGAGCCAAGAAACACTTTTTCCTTTGACTTTTCCCACCTAGGCCTGGGCACGGTCCGGTTCGATTCTGTTCTGAAGAGAACCGAATCGAACCGAAAATTTTCGGGTATTTAGTAAACGGAACCGTGGGGTCCTCCAAATATAAATATGGAACCGTTCAGGTTCGGTTCGATTCGATTCGGTTTGGTTCGGTTCAACTCGGTTCTGTACTATAATTAATTTTTTTAATATTTATAACAACACTATATAAATACTACTGACAGTCTGACACGTTCAATCTTAACTTTTACAAATTAACGTTATACAGTTTAATAACATATAAATAATAAGTTATTCAATAAAATTAATTTACCAATGTATACAAATGCCAAAAAGTAGATACTAATACTAAAATATCAGTGATCCATATCAATAATTGCTTTGCTTCAAACCTTCAAGTCTACATAAAAAAATGAAATATAAATTAGAAGTTATAGAGATAAAATATTTTAAAGTATTGCTAATACTTACCAATTATTTGATTTAACCATCAATTGCTTGATTTACCATACTAACTAGTACTAAGAAACTTTACAAGAAAAAATTGGCTTCAGCTGGGCTAGCTAGGCATGGACTTAGGAGTTGGAGCATTAATAACCCAATTAGTTAATTTGCTAATTTGTTTAGAAAAAATTTAAATAATTTTATTTATCCCATATATAAAAATTTAAAAATTTAAAAAGATTTGGTTATTCGATTTTTGGTCTAAAATCAAGACCCGAACCGTACCCGTCGGTTCTCGATTCAGATTCCCGTTCGGGTACTTAACTTACAAAGAACCACTCGATTCGGTTCGGTCCAATTTGGTTCGAGAGATATGCCCAGCCCTAGTCCCACCACCCTAAAAAAGACGATAAAGTTGGTCTTTTCAAAGAGTGAACATTTGGTTTGTATGTTTTTAAGGGTTCATTTCATGTAGTTGTCACGTGAAGAGTAATTGGGGAGTAGGGATGGCAATTAAGCCCGAAAACTCGGATGGCCCGGGCTCAACTTGAAAAAAGCCCGAGCCCGGGCCAGCCCGTGAAAAAAATGTAAATTTTACCAAAAAAAATTTTAAAAAGGGAAAGAAACAAGGCAAAACCCAGTCGGGCTCGGCTCGGCCCGCTAAGGCTTTGACGAGCCGAGTTTTTTGGTCGGGCTTTGCCCGGCTTGGCTCGGAGCCAAAAAAGCCCAAGCTTTTTTTCCCCGGCTCATTGCCATAGCTATTGGGGAGGGAAAAGAATCAGAACCAGAAGAAGGAAAGATGAAGCTAATAAAAGCAACCGGAATTCAAAGTCATACGATTTCGTTTTGAATTAAATGAAATTGTAATAAGTTTTGTTAAAACGCGTTTTCTTTATTGCTTTTGGTAATACGATTTCTGTGATGAGCTTATAGATACAATAAGGGCTCAAATTGTTCTAGAAGCTTTTGTAAACTTTGATATTTTTAGTACAAAATGTTGAAATCGTTCAACAGCTTCCTCTTCCCTTTCTTGTTGATTTTTACATTTCTCTTCCCTAATTCTCTTTTATCTTTTGTTGGTTACTAATTCAACTGATTTCAGTTGGAAACCTCCATTTTCTGAGCTGTAGTTACGGTGAGGTTTAAACCCGAGTTTCAGCCATGACAAATGGTATCAGAGCATCATTTCTGACAGGGATAAGATATTTACAAGCAAATTCTGGCAAGAATTATTTAAACTCATGGGCACCCAACTGTGTTTAAGTTCTGCCTACCATCCACAATCTGATGGGCAGACAGAATGGCTCAACCAGTACCTTGAAATGTACCTATGATGTATGACATTTCAACATCCTAAACAATAAGGTAAGTGGTTATCATTAGCTGAGTGGTGGTACAATACCTTTTATCATTCCTTTATTAGAATGACTCGATTTGAGGCTCTTTATGGGATCAAGCCTCCCCAGCTCTCATTAAGTCCTTACCACCAGTCCAATGTGGTCGTAGTAGAATAATTACTACAGCATAGGTACCAACTAAATCAACAGCTAAAAGAAAACTTAGCACAAGTAGGGACAATGATGAAACTATATGCCGACACGAAACGTTCTGAGAGGTCTTTTGAGGAAGGAGAGTGGATTTTCCTCAAGCTTCATCCTTACACGCAGCAATTAGCGAAACGAAGAATAAATCACAAGTTGGGAGCTAGGTACTTTGGACCATATCAGATTATCAAGATGATAGGCACTGTGGCATACAAATTGGCACTTCCTGCCAGCTCCAAAATTCATCTTGTCTTTCATGTTTCATTGTTGAAGAAGAAGTTAGGTGACGGGGCAATGCCAGTACTTCAATTGCCTGATGAAAGTCAGTCTAGACTACCAACACATCATCCATTATCGATCCTACAGTCTAGGAGCATTTTACGTAAAAATAACACCACCATCCAGTGGCTTATTCATTGGTCAGATTCTATTCCAAACCGTTCAACATGGGAAGACTTGAATTGGATCAAAATGTAGTTTCCTCTCTGTGGATCTTGGGGACAAGATCAAGGTGAGGTGAAGGGTTGTCATATGAAGACTAATTGGGGAGGGAAAAGAATTAGAACTAGAAGAATGAAAGAAGAAGCCAATAAGAGCAACTAGAATTCAAAGTCATACGGTGCCGTTTTGAATTAAATGAAATTCTAATAAGTTTTGTTAAAACACATTTTATTTATTGTTTTTGGTAATACGATTTTTATGCTAAGCTTATAGATACAGTAAGGGCTCAAATGGTTCTAGAAGCTTTTGTAAAATCTGATATTTTCAGTGCAAAGTGTTGAAATCGTTCAACAGCTTCCTCTTCCCTTTCTTGTTGATTTTCTTATCCAATTTCTTCAAGTGCTCATCCACAACATTGGCCCCTGTATCCATAGTTAGGAATTGCCTAGTAATATACGTAAGCTCTGATACCATTTGTCACGACTAGAACTCAGCTTTGATCCTCACCATAACTGCAAAAGGAAGCGGTACTGTATGACTTTGAATTTCAGTTGCTTTTATTGGCTTCCTCTTTCATTCTTCTAGTTCTGATTCTTTTCCCTCCCAAATTACTCTTCACGTGACAGTAGTACATGGAAATTCAAGCCGGAGGAGTTACTTATAAAGGTTCATTTAGTTCCAATTTGACATTCGTGCTTTCATCTCATTTTTGTTTCTCAAATCTAAAAAAAAAAAAAAGACAAAATTAAATTCCCTTAGATATTTGATTAGTACGATATTAGCATGCACATTCAATTTACAGAGACTTTCCCATTGACTCATATCTAGTTATGCTAAACATGAGGATCTATCTCTAAGTATCTAAAATCCTTAAACTACAAATTTCATGATACTTTCTGTTCATGCCTTCAACTTGTCAGGTAATCTAGGTTGACCTCCATCGCACCACTTCCATGCGATTGGTGCTGGAGCAATTGAGGAAGTTTAGATTCAACTTGATAATGGCTTTGGTTTTGTAAGATACAGTACCTATGATGAGGCAGCTACGACCATTTCAATGGGAAATACACAGTCATTTCCTTGTGGCAGACAAATTAAGGTTTGTCTTCTTGTCTGCATGCAAGAGAGCTATATCCAGATGAAAAGGTTTTTCCTGCTATGCATTCTAATTTGGATTTGAAATTTTGAATGTGTTTTGCTCATTTCTTGAGTTTGTATCAGATCTGTGCATTCATGGTGTCGTATTTTCTTTCTGTACTAATACCAAAACACCTTGTGTGAATGATATGTTGGCAATATAGCACATTTATGCTATAAGCCATGTTGATGTTTGTTTATAAACATGTTAAGAAGATCGGGGGAGAATTTTCAAATGAAACATCCACTGATATGTGACTATTTAATATTAAATGCCTTTGGCCTCTGTCTTGCTCTGTGTAGTACTGACTTTGGTCTAGAGTGGCTTACATTAATTTTTAAATGGTTAAGTTCTTATGATTAGTAATATGCTACAAATTTTAGGAATTTACTAGACCACGCCATTTGGTATTGGCTTGGGCTGATATTGGTTTTCAGTCATGTTACCGAGAGGATGGTCAATTCTTTTACCCTTTCCTGAGAGCAAATTTGTATGGGTATGATCAGTATTTTAGAATTGTAGCAAACCAGAGTTTGGTAATGAGTAAACACATATTGGTTTTCAGTTGTATTATTGAGAGGTAAAGCAGTGTATTGCCACCTTGCGTGTGTAAATTGTCCTATCTGATCCACCAACCATAACGAATTAAAAAGATCCAGACCACTGATTTCTTGTAGAATCTGGAAGAGTTGAAGCATTTGTGCGGAATTTGAGTGCATTGGTATGAAGAATGGCTGGTTCATCCTTTCTACAGAATGACCATCTTCAGTTATGAAGAACAAGGCAGATCGAGGGAGTTGGAGCTCAAATTTAGCTCAACAAAATGAGTTAAACAACTCAACAAAATAGTGGCTTCATTATGGGGAAGATGGCAGTGAGCATAAACAATAAAGGAGAAAAAAACACATAAACATAAAGATTAAAACATAAGCTCTCTCTACTAGTATTCACCAGCAGAGGAGACGTCCAAGAAACTTCAATACTACATTTGAAAAGGTTCTGTGAATGTACTTTTTGTATTGATTTCTTGTATATTTTCGAGAATACAAAGGTTCCATTATATAGAGCAAGTTGCTAGACTTTCTACCAACTAAACACATGTCATACTCCACTTGTAGTAGACTTTGACTAGACAACACATTTGACTTTGACGCTTGAAAGACCTCTTGATTACAAAATCCGTGATCTTCACTCGATGTTGAACGTCACAAGAAGATCTTAATAAGTTGCAGTGTTCTAAGAAGAACAAGATTTGAAAGCAAATAGCCTCACTTTAATTAATAATTTGTCAAAAAGGTTCTACAATAATGATGAAATAAACTATTTATACTAATGCTAAAAATTCTATAAAATTAGTGCATAATCTCCCAAATATAGTAAAACATCAATAAAATTAGAATTTTAAGGAAATTAGGATTCTCCCCCAAAATAGAAAACTCGTCTTCAGTTTTGTTCTAAGCGGTCACTTAGTTGTTTTCCAAGCGATTGCTTGGAAGGAAGTTTTGGCTGCCTTGAAATCTTAGTAAGGGTCTGAGCGACCGCTTGACCGTTTTTTCTAAGCGGTCGCTTAGAAGTCCGGTTGGCCTCCTTCTTCGATCGCTTGTATCTTGTTGATCCAATTGGTTTTCGACCTCGACCCCAACATGAAACTTGTCTCTTTTTGCATGTAGATCTCGAAGTCGTCCATCGTTGCTTGCACAAGTAGTCCCGTTGCTTGATTTACCCATTTTGTCCTTGATCGCGTCATCGGACCTCCTTCGATATACAATGGGTCTCGGTCCGGGCTCGACTTCATCGGACTCGACTTCTGGATCACATTACCATATGTTTCACTGCATAACGATCGAAAGATCATGACTTTCTTCCATGTTGAGCAGTAGTGGAGAATATAAGCCTGTAATTGTTTCAGTGTTTAGTCTTAACTTGATGATAATTTTACTTGGGAATACATTGTTTTTGTTTCTTAAAAAAAAGGTTGAACCCCAACCTTGAGGGTTGATAAGTGCGTTTTACGCACTTATTTAGGTCACTAAATATGGATAATTGATTGTAATTATGTTGAAATATTGCTTAATTCTATATAAATTGTGTTTGTAGGACTATATCGATGGAAATAATGAAAAGTGAGTGAAAATGGGCAAG
This sequence comes from Osmanthus fragrans, assembly GCA_019395295.1. Classification (NCBI taxonomy): domain Eukaryota; kingdom Viridiplantae; phylum Streptophyta; class Magnoliopsida; order Lamiales; family Oleaceae; genus Osmanthus; species Osmanthus fragrans. Next base: position 24,321,965 of record CM033341.1, on the reverse strand, counting down.
AAATGACCAAAACGGAACGGAATTATTCAAAAGTTGACCTGAAACCCAAGTCAAGAACGAGAACGGAATAAGTACAAGATTGACGAGATCAAATGGGTGTTAGAATGAAGAAATGAAGGAAAATGAAGGAAAATGAAGTTCAGGGACCAAATTGGAAGAAGTTGAAAATCGCATGAACCATGCGACCACATGGTTTAAACCACCATGCGGCCGCATGGAAGAAATCTTTCGCGAAAATTCTATTTTTCTTTTTTTACGTGAAATACCTATGGAAACTCGATCTAGGACTCCTATATAACCCTAAACTCGACCAGAAATAAGGGTGATGCATTATTTTTCTACTTGGGACATATTGGACAGTAAGAAGAAGGTGAAGAACGAGAAGATTGAGTCCAAGATTCAAAATTGTGCTTCAAGATTTGATAGGGTGGTGTCTTCTTTTATTTGCCTTTTTTTTTTGCTTTTCTTAGTTTTCTTAGTTTTATCATGCAAAGCTAGATTTTATTGTACTAGGTGAACGATGAACCATGTATTGTGATATTTTAATTCCTAGTTTTATATTTTTGACGTTAAAACGCATTTTTGATTGATAAATGGTTTATGTACATTGAATTGAGTCCATGATTATTATGCGTATAATTATGTGATTTGTTGTGATTTATTTCATCCTTTTGAAATAGGAGAAATAGATTAGACAGGGTATAAATCATCGTAGGGTCCGATAGGGGATAAAGATATACCGCTATACTCTACGTGAATCTCTAAGTGTTCATAAAACTTCATGTATTTTTATATATTTGCTCCCGTCATAAAGATATAGTCGGTGTCGTATGTGAAAATAGGTTCAAGCTTAATCGAAAGGGATTCTTGAATAATGTAAGAACATTGATTCGTCAAAATTCAAACATGTTGTCAAATTGTAGAACTAGGGTTGAAATAGATTGTTGCATAGGGATTCGCGAACCTAGTACGCCTTTTATTTGATTGTTATCTCAACTTTACATTTAGTTTTGTTATCACACGTAGTTAACTTTGCATTTAACTAGAGAATTCATTTTATTTTACATAAGTAGATTCTAGTTTTATTGCGATTTAGTTACAAAAACTCAAACACATATTTTGTTTCGGTTAAGGTCGAATTAGATAGAATTAAACTATTAAATCTTTGTGAGAACAATACTTGAACTTAAAAATCCACTTTATTACTTGAAACGAACCATATACTTCTGGTACTATAAGTTGAACACATTTTTGCGTGTCAAGGGTCCACTACCACCACACCCCTAGAGCATTGTGGAGGAGATAAATCGCGAAATGTGCCTCAACAGACCATGGTACAAGAGCTGTCATACTAGTGCCCACAAAGAGTCCAATTTCATACCTTATAAGAAGAAGGAATCGAACCCTCACACTGCGACTGTCAGCTCAGCTGAGACTACCTCACTCCTATCATTTGCACCACTGAACTATGACCTGGGGGCTTATAGTTTTTGTTTCTAACTTTGACTCGAACTTGTTAATGTTCATTAAATGGCTTCAGTGCTCATAGAGTAACAAGCTAACTCCACTTGGAATGAGCTCAAACCCAATGCCACTCCCTGCCCCCTCATACTTGCAAAACCTTTTTGTCTCGGAATTGTTGGCTTATGAGAGGCAACTTGCAATGAGCAGAATGGGTACCCTCATGCAAGATCCTCTGAAGCAAACATCTATGGTAATGGGTGCCAGAGCAAGCCAGGCCATATATGCAGTGACGGATCCTGCTAGGACGACCACCCTAGCTGGATCCGTTGGAAGTTTGAGTTGTATTAGTGTGGAGCGTCGATCGGGGAAGTGAGGGAAGGAAAAAGGAAAAAAGGCCCGAGTCTGTGACTTAGGCTTTATGCTACTGGGGGGCCTTTAAAAAAAATTTTGGCAAGCTGGCCCAAATCGTCTAATCCAGTCTAGCCTCTACTAAGTGACCCAATTTCATTTTCTCCAACCCACATGGCCACTCCAACACTGGCAGATTGAGAAGGATGAGAGGAGAGTATCGCAATTCGCAAACCTTTACTTCCAAATTGCAATTTCCATTCTAAATTTCCAATCCATAATTTCCATTTCCATATTTTCAGTCGAAGCAAAAGCAGGCGTTGGAGTTATGAGACTGTGGTGCGGGTTCGGACTTCGATAACTTCAGTTCACTACTTCACGTCTTCTATCTTCACCGTTCAGTTGAATCAATTCACTTGTGAGTCCTGTGACTTGTGCGGTTGTGCGACTTATGGACTTGCAGGCTGCGCTATGGTGTTGCACTTGGACTTGGACTCGTTGGCTCTTGGCTATTGTGTTGCCCCTGTGTGTCTCACTATCTAGCTACTTGCCAGTCTTGGTGTGTAGAATGTAGTGTATTAATTGAATTTTAATCGACAAAATTCTTGTTATGCAGTAATGAGTAATGTATTATGATTTTGAATTTTCCAGTACCTAATTGAATTTATAACATTACAATTTACATGAGACACATTCGACATTTTCTTTTCAGCCCTTCCCCTTGGCTGTGACGATTGTTGTGAGTGTCAGCGTATGTCGGTAAGGCGTGGTTCATGCTGTGAATTCGACCCCACAGGCTGCAGGTGAGTTGTTGCTTGTTGGATCACAATTCACTGATTGAAATTTTTGGTTACTTTTGTTGTCTTTTTTTGTGAGATGCGAAGTGAAATTAGAATTGCTATTATTGTTGAATTGTTGAAACTTGAATGTTGAATTGTTGATTTGTTGCACTTGTTTGAGTTGTTTGTTGGTTGAGACTTGAGGCTTGAGTGTTGAGTCATTGAGTCCTTGATTTGTGAACTGTAAAGTGGCATTTCCAATTATGAGTTAATACTTATTACTGAGAATTGTGTTTTTTTTTATCAATTCTAATTGAAAATTAAATTAGGTATTTTGTAGATTATAGAACAATTTTTTCAACCGAAACGAAAATCTATACCTAGTATTCCTAGTTCTAGTTGTGCTTCTAGTCCCGCCACTGTTTCTAGCTCAGCACACGAGTTGTTAGATAACACAAAGATGTCTCGGGTTCAATTCAACGTGGATGATCTTGTATTTGATCCAGGAAAATGCCCCCCTGTCAATTCATATTCTCCTAATATCAGAGATGATGTTAGGATGACATACTTGAAAAAAGGTCTTTGTCAACCTCATTGACATGACTTTCCAAGAAGATGGATGAGAAATGATAACAGGTGTTTTCAGAAAGAATGGTTTTCTGAATTTTATTGGTTGGAGTACAGTATAGAAAATGATGCGACTTATTGTTTACATTGTTATTTGTTCAAACCTGATAGAGGATCTCAAGGGGGTGTACATATATTCACTAAGACCGGCTTTAGGGATTGGAAGTACAAAAATATATTGAAAGATCATTCGGGCTCATTGATAGTGCTCATAATCAAGCTTTTGCAAAGTGTACCAATTTGATGAATCAAAAGAAAATTACCTCTTACATTATTTCTAGCCAAAGTAGTAGCCAACAAAAAAGTTATAGGACAAGGTTGATTGCGGTGCTAAATTGTACTAGATTTATCTTGATACAAGGATTGTCATCTCGTGGTCATGATGAACTGAAAGAGTTTCTTAATAGAAGAAATCTAATTGAGATACTAAATTGGTATGCAACTCGTTGTAAGTAAATTAATGAAGTAGTATTTAGTAATGCTCCTGGAAATAACCAAATGACTTCACCAAACATTCATAAGGATTTGGTTAATTGTTGTGATGTAGAGACGACAAGGTCTATTATCAATGAGATGGGTGATTCTTTGTTTTCAATTTTGGTTGATAAGGCTCGGGATAATTCTATAAAAGAACAACTGGCGGTTGTTTTGAGGTTTGTTGACAATAGTGGGCAAGTGAATGAGCGTTTGTTGGGCATTTCTCATGTCTCTAATACTTGTGCCCAATCACTCAAAAATGCTATTGATGCGATATTTTTTACACATGGGTTGAGCATATCTAGTCTGAGAGGTCAAGGTTACGATGGAGCAAGCAATATGTCAGGTGAGTACAATGGCTTGAAAGCTTTAATTTTAAGAGAGACACATATTTTATCTATGTTCATTGTTTTGCTCACCAGCTTTAGTTGGCAGTTGTTTTTGTGGCACGTACAAATAATATGCTTGGTGATTTATTTAACATGCATGCTATTATTGTGAACTTGGTTGGTGCATCATATAAACATGTAGATGATCGTGTTCTTCAAGCAAGTTATCATTCTAAAATTCTAGAGAAGCTTAATATTGGGAAACTTTCTGATGGAACTGGTCAGTTTCAAGAAATGAGTCTGGCACGCCTAGGTGATACTAGATGGGGCTCATATCTACTGACAATTACTCGCTTTATTAGTATGTTTAATGCAATCGTAGATGTTCTTGAGAATATATCAGAAGATGGCATAAATGTGGAGCAAAAATCAATGGCCGCAAGACAGATTGACACTATGCAAGATTTTCAATTTGTGTTCAGTCTCCATTTTATGTTTGAAATTATTGCAATTACAAATGACCTTTCCCAAGCCTTACAGAAAAATGATCAAGATATTGAGAATGTTATGAGGTTATTGAAATTGTGTAAGTACGCATTACAGCGCATGAGAGACAATTGTTGGGATATTTTGTTGAGTAAGGTGATTGAGTTTTGTGTTGATAGACATATTTCAGTGCCCAATATGGAGGATGTTGTAGTATTGAACGGTTGACCTAGGCGTGCAGCTCAGCAGGTGACTTATTATCATCGCTTTTATGTTGATTTGTATTGTCATATGATAGATTCAATCTTGCTAGAGTTGAATGATCATTTTTCAGAAACAACTACTGAGCTTTTGACTTGTATTTCGTGTTTAAATCCAAGAGATTCATTTGCAGCTTTTAATATTTGTAAATTGGTATGTCTTGCTTAGTTCTATCATTTGGATTTCAATAGTGAAGAGCTTTTATTACTTAGACCTCAACTTGACAAGTTTCTTATATTTGTGAGAATGGACGAAGCTTTCTTCAACCGCAAAAGCATATCTTGTGTAGCTCAAAAGTTAGTTGAAACTAAAAGTGCTTGTTATTTTTCATTGGTTTATAAGCTGATCACCTTGGTTTTGATATTACCAGTGGCAACTGCAAGTATTGAAAGGGTATTCTCTGCTATGAACCTAATCAATAGTGACTTGTGCAACAAAATTGGATATGAATGGTTGAATGACAATTTGTTGGTTTACATGGAGAAAGATCTTTTTGTAAAATTTGAGAATGAGGTAATATTGCAACGTTTTCAAAATATGAGGCCTCGTAGAATTTAGTTGTCTAAGTTTACAATTACAGAGTAAGGTTGCATTGTATATTTTTTTTAGTATTTTGGGTATTTGGTTGTATTGAACTATATTTTTATGGGGTTCTTTTAAGTTCGACCCAGTCAAAAGAAGGAATTTCCACTTTGACTTAAAAAAACTTGAATATTTCCACAATGACCCCTTTGATGGTGAAAGACAAAAACGCTCTCAAGTATATAAAACAATTACTAAATAATATTTTGTTTAAAGACAATAATACCCTTTATTTCACAAATAAAAACCAACTACTACGTAAATTTTCAAATTTGATTGCCATTTCTTATCTGTCCATTCCAACACAGACAAAAAATTCTCTCAACTTTCATCAGCCTGAACAATAAAATATGAAAAATCGATCGAACGCTGATGACCGAATTTTTTTTATATCAATCGCTATAATTTCAGTAAGTACATTTTATGCATATTTAATTTCGTTTGCGTTAAATTAGTGTATGTTTTTATCGATAAAATTTATTATAATGTATAATGTGTTAGTATATTAAATTGTTAATATATCTGCAATTTTTTAAAGCATGAACAAGAAAAAAATTCATCTGCATCGTTCAGACGAAGAAAATAGATCTGATGAAAAAATGCATTAAGAAATGGCCTATTTGGCAGACAGATGGTTGTTCAGCAGTAACAGCCGACTGTCTAAACCGGCTGAAACAGCCGGCTGTTACGGCTGTTTCAGCCTCTCTCTTTTTTTTGTAGCTACTGATTATTTCTAGAAATTATATTTCGTCATGCAGATATGAATGTAGTCCCGATTTATTACTTTGGTGATTTCGAACTAAATGAAAAAGATCAATGGGTATGGAAATATACGAGCGAAAGACATGGTACTATCGCGGTTGCCATAACATCAAGTACCTGATATGCAGAATTGTATAGTGATTTACAGAACAAGTTGAATGTTGATCAGTCTCAATACGATATGGAATTGAAATTTATATTCAATGAGCACGAATCAATTTCCATGTCACCTATTAGGATTTATTCTGATGCTGAAGTGAATTATCTATTCCTTATGAACCAAAAGCACACGACTCCTCTTTGTGTGACTTTAGAGAGGAAGGAGGTCGTCGAAGGTAATTCGGATGGAGGAGATCAGAGTAATGATTTTTGGAATACTGTGGAGATAGCTCGTGAGGATGATGTGGTTATTCCAGAGACAGATGTTCCTCATCGTGATTGGGTCGTTACACACAGGATTCCATCCGTAGTTAACGACAGCGAGAATCAGAATGACTTTACAAATGAGGATTTGTTTGCTTACCGTCAGAGACATGAGCAGTGTGGGACCTCAAGGGCTGGAATGAGTGGACCGTCTTCTAACTCTTCGCGTGTGGTTCCCGATGATGATGATTTGTATGTCACGCAGCTGTTTCAAACAAAGAAAGATTTGCAGGAATCTCTACATCTACTTGCGATGAAACACAACTTTGAGTTCAAAGTGAAAAAGTCAACCAAGTCGTTGTTGACGATCGCCTGTGTCGATGAAATTGTAGTTGGCGTTTGCGAGCGACAAAGATGGACACGAATGAGTGCTTTATAGTTCGTAAGTATGCACGGGAACATGCGTGTGAAGTGGGAATTGGTCGAAATGATCATAGACAAGCCCGTGCTTGGTTTATTGGTCGACAGATAATGCACAGGTATCAGGACCCACGGACGATCTACAAACCTTCGGACATTAGGAACGACTTTCATAGAGATTACGGAGTGGTCTTGAGCTACCAAAAGGCTTGGAAGGCTAAAGAATGCGCATTTGAGAATTTAATGGGATCGGCTGAGGAGAGTTATGCTAAATTGGCCAGGTACTGTCACAACATGGAGAGAACTAATCCTGGATCGGCATATTTTATTGAGACCGAGGGCGATAATTGCTTCAAATTTTTCTTCATGGCTCTTGGACAATGCATTCGGGGATTTCGAAATGCCATGAGACCCATAATTCTAGTCGATGGCACAACTCTGAAATCTAAATATGAAGGCAGGTTGATTATTGCTACATGTCAGGATGCCAATATCCAAATCTACCCTCTTGCATTTGGCATAGTCGATAGTGAGAATGATTTGTCGATGCGTTGGTTTTTACAAAGTTGAGGGAAGTAATCGGGGAAGTCGAAGAGCTTGCATTTGTAACTGATCGGGGACAGTCTTTGATAAATGGTATCGCTGAAGTTTTTCCTGAGGCACATCATGGTTATTGTATGTACCATATACAAGGCAACCTGAAGACCAGGTATCGGGGCAAAGGCATCGTTTCATTGTTCAGAAGAGCGGTCGAAGCGTACAGTGTTGAAGAGTGTAACTCGTTCATGGAAGAAATAGGAAAGAAATCATTCGAAGCTTGGAAGTATCTAACAAAAATGGGGATTGAACATTGGGCTCGTTCACACTTTCCAGGCCGTCGATACAATATGATGATGTCGAACAACGCGGAGTCTCTCAATGCATTATTCAAGAAGGATAGAGAGTTACCCATCCTTGCATTGATTGAGAACGTTCGTAACAAGCTGCAGCAGTGGTTTCACGATCGACGTGTAGAATCACATAATTGTTCGAGCATGCTAGCCCCTGCTCAAGAGCAGAAACTCTGTAAATCTGCAAATGTTGCGAGGAAGTTGAATGTGGAACCCCTGGATGAGTCGCGATGCTTTGTGAGATGGGATACGTGGTTAACTTGAGTGAGAATACATGCAGTTGCAGTCGATTTCAGTTGGAGAGTTTTCCATATGATCATGCGGTCGCGGTGGCTATATATCGAGGATTTGCACCGAGAACATTATGCTCTCCTTATTACACGACCGACTCTTGGAGAGCAGCGTATGCAGAGACTATATTTCCTCTACCTAATGAAGTTGAGTGGGAAGTTCCCGACAACATTATCCACTTTAATACTGTTTTACCACCAGAAGTTCAACCGCGTGGTCCTGGACGTCCACGTACTTCTAGAATACCATCTACCGGAGAGTTTCATCAACCGCGTAGGTGTGGGAGGTGCAGAGCCATAGGACATACTCGTCAAAATTGTAACAGTCATGTTCCCCTAAGTGACATGTAAGCGGATGTACGAAATGAATAAGATTTTTAATATTTATGTTATTAAAAATCTAATATTTAATTAAAAATGATTTATATTCTTTAATTTATATTTAATTATTTATAATGTGTAATTGTTAATATATTTATATAACTAAATAAAGAATTTAATTTTTTTATATAAATAATATATTTATTACTTAAATATACCAAGTTAAATTTTAAATTACAATCAAATTTTTTTTAATTATATAAAGAATTTAAAATCACATTAGTAACATAAAAATGCAAAATTACAAATGATTACAATGTACATAAATAACAAAATTTTAATTAAACAATAGTTACAAAATTACAAAGAATAAAAAAAAAAAATTATGGATCGCAGTTAAATTCCCATAAATCCGCTGCTAACTTATTTCTCCAGTTCTGAATCCATGACTGGTTGATAGAATCAACCTTCTGAGCTATACTCAAAAACTCTATATACTTGATTATGTACATGCCGCAATCACCGCTGCAATTAAACAATAATTGGTTAGTGATTATAAATAAACATAAGAAGAAAGTCTAAAAGTTTAAAAAAATAACAAACACTTACGATATGGTCTGTCTCGCTGTAGTCGTGTCCAGCACGATGGCTAGTCTGTCCTGCACGCAAATATCCACTGGTCTAGCCATCCGGGGAACGATCACAGCCACCGGCTCACAGATCTGCTCGAGCTGCATCTGTGTCAAGCACGAGTGATTGGGGTCATACACATACACCTTTGACTCGGGGAATACGATCTCCAGTGCAATGTAGTGATGGTTCGCACAGACTGGAATGTACATATGTGTACAACCAGTCCATGGCCTCCCCCCAACCTTCGGTGACAGCCCGAAAATCCAATCGGCCAACTAATCCGGCATTACGTAGTCGCCACTCTGATGTCTGAACGACTCGTACTCAATGCCAATGGCCTGAAAAAACTCCATATTCAAAATAAGTCAGCCTGAGATGCAAAAGGACTTCGGGAGTCGCACAGCTCGGTCACGCAGCAGATCCATAACAAGGTCGATATGCTGCATCAAGAAGTACATATATCAGTCCATCAATCGATTGTAAAATTATATACATAACATAAATAACAACTTTACTTACATTGTCGGCGAGCCAAGTACCAGACTTGGTGATGTCATGGAACCAGCTGTAGACGTTCTGGATTGCCTTTCCCGCGATCGTGCGGGGAACCCTGAATGTATACAACCAAAAACGTAATTAAACAATATGTAATGAGTAAGCGTATCGCAATTCACTAACCAATTTAATACAATACTTACCCGGGCCTCCACCGTCTCCACTCCGTCTCGAACGCCTTCCATTTGGCGCTATCCACCTCCCTAAACATGTTCGGGACGCCTCCATCAATAAATCTCCTCCTCTTGGCCTCGGCCGTATGGGGAGAAACAATGTACTGTGACGGCATCCTAGGCTTCTTGCCAACCGCCTGCTCAAGCACGTCAAAAGAACGCTTCTTACCCCCAGTCACGGCCGGCGTCCTCTCCCCCCTCAACTGCCTCCTTCGTCCTCTCCTCCACCACCTCCTCCATCCTCCCCTCCTCCTCCGTCGGGGCTGCCTCCTCCCTCCTCCCCTCCTCCGCCGCCTCTTCAGCCCCCTCCTTCGTAAACAACCAGCTCGCGAGGTCCACATCTCCCCAGTACTGTGGGTGACCTCCCTCTCCGTCCCCTCCTCCACCCTCCTCTCCGCCAGCCTCTCTGACTCCACCAAATGAACAGCCGATCGAAGCAACGCGACCTCCTCCTGAAGATCTGCAACGTGGCCATGCAACAGATACACATCGTGTGACAGAGAGTCGACTCTGCCAGTCAGATCACGCCCCTGATCCATCAATTCTCGGCGCAAATCAACAATCTATCCGGTCAGATCACGACCCTGATCCATCTACTCTCGTCGCAAATCTGCAATCTGGCCGGTCAACTGTCATCGTAGCTCGCCGACCTCCCCTGTGATAAGCACAGTCAACCAGGCAAATAAATCATCGCTCTGGCTCTGACCGGGTGTAGGAGATCCAAGGGGGAACTGTCGGGGTGGTGGTGACGAATATGCTGGGGGCGGAGGGGGCGACCATACCATGGGCGGAGGGGGCGACCATGCCATGGGCGCCGGGGACGCCCTCCGCGAAGGTGACACCATGGGCGGAGGGGCAACCTGGGCGGAGGGGGAGCCAAAGGCGGAGGTGATCCTTGATCAACTGGATCGTGCTCCTACAAAAATATCAACATAAACAATTAATAACTTCAATCTTATAGAAAATGTTTATACATAAATTATTGGGCAATTCACATACCCTATCTCGGTCCAAGACCGAATCGGTCGCCTGGACCCTCCTCCTCCATCGACGTCGTCAACTTTGTTATTACTTCAAGCTGACATATTGACGTTTGAATTATTATAACAAACTGCATCGATATTTTAAATTGCATAAAATATAAATGAAAAATTTACAATACTCACAGTGGGATCGTCGAGGAGAGCCGATAACTGTTTCCCAGATGGGCAGCCATCCTGTCGGAATGATGGCCAATGGTGCATCCGGGGACAACGTGTATCTAGCCGCTTTGCATAGCAGCTACCAAGCAGGGGGACGGTCTCGTACGCCCAGATCTGCAACATATACAAATATGTTATACACAATTACGTTTATTTTTTTTAAAGAACGCTGAGTATGTTAAATATTTACCTGCACTGCTAGGGGAAATCCATATACATCGTACTTACGCACTGCCCCCTTAGGCTTCGAGTGCGATCTGGTGAAGACGGTGTCATCGTAACACCTCCGGCCCCAAGGATAGCTGTTGAAGCCATCCAGGTCATCAACGATCTCTAAGTGGAGGAGATCGATCGCAGTCTTCTTATGGTGACACCGCAGAACGTTCTCCAGAATGTAGACCAATCCTAGCTTCAATCGATCTAGCATGTGGTCACATCTCCTGACTGCGTTGATCAATTGCGACTGCAGCACCGTCCCCTGTCCCGGAAAGTAGGCATCCATCAACCTGTTGCTTCATCGAACAATCTCGTCCCCCATCAGCTGTAGCCCAGTCATCAGAGCAAACTCGACTGGACCGAAACTGGCGACCTTGCCCCCGAGGTCAAAGTGGAGGGCATCGCCGTCGACAGGACTCAGCAATCGACATAATAATGCATCGATCATCTGGCCCGAAAACTGTATCTCACGCAACTCACGTAAGGGCCAGATGAATGACTGTCGCAGCATCTGTGTGTGTTGATCATCCAACAGCCCCTCCACTATTGAAAAAGCATCAAAGACATAGAACACTGTACAAAAATTCAAAATGAGCAATGTTAAAACACTGTACAAGATATAATATAATAACGTATAATAACATCACATTAAGCAATCTGGATGACAACTATTACCAACAAAGACATAGAACATGTTTAATAATTAATTACAATTCTTCAAATATTATTTAATCTTTTATTTTTAATGTTTTTAAAAAATAAACTTATAAGGAAATTACAAACAAATTATAAATAATTACTAATTTATTATTGTTAATTATCAATTTAGTACTACCTATTTAATTACATAATTAAAATTTTTAAAGAATAAGTAAATATTATAATTAATAAAGAAAATATTTATTATTTGATTTAAATTAATAAATGAATTAATTAAACAGTATAAATATTATTTAATTAATATTTAATTACAAATTTTTAAATTTAAAAACAATATTTTTTATATTTTATATTTTATTTTTAACAATAACTAAATATTATAATTAAATAAAGAAAATATTTATTATTTAATTATAGTTAGTAAATTTTTAACATTAATAATTTCATTTAAAATAAAATTTAATTTTGGTAAAATTATCAATTATCAAATTTTTTAAAATTAAAATTACAAAAAAAAAATTTTAATTAAACTCTTTTTTTTTAAAAAAAGGACAGAAACAGTCGGCCCAACAGTTGGCCCAATCCCAAAACAGACGGCCCAACCCCAAAACAGACGGCCCAACATCGAATAAAAAGAGACCGACCAAACAGTCGGGTTGGAGATCCGACTGTTAACCTGACTGTTTTCGGGTCAACCCGACCTGAAACAGTTGGGTTGACCCGACTGTTCGGTTCGTCTCCTGGCGCTGGATCGCCGGAAAAACATCATTTCCGGCGATTCCAAGCTCAAAAAATGTCAAATCTACCTAATATAATCCTATATACTCAATCATCTAACCAAATAATTAACAATAATCCACAAAAACGTTGAAATATCATGCCATTTTCACAAAATCAAAAGGAAACTCAATATTCTTGAACTAACCTTGTTCGATTTCAATCAATGGTTTAGGGTTTTGTTCTTTGACCAAAGTTTCACGACCTCATCGGCGTCGATCAGTCGTTTGCAGTCGGTGCAGTCGGTTTTTTTTTCGATTTTTTCCTCTCTTTTTCACGTGTGGGGTAAATGAAAGTGAAAGGTTAAAGTCAACTTCCACCCTAACTAAACATTCATGCTGGATTTGCCCTCGCATATATGATAGTGGTTTTTAGAACATTGCTGCTGGACATCAGCTCATGTACTATATCAGTGATGTAAGATTGATTCTTTTGATATTTGCGATCGATACGAAGTTCACGAGGCACTGTTTAAGATTTTTACTACTTTCTGCAAGAAGATTCCAACTTATATACTAGATACACGGATATATATGATCGGATTTCGATTATATTTAGGAATGAGAGTTTTGTCATTGGCGCAATTGTATTGTTTGTGGAAACCAAAGTAGACTTGGTTATTCAGCTTGTAGTTTCTCTGTATTCTGTTAGTATGTGTAAGTTCTCTTGTGGCTTTCTGAGGGTTCAATTACTTGAGGTTTTATGTGGTGAAAATAGTTAAACGGTGAGGGCATATGCTGGATGTAATAGGCTGTATTTTTGTACCCAAAAATATATTGAAAGTGATAATCTATGAGTTCAAAAATATCCGAAAATGTGGTCCTGCTAACCCGACTCGACATTCAACTTCATGAATGAGATGTAAAATTTTAGAAGTTAACTAATATCCTCTTAAAGCTTTGTTCGAGAGCAGATGGAATTGACAATGCTTTCTCTTATCTTTTTTATCAAAATAAACACGCATAAGGAAATAAATTGGGCTCTATTTGTGTCAAAAGGAAAAAACGTTTATGGTCTATTTTTTTCTAAGTTAGGAGAAGGAAAATTGAAGCTGATGTTCCTAACATTGTCGAAAAGTGCAACGGTTTGTCGGTCACCCAACCTCTAAATTTGGTAGCGCCACTCCCAAACATATAGGAAATATGCAAGCGTAGGATCTTTGGATGGAAATGTCTAAACATGCAATGATGTAATAGCGCGGGGACAAAAGAATACTTGAGCATCTCCAAGAGTATCTTATATATGATAGAAACCATCTTTAAATTTAGACACTAATTTTTTTATACACTCCAATAATGCTCTCTATTTTGACTCTTTATTTTATTTTTTACGATGAATATTTATTTTCTTCACATCTCTTATTTAGAGCCCGTTTGATTCCTATTTTTATGGAAAAAAATGCATTTTAGAATAGTAGGTTGATGAAAAATGTGTGGTTGAAAAATAAGGAAAAATTTTTGATTTACGTAAAATATTATTTAATGAAGAATGTGTGGTTGAAAAGAAGAAAGAGAAAAATGTATTTTCATAAAAATGGGAATCAAACGGGCTGTTAATATAATTTTTTTATACACTAATAACCAATTAATTCAAATGTGTTTTGAATAATTTTAATTGTACAGTATTGAAATTTGTAACTTATAAAATGTAATCATTTTTAATAGGGTAATTAGCACAAAACGTTCTTACCTTTCAATGTTATTGTGCAAAGCGTCTCTATATTTCATTTTTTGACATTTTCACATCTATTTTCACATTTCATTGCAGAAAATATCATTTTGTCAATAAAAAAAATTAAAATGACAAATATACCCTCATATTTAAATAAAACAAAAAGAATAGAATAGAAAAATTAAAGAACAAATTGTAATTATACTCCCAACTTTTTAAAAAATTGTAAATAAATCCAAATAAATTATTAAAAGGGTAATTTGCACAAAACGTCCATACCTTTTGTAACACCCGAAAATTCTAGAATAAAAAAAATGGATTTTAATTTCCTATATTTTATTTGGGCCAAATAGTTAGATTTTGATAAAGTAAGATTTAGTATATCAATATTTGGCTCGTTGGATAGCTCGTATTTAATCATGTATTTTAGGCCCAAGAAAAAGTTGATTTGGATATGTTAAGCCCAAATTATTAACATTGTAAGATTTTATCTTTTATTGGTGTTTAATATGTTAGTTTAGGATTTAGTGTAATTATAGTTGTTTCACATGTGGAATGCCTTTTTGACCCTAAATGACAAATAGAATTTTATATTAAGTTATTATCCTATTTCTTGAAAATCATTCAGAGTTGGTCTACGTGAAATCCAATAAGTTTGACTAGAATTGTACTTTATATATATATATTATAATGTTGGCAGGAACTATTTATTAGATTTTATTTGCTATAATATCATCACGTGTTCTCTTTGTTGCTTGTCTTTAAATGCTTAATAGTTATCCTGTTTTTTTATTAGTGTAAACCTATAATAGTTATAGTACAACTTCGTTTATTGTTATTCCAACTTATAATTTTATTTATTTCTAAATTAAAAATTGGTTAGAGAAATTATTGATTGGCAGCATACACGATAAACTTTTGTATTAATTAGTCAACCATGTAGTGATAGGATTGATTATTTAAATATTTATCATATTGTGATAAGTCGTTGTCATCCAATCTCATATTGCTTGATGGGCACGGCTTTTTCAATCCTCGGTACACTAGGATTTTACTTCTCTTTCCCTATATATACATATGTATAGTCATATTATTTTTTTCACACAAAACAAGGATAGAGAGTAAAGGAGAGAGAGAGAGAGAGAGAGAGAGAGAGAGAGTACTTATTGTACGTGAAAGAAAGAAGAAAAGTGTGGAAAGTCAAAGTTGCTTACATCATTTGTCACTAAAAAATCTTCCACCAAAACAGAGAAAAATATTTGATCGTGTATTCGCATTTTTAATATTCCAATAGAAAGATAAGATACTTTTGTGTAAATGTTTCATTTCCTTATACTTTTATGTTCAATTAAATGTGCATGAATTGTTAGTGGATCTCCGAGTTTTTTAAAAAGAGATATGAAATTCTACAGTTATATAAGATGACCTAAAATGAGTGTTGTTTGATCACCGATATACTCCATAAGAATATAGTGATATGATGTGTAGAATTTTTATTGCTATATAATTGCGTATGAAAACTGCACATATCTTACTGTGTGTTTTAAAATATTCACTCTTACATATTTTTACAAGTTAGTTCGAATAGATTTGAACAGTGGCTAGATGGTGCAGCAGACTGCCAGGGAATCGAAGAAAAGATAAATGAACACTTATTATTATTTTTATTTCCCTAGATTTATTTGTTTAGTTCAAAGACTCGTTTATTATTTAGTCAATTATTTGTGTTTAAATTTTAGAAACTCATATTCCACTTTTAAATTGATATTTATGATTAATAATAAAGAATTTATTTCATTTATGTCGTTCTGCATTTTATTACAAAGAAAAATGAGTTTTTCGAAATGCTCAAGTGATTTAAAAAAAATTTGGGGTGTTACACATTTTAATATTATTGTACAAAACATTCATACCTTTCATTTTTTGGCATTTTTCACCCATATGTTCACATTTCATTGTGAAAATCATCATTTTCATCTATTTTCTCAATTAAAAACTGTAAAATGACGAATATACACTACTATTTGAATAAAAAAAATAACAAATTGTAACTATACTCCCAAATTTTTCAAATAAATAGTACAAATAAATTCTAAATAAATTTATTTGTAATTTTTTAATTCTTTATTTGTACATTTTAAAAATTTTGGAAGTATAGCTACAATTTGTTGTTTTTTATTTAAATATGAGAGTATATTCATCATTTTGTAACTTTTAATTGAGAAAATGGATGAAAATGATGATTTTACAATATAATGTGAAAATAAGGATAAAATGCCAAAAAATAAAAAGTAAGGACGTTGTGCACAATAATATGGAAAGGTGAGGATGTTTTGTGCTAATGACCATTTTAATAATTTAGTTGGACTCGTTTGTAGTCTGTTTTAGAAATTTGGGAGTATAATTATAATTTATTGTTTAATTTTTAATTTTTTTTATTTAAATAGAAGGATATATTTGTCATTTTTACATTTTTTTTTTATTGAGAAAATGACATTTTCCGCAATGCAATGTGAAAATGCTAAAAATGAAAGGTATGGACGTTTTTCACAATAGCATTGAAAGGTATGGACATTTTGTGCTAATTACCCATTGTCAATAAATGATAGAGAGTGAGTTTAGCTCTTGAGATTCAAACCAACTCTTTATTTTTAATAATAAAATATAGCATTTTTTTGAAACTTTTTTTTTAAAGCAGGAGTTATCAGTATTTATCAAATCTGTTTCTTGAATTGTCAAGTTGCAAATAGTTATTTACCAAGATCTGATTATGAGTTATTAAATGGTAAAATGAATAAAAATTCACAATTGGAAAGGCTATTCCAAAAGGCCCCAGCTTATAATAGATCGATTTAAACATCATGAGTTGTCCCTTAATAAAACCAGTTGTTGCTGATACATTCTTCCCGAAATGCCGTTTTGGATGTTCCTCAAAGTCCCGGCTATTCAGGGAACGTGAGAAGTAGATGATTAAATAGAGAGTATTTTGTACTTGAAGAGTCTATTGGAGATAATCTTACACGTTAATAATCAACAATAATTAAAAAGAAATGAAAAATTATTCTTCAACACTATCGTCTAAACATATCTGAAATCGCCGCTACTATCTTTACCGATAAAATCAATAGTTGGCATTTGCAGTGAAAACTCTAACGCGCCTTCCAACTTCGTGGTAATATCAGTGAGATTTCTCCTTCTAGTAATTTTCGAATTGCAGAAATTTCGTGATTTTGGGGTTGCAAAATCTCGGGAAGAACCCATCCCCCGCCATCTCATCAACGTGCCTTTTCTACAATAATGATGAATGACATATTTTCTTATAAATGCACTACATTTTAAGTTGTATTATGGGTCTTCTATTTTCGATCCATTTGTGTTTATTTATTTTTGTTTCGATTTTATTTAGTTATTATAACTCTAATTATTACTTTTATACAAATTCTCTTATTTTCACCTAGGATTTGAGATCGAAATATGGCTTTTAAATTAAGTTTCAAATTAGCGGATGCTACCAAATGGAGTGAAGATGCCATACGTGAAAAAGAAGAGAGTCATAAAATGGTAGAGCTTGGTTTTACTTAAACGTAGAGAAATGGAAGAAAACTTCCATCTTAGCAATGAATCAAAACACGTAATCCCATTTAGAATAGAGATAGAAGCAATCTATTGAAGAAAATCAAAGCAAAATGCAGTTGAAAGTAGAGATATTTCTATAATTAGTTTGTTTCTCCTTTATTTCCCATTAATCTATTTTTTTTTAGTTATTCACTAGAATAATTAGTATCTAGAAGTTGATCCAGGGCAAGTGTTCAGATCTATTATGACATAGCTACAAGGCGCTCAACAGATCTAACCTTTATTCGTCATGACTTTTAAGTCCTTAACCATTTTCTCAGTACATTGTTATCCTTAATTTTCTATTTAATAATGGTTTCGTACAAAAATTTTGTTAGTGTGTTTAAAATTAAGGACAAATATATCTTAACTTTGTATTTATTTATTTGTTATTATTTAAAAATGTAAGAGATAAATAAGTCTTTTTACACACCTTTAATGGAATTTGTTGACCTCGATTTTTTTATGCACACATGGACAATAGATACCGGGCTCACTCGCGTCCACGCAAGCTAATTCTAGCATGCTTGGATAAATTACTAGAACCTGATGACATATATTAATAGGATTGTATAATAAAGAACACATACATCCAAGGTTAAGTATCTAGCTCAGGTATTGTAAAGTTGAAGAAAGGATGAAGTCTAGTTCAAACATATATTGTCGTATTATCCTTCAAATGATATTAAAGGGGTATCTATAGTGTTATAAATGAAACGATATCCATTGGATGATGAGGCATGTGACTTTATCTCCTTAACTGAACCATTCAATCTTAGGCATCAATTTGAGCTTACTAGCTTGTAGCGCATTTAATGCTCTTAAAATGGATAGCAACCCTAACAACTTATGCTGACAAGATTTTGATAAATCACTCATTATAGGGGTTACACCAATCAATCGAATAAGATTTTATTAATAAGAAATCTTCGAAGGAGATGGGTCATGAACAAACTTCGGATTGAACCTCCAAACTACAATCGCTTCAACGAATGGGCTTCAGTATTTTAGCTTCGCCACTTTGAAGAGACGCCTTGACCAGCCTCTTGTAGGATGCCACTCCACGCCTCTTGTTGGCGAGGCGTAATAATAGTCTCCCAAGTCCATGCATGATTATTTATGCTATGTGTGGACTTCTTTCTTGTGCAACGTGTCTTTATTAGGGCGGATGTTTTCCTGCCATAGTTAGGTTTTTGATACAAAACAATAGTCTCACAAGTCTAAGTATAGATATTGATATCATAGTTGGGATTTTAAATAGTAACCTGATCCCCATATGCTATCATGTTCTCATGAAGTGCTGGAGCTCCTAAATTGGTTTGAAAGTAACCAAAATATGATTGATAAGCTAAAGCTTCAAAGTGCTGAACTGTTGAAGCTTCTTAATTGATTTGAAAGTAGCTGAAATTTGATTGAAGATCTGAAGCGGCGAAGTGCTGAATTGCTGAAGCTCCCTGATTGATTTTAAAATATCTGAAATTTGATTGATGGGCTGAAGCAGCAAAGTACTAAACTGCTGAAGCTCCTTGATTGATTTGAAAGTGTGGTTGATATTCGCGTCAATGATTTTATATTTCGTACATTACCAAGAAAAGATAATTGGAACAGTTCAACTTTCGATATGTACATCAATCGTTACATTTAATGCGCAATGATGATTGCATGTTCGAGTTTTCAACTAACATGAGGATGTGTGCGTGCAACACAAACGTTAAGCTCAGACGTTGATGCCTAGGCCCATTTGAATTCAACGGCTCGAATTTTGTATGAAATGGATGTCTCTGATTAAGTGGATCTAGATCCAGTAGATGATATTCACTTGCATTGCCAATAAAATCCAAAACTTGCCATTTTAATGGTTTTTACTTTTGCAAAAATCCTTGAATCTCCCCAGATTCAAAACTCCTCCGGCCATTTCTGTTTCCCGACGATCTCACATTTCTAGAGATTCATTTTCCTCTTCAATTAGATAATTCTCTACTCCTGGACCATTTTCCATTCATCTCATCTTCCAATTTTCATCATTTTATTAGCTTCTGGTTCTAGTACTAGTACCCGAAGGTAAATTCTCAGGTGACAACCCCTGAGTCTAGGGTGAGCCTTGCAAGTGTTGGGGAACTAACCTTATCTGGTGGGTCGAGTGTGGATTTGTGGGCCATGAGTGAAGGGCCTATTGATTATGAGGTAGAGTGAGGAGGCTGCGAAAATCGCATCTGCTATAATCTCTGAGAAGTTTGCTGAAACTAGGGAGAAACATAGGATCCCGAATTCAATAGAACTCCTAGTACCCGAAGTCCATAAATGTGCCTATTATCCGAGGCTGGCATGTGCGGTTGTTAGTAAATACCCGTTTAAGGTAGGTATGCATCTGTCTCTACACCCATTTTTAAGAAAGGTATTGATCATCACCTATATGTTAGCACCGACCCAACTTTTGCCAAATAGGTGAAGCCAGTTAGTAGGGACTTATTTTCTCTAGAATGAGACCTTGCTTGGCGAGGACATGTCTCACACATCTTACAACAATTTTGCAAACCCCGTATACTTGGGAATGGAGAGTCGAAGTAGTGGTATTACATGACCCACTGGGAAGCCCATGACCCTTTTGTAGCGGAAGGAGTCCTGGTTTTGGGTGAAGGGTAGATTTCAGATTGTTGAGGAAGCTAAAGTCTTAGCAACCACTGTGTCGACCCAGTATTCTGAAGCTCATGAGTTGCTTTCTCCAAACTTATTCTTTTACTGTAATAACTGTGACTGATGTTGTTTGTCTCGTAGTTTCAGGATACTGGTTCTAGTTTTCCCATGATGAGTGGGATGTCATCGATGACATATACAGACCTCCTCATATGTCACACCATTTCGATCGTCCAATTGAACATAACAAATTCTTCTAAGACTTCGAATTGATGGCTTCCAATGGTAAATGTCGAACTTCTTAACTTCTACCTTGTCTTTTATCAACCCAACTAACATAGGTCTGTTGTCTTTGCAGAAAATTTTGACAAGAAGAAATACCCAACCTCTGATATAACTTCTATTTTGAAGGTCACATCTATTGTCAATTTTGGGGCTCTAAAGCCTTTCTTTAGTGTTGCCAAGCATGTCAAGGAGAAATTGGAGCGCCTCATTAAGAATCATGCTGAGAGGAGTGATGAGGAGGTGCTTAGGAGAAGGGGAAGGACAAAGAGAAAATGATGGAAGAACCTTAGAAGAAAAGGAAGACTTCCAAGAAGTTTGGCACATATGGTGCTTCGACAGCTCAACTACCTCATCCCCCACCACCTACCAAGATGATGCAATCATCCTTTTCGGCTGCAAAAGCTCAAAGGCAGCTAGGAAGGTCAATAAGGCTGCTAAAGAGATATAGTAGACCATTGAGGCGGTGGAAAAGACGTTGGAGGTGAGGACCCCTGGGAGATCAGGGAGGTTTCTAGTGATGATTAGAGAGGTTTTTAACGAAGCGGGATGAGAAGATTGCCCATGTAATGTTGGACATGCTACCATAAAAAATCCAAGTAGCAACTGTAAATTTTTACAAGTTCTAGACTGACAGGTAGCAAAATTGTATAGCCATCTACAATGTCGTAGATCTTACGATAACCCTAGTAAGTCAAAGTGTCAGGGCTTTTGGGGTTCCCCTTGAATGTTAGAAAGTTCTGAAGCACATTCAAATGCGCAACCTGGAGTCGATTAAAAAATTGGCACAAGATGAAGATGAGACCAAGAATTAGATGGCTAAAGCTCAGGCTCTTAATCCTCAGCATGCTGAAGAGGCGGCCAAATTGGATTCTCCCTCAGATGAAATCGAGTCTTTGAAGAAGGAGGTCCATAATTCACAGTGCGAGGTGGCTTCTTTTATAAAGAATGTGGAGACTTATAATAACCATCAGAGGCTTGCAATCGAGGGTCTGGAGAAGGCCAATTTGGATAACACTGGCCTTAAGGACCAAGCTAGGTTTTTTAGTCTCAACTGTTCTATTATGTGAATGTGGTGGAGCAGACCAAGGCTAATGCTCTGAAAGTGGGTAAAGAGGCGATAAAAGACTACATTTCCAAGTTTTACTTGACGGAAGAATATCAATGCTTCGACGCCTACTAGTAGAGGTTCGCCTATGTTGAGGTGGTACCATGGTAGAGAGGATTGAAGAAATTTATCTAGAACAGGATGCTGCCGAACTGAGGATAAAGTTCTAAGAAGAAGTGTGACTCAAACCCCAGCCGACGACGTGATAGAAAAAGAGGATGGTACATAAGTCAAATAAGAGGAATCTTTTGAGGAAGAAGCTTCGAACTAATAAGCTCATGTTGCTGAAGTGCCTACTACCGATGCGTTGGACTCCTAGCCACCTCTGGCATAATATAGGACTTTAAATTTTCTTTTCATATAATGGTTGAGGTCCTCATTTTTATATTGATCATTATTAATGAAAT
Source organism: Osmanthus fragrans (assembly GCA_019395295.1). NCBI lineage: Eukaryota > Viridiplantae > Streptophyta > Magnoliopsida > Lamiales > Oleaceae > Osmanthus > Osmanthus fragrans. Next base: position 24,299,633 of record CM033341.1, on the reverse strand, counting down.
TTATTTTGCTGTTCATTTTGCACTATTTTACCTTTTTACAAAGTATTGATGCTTCATTTATACTGCCTCGTTTAATCTCATAGAATATTATAATTAATCATGACCTCATGATAACATAATGGAACTTCCAAATTTGTCTAAGTCAAAATGCCATAACTTTCAATACACAAATGAACCCCGTCAAGAATTGGGTATGCCATCTGAAACTTCATGGCTCTTATTAATTTCCATTTTTGAGGAATTCTCTACATGGTGGATGGTTCATCCATCCAGGGGCTTCTCTCATGATGTTTAACTTCGTCATGGGGAGGCATGTGATGTATACTTTGGAGAATTAAAAGGTCTCCTTTGGGATCCGACCCTCTTCTCCGAAGCACCCATGCTTTCCCACGTGGTAAATGGTTAATCCATGCAGGGGCTTCTCCCATGACGTTTAGCTTCATCATGGGAGGCATGTGATGTACGTTTTGAAGAATTAAGAAGTAAACTTCTTTGGGATCCAACCCGCTTCTTAGAAACGCCCACACTTTTCCACATTGTAGATGGTTCATCCATATATGGACTTCTCCCATGACATTGAACTTTGTCATTGGAGGCATATTATTTGAGGGATTTTTTTTAACAAAACACATTTTATTGAATAACCGAAAATATTACATAAGTTGGGAAAAATCCTCCAACTAGACATAGTTAGTTCAATGGTAATATATTCTAAGGTGCTTTATGTTCCATTGATGAAGTTGTGTCATCCCATCCAGGTCTTCTATTCTATAATCATCGGGTCGCAGTTCTTCTTTAATGCAATATGGGCCTTCCATATTAGGACTCAACGTGCCTACTCCCGACTCTTTTGGGGAAATGAAAACTCTTCGAAGCACTAGGTTATTTATCCGAAAAGATCTCTATTCACCTTCGCTTTGTAGTAATGGGTCATCTTCCTCTAATATGTGTCCAACTTTATTTGAGATTCATCACTCCTTTCGCCAAGGAAAATCAAGCTCACACTTTTTCAACTCGTTATTGGATATTTAATTGAAGTGCAATCAATGGGGAGAAAGTAATCCAACTTCTACCGAGCTCATAGTCTCAGTACCATAAGCCATGGAAAATGGGATTTCTCTAGTAGAACTTCAACTTGCTGTCCGAATAACCTATAATACCTCTGGTAGCTCATCGACCCATGCCTCCTTGGAGGTATCGAGTTTTCTTTTCAAGGTGTACTTGATGCTTTTTTTACAGCCTTCACTTGACCATTTGCTTGGAGTGGTGATGTATAGAAAATTGCTTCTTGATCCCAAGTTCCTCACATAGAACCCTGACCTTTTTATTATCAAATTGTCGCCCATTGTCTGATACAATCGAATGGAAAATTTCGAACCGACATATGATATTTTTTCGCAAAAATTTGAAAATGTTGGCTTTTTTAATTTTGGTCAGGGACCCGACTTCAACCCATTTAGTGAAGTAGTCAATGGTGATGATAACAAAGTTGCACTATTCCTATTCTTAGGTAAGGGGGTTATGAGGTCAATTCCCCATTTGGCGAACGACTATTGTTAACAAGTAGTAAAATGACTTTTTTAGTCCAAATATTGTCCCACAGAGATTGTACTAATTCAAGTTCAATTTAGCTTAGCCTTAAAAAAACTATGAAAATTTATGGTTTTTCTAAAATTAAATTGTAATATCTTAGATTATGTATAAATGCACGAGCTAAATTAATTAAATTCAATGCAACGTTATAATTAAATGCAAGTTTTAAAAAAATAAGATGATGAAAAGCGTACTAGAGTATCCGAATCCCCTTAAATCAATTCCCTTTAACCTCTAAGCTTTCAATTTGACAACACAATTCAATCTTAAAGATCAATATTCCTAACTTATTTAACAATCTCTCTTGAGAAGAATTAAACCTATTTTTACGTGTGACCTAACTATATTTCTATGACGGATGCGAACATATAAAAATACATTAAAGATTTATGACTACTTAAAGATCACGTAAAACAGAGCGATATATTTCTATCCTCCATCGGACTCTACAACAATTGACACTATGTCTAACTTATCTTCAATCTTTCGAAAGTAAGACAAGCCACAAAACTCATACAACTATTGTGCATATAATTGTAAATAAAATTAAATAAATGTCAATTATTCAATAATTGAAAACATATTTTAAACGTCAAAATAAATAAAATTAGGATTTAAATATTCATAATACAAGGTTCATCAAAATTTCTAGCACAAAAAAATTTAACCTAGCATAATGTCGGAATTAAATAAATAGAAGTGAAAAGACATCATTAAAGATCGACTAAATGTGATTAATTCTCGCTCAATTGTTGATGAATTATTATACAAATATTTGAAATAATTACGTCTCCTCAGCTACTGCCCATCCTCCAATTCTGTCCAATTTCCAAAGTTGTCGCCATTTTATATGCTAGTTCCTGTGTGCGTGTATATAACTTTCTCTTTTTCCAACCTAGCCGTCGTTTTCTGTGGGTGTGTATATATTCAGTTCAACCTTTTCGCCATCTTCTTTGTGTGTATGTAATTTTCTCTTTTCCAATTATTTTGTCTCCAGGAGCTGTCGCCAATGTTTTTCAATTTTCAGCCCTCTCCTCCTTTTGTTGTCTCTGGATGCATGTGTGTGTGTGTGTGATTTCATCAGCCGACAGCCCTTCAAAAATGCAAAAAAAAAAAAAAAATTCAATTGTGATTCTTGTTTTTTCAATATAAAGAAGTCCAGACCTAATTAAATTTGAGTTCCAATCAAAGTGTGTCAAAGCCCATTTTGATAACAATTTCCACTCTTTTTTCTGCTCTATTAAATTTTAGTTTGCACTCATGTCCAACAATATTTTAGAGTGTGCATTCTAGCCCTCAAATCCAATTAATTGTGCTACAAACATCTTTCTTTAGTTCAATTCAAGTCCTTCAATTTTCAAAATATAGAATTTGATCCCCAAACTTTCCTTTCAATGCCTAATTTATCCTACTTTTTTCAATTGCTTCAAACGAGTCCATCACTAAAAACAAAAGAAAATTAACCCAAATTAAATAGAAATTAATAATTTGATAACATAAAAGTTTAATAATATGGCATAAACAAATGCACAAAACGCACTTATCAAATACTCCCAAACGAAAACTTTTATTCGTCCTTGAATAAAACAAAATAGAACTTAGTTCTAAATTTCTTACTACCCCAAGCATATCACAAATAAAAGATTCAAAGTGATATGATCTGGGATAGGCAATCACTTGGCCGAGCTTTGGAATCCAAATTGTTAAAGTTAACAATTTTAGGAGCAAGTCTTATGAAGAGATCGAATGCCAAAATGATTGGGAGCAACTTGGTTCAAGCCAAAGAAAAAGAGGTCAGATTCGTAAGCTATGCGGCCGCATAGCATACCTTGATTGCGACCGCATGCACCACGGCAGAGAAGTTCAAGGCTGCCAAGGTCCCTTTTATGCGACCGTATATATTTTAACTATGCAACCGCATATGCTAACTTGTGGACGAGTTTTTCTATTTTTCGCAAGTTTCCATATTTTGATAGAATTCTTATTTTGGGCAAATTTGTTATTTTAGGACTCTTTGATTTCGTATTTTTCATATTTTTTAGGATTTATTGTTTTAGTATAAATAAGTTTTCTATTTCATTGTAAGAGAACTTTTGATTATGAATTAAATTATAGTTTTGCTTTTCTCTTTGTTGATGGACAAATCTAACTTATCAAATATTTAATTATATTTGAGGCATTCAAATATCAGATCGTGGGTACTTTATTGCGTAATCAAGAGATTCAACGCATCTTTATTATCGTTAGGTTTTTTGCTTCACTTCGTTTGATTCAAGTCCAAAACCTAGAACTTATCAAATGATTATGCAACCTTTGTGACATTCGCAAATCGAGGTTCGTTGGTTTTATGATCAAGAGGTCTTTCAAACTTCGTTCTTACTTGCTTGCTTGGTTCAATAATCTCCGGGTCGAGATCCTATCGTCTACAACCTGAATTTGGGCTTTCCCAACGTTTTCAAACTAATTCCGCGAGTTCCATGATATTCCCCTAACCGGGATCTCATCAAGTGGTATCAGAGCTCGAGCTCCAGATTCAAGTTCTACCTTTGTTTTAATTTGTTGTTGAGTTTTTGTTTTCCTTTCTTTTTGTGTTTTTCGTGTTCTTATGTCCAGTAAATTTTTCTGAGTCTTTGATCCAAAATTTCAAAATAAAAAGAGTCAACAGTTGTTTTTATACTCAATTTGAGTCCAAATTAACTTCTATTTTCTTTGTCGTTCTCGTAGTCAAATTCTTGAATTTGTAAAAAAAAATTACTATTCACGGGTACTGTTCAAGTCCGAAAATTAAAAAAAAAAACTTCTTTTTATTTCTTGAAAATTGTCAAAATATCATACTTTCTTTTCTAAATTCAAAAATCTATTTATGTTCAGTGAGAATCCAAATTCAAGAACCACTTTCTTGAATTAAATTCTCACTCATCCAATTCTCCAATTCTTTTCTTGCGTCTTCTTGATTACGCCCACATTATGGATGGACTATGATTGGAAATTTATTTTCCAAACTCCGTGTTTTATGGGTAGTGTGGTATGTAGTTTAGCTATTGATAAGGAGCACACGTCAAACTTGGCTAGCATCACTATAGTTGAAAAATTGAGATTACCTTTGCAACAACACCCTAGGCCTTATAGAATGACTTGGTTGAAGGACTGTGGGGAGGTAAATGTGACTAAGCAGGTTCTAGTAAACTTCACCATTGGAAGATATAGCGATAAAGTTTGGTGTGATGTGGTATCGTTGAAATATTTTCATATCTTGTTTGGGAGGCCTTGGAGGTATGAGAAGAAGGCTGTTTATGATGTGGGTAGGAATATATATATGTTTCTTTAGGATGGGAAAAAAAAAACTTTAGTTGGCTTGACATTAGAACAGTCCCTTGCAGATCAACTCAAAGTGAGAAATAAGGAAAGAGAGCATTCAGAAAGAAGAGAAATAGAGAGTAAAAATAAGAGTGAGAAAGAGATAGAAAAAGAAAATGAGAGTAGAGAGGTGGTAAAAAAAATGAAGTGGAGCCACAAGAGGTAAAAGAAAGTGAGTCTTTAGAAAGAAAAGAAAAGTCAGAAGAGAGTTTACAGGAAAATAAAAGTGAAGTTGAGAGGGCATTAGTGAGAACTAACAATCCCCTCCCTAGTTTTGCTATTTCTATTTTGCAGGTTTCTAAAAATATTGGCATCCATGAAAGCGAGCCTATTGGAATACCACCTAATCCAGGCACTGAGCATCGGCTTGTGGGTAAAATTAATAAGCCCTACCTCTGTTTGGATATCACTTTAATACTGGAGGTTGACTTTTTGATTCTCGAGGAGGCAATGGAGTTTCAAAGGCATTGGGTAGAGTTTATTTGCAGACAGTTGCAATACCTGGTTGATGAGATGGGAAATTTCATATGCAAAAGGTTGAATGAGGAAGATGAGTTGAGGGGTAAAATTAATAAATTGGGAGTGGCATTGTCACAAGTGTTAAGGTCAAGTAAAATAAGGATAAGGCACAGTCATTCATCAAATGGAGTTGCTATTGGAGCATTTCAAACTTGTAAGATCAAGCAGTCAAGGCGAGCACATTTTGATCTATGTAATGGTGATTGGGTCTACATTCAAAGGAGATGAGTTCGAAGTCAAAGGAGGTCCAAATTGCATCCGAAAGGTTATGGGCCATTTCATGTTCTTGCCATGATCGGCAGTAAGGGCTATAATATGGGCATTTAAGTTATGGATTAGAGGTCGAATCCTTTCGAAGAGAGAGGTGATGATATGATCCGGGACAGGCAATCACTTGGCCGAGCTTTGGAGTCCAAAATGTTAAAGTTAACCATTTTAGGGGCAAGTCTTATGAAGAGATCGAAGGCCAAAATGATTGGGAACGACTTGGTTCAAGCCAAAGAAAATGAGGTCAGATTCGTAAGCTACTTGGCCGCATAGCGTACCTTGATTGCGACTACATGCACCACGGCTGAGAAGTCCAAGGCAGCCAAGATCCCTTCTATCCGACCGCATATATTAACTATGCGGCCGCATAGGCTAACCTTTGGAAGAGATTTTCTATTTTTCACAAGTTTCCATATTTTGATAGAATTCTTATTTTAGGCAAGTTTGTTATTTTAGGACTCTTTGATTTCATATTTTCCATATTTCTTAGGATTTATTGCTTTAGTATAGATATGTTTTCTATTTCATTGTAAGAGAACTTTTGACTATGAATTAAATTATAGTTTTGCTTTTCTCTTTGTTCTTGATGGACAAATCGAACTTATCAAATATTTAATTATATTTGAGACGTTCAAATATCAGATCGTGGGTTCTTTATTGTGTAATCAAGGGGTTCAACATATCTTTGTTATCGTTGGGTTTTTTGCTACACTTCGTTGGGTTCAAGTCCAAAACTTAGAACTTATCAAATGATTAGGCAACCTTTGTGGCGTTCGCAAATCGATGTTTGTTGGTTTTGTGATCAAGAGGTCTTTCAAGCTCCGTTCTTACTTGGTTGCTTGATTTAATAATTTTCGGGTCAAGATCCTATCGTCTACAACCTGAATTTGGGCTTTCCCGACGTTTTCAAACTAATTCCACAAGTTCTATGATATTCCCCTAACCGGATCTCATCACAAAGTTGAATTGCTTACCATATGCCTCATGTTCAAATTTAAGCAACACTTTAGAAAGGTCTAAACAACATAAAAAATTAATAAAAATCCAATGCTCGACTTAGTGTGTGTGTTAGAGAGAGAGATTAGCCAATATCAAACTCACACCCTTACTAGAACACAATTAATAAAGTGTTTTTTATATATTCACAATCTCAATCCTCTTGTGGTCATTGTTTCTCGCACCTCTTCTGCAAAATCACTCCTTATGCTTTTGTCTACAATCCCGAGATATTTCTGGCACATGTGATTTTCTAAAATTTATTAAAGGAAAAATTGCAACGACGGTCTCTAACTTTTGCCTTTTTGCGTACTTTACCATAACCTTCACTTCGTACCACTCATAGTCTCAAACCTTTAAAAAAATATGCATTTGAGGTTCAAATGGATGGTTTGGCCATTAGTTGACCAAATAATTGACCTTGACCACAGATTTGACTAATTTAAAAGGACAAAAGGGTAACTTTACATTTTTGTACATAAAATAATTAAATAAAAAATAAAAGGAATTTACCCCAGCCCCCTACACCTAACCACTCACGCCCATCCTACTCCACCCCACCCTCATGAAAACATAAAGGCTAATAGTCGACATTGTCTTCTTTCATAACTCTCACCCACACCGGTAGGGCCCAAAGGTCGATTGTCACCGGTACCCACAACGCCGATAACGCTTCCCAAAGACTCTCGCCACCTCTCAAAGGCCGATGAGTAAAATATGAAAACAAAAATGTCGATGTGTAGAATATGAAGTCAAAATCAGAGCAATTTATGACACAAATGGATCAATTGAGGGTGTACCCATCATCGTTCAGTGTTGCCGAGGGATTGTAGGTTGAATTTGGTGGGAAAAGAGCTTCAATTTCATTAGTTGGAAGAGGTAGAATTCCCCAGTTAGCGAGATTTTTTGGGCAAAATTGCAGTCCAAAATTGGGTCAGTTAGGGGCATCAATTGAAGCAATTGAGAACATACTAGTGGTCGTATGATGCTGGTAATGATTTGTGTGTTGCAAATTTTGTGAAAAAACATTCCCAAACCTGTCAATTGAAGGAGACACAATTACTTCGTTTTGCTGTCGAGACAGACCTCTATCAAACCGAGCTATTTTCAGATGATGTCTTACCATGAGTTGGAGCACCTGGGTGAGGCGAATCGATTAGCAGCGATGCACGATCGTATATGTCACCGGAGTTGCCGGATTTTTTTTGGACTGCGCGACTCTCATGACTTGAAGGGTTGATTTTGATATCCATACGATGTTGTTTGTCCATTTAATTGTGTGAGATGTGTTTGTAGAATGAGGTAGTCGATTAGGGGATGAAATTTCGACGGATTTCATAGCCTACAATTGCTCCTTTTTTTTCTTCTCGTTTTTGGTTTTTGGTCTTTTGATTTTCGATTGTGTTGTGGGCTCGAAGGTGACAATTGTGAGTGGATGGTGGTGAGTGAGAGTGTTGTGATGACGATGGTGACGATTTCTGATAAGGTATCATCGGAGAAGACGGCATGCAATGCTGTTTTGATTTGGGGGGTTGGGAAGGGATGGGGTGGGGTGAGTTTATATTTATATTTATATTTTTGGGTTTTTAAATTATTTTTAACATATTTAATATGATAAAAATATAAAGTACCATCTTACCCTTTTTCAATTTGGTCAAAATTAATTAAAATTTGACATTTATGGTCAACTAACGATCCAATGGATGGACCTCAGATGGATATTTTTGAAACGTTTGAGATTTTATGTGGTACAAAATGAAAGTTGGGGTAAAGTCTGCAAAAAAGTAAAAAGTTAGGGAACACTACTACAATTTTCTCTTTATTATAATGCATTTTTCACACAAGTGATTAGAATTAGATACTTATAAACCTAGACGGAATATGGTAAGTATTTCTCAAAGTCACACTGCCAATTTCTAGAGTTCAAATCTCAAAGTCTTTACCAGGCACATCTCACTTTTGATAATCTAAATCCTTTTTTTTTTAATTCTTTTAACATCTCTTCTGCAAGACTTCTCTTTATTAAACTTCCTAAATGGCCTATGTAACGAGATTTATGCTAATAACTCCCAAATCAGATTACTATAGGGCACCAAGTTTTTAGATACCCTTACATACTTAATAACTCGAGTCAAATAGGCTAAAGAGAGTTAGAAAATTGATCACTTTTTCTTTTGATATGAAAATCTAATTTGTCATTATTTTAACGTCTTATATGCAAAACTTCTTTCCATTAAACTTTCTAAATGATCCGTGTATCGAGCTTTAAGCCAATGCTTCCCAAGTCAGATGACTAGATGGCATCGAATTTTTAGAGACCCTAACAGGCTTAATCACTCAAGTCATAAACACTACGAAAAGAAGTAACATATGCATGAGATTTGATTTTTTTTAAATGATTAATGCCCATTTTAGACTCTTTAAATCAAATTCTTTCAACTGACACTAGGATTTGAGAACGCCAAACCATCAAACTTCTATCAACTCAAGCTCTAACATTCCCACCCCAAACTAATTTTTAGTTTCTATATAAAGGATTTGGAAATTTTATTCAAACCTAGGTCAACAACATCAACAATTAAATCTACTTAATCAAATCGTGCCCCAACATACGTGATACGTTAATATGGCTATGTGCTCTAATAATCAAGTCTAATATGGATAAGTTTTCAAGTAAAAGCCTAAGTTATGGTGTTGTCCAACTCTAGCTAAATATGTACTCAATTCAAACAATAAATATTATCATAGGCGGCAAGTCGTTCCAAGATAATTAGATACTTTTTTAGAGTTATTACTTATTATAGAGACCCAAACAACAGTTGAAAAATATGTATTCCAAGTAACCTAATATTTACCTACCCCCTACATTGTCCCCAATGAAGAGGTAAAAATAATCAAAGTAAATGAGTAAGGATCAGAAACTCCCCAGGGTAGATATGGATGAATCGAAAGATTAGATTGATCTGGCTGGTAGACGTCATGACAATTGCCAATTTTCTCTGTAGCTAGGCTTTAATTTTTTTATTTCAATAATTTAAAACAAATATCAATGATAGCATATTAGGTTTCAATATTTGCAATAAATTCATACCAAGAAAGATTGGAATCTAGGTGCAACCTTAAGAATGCTTATCACATTAACGTAAGCTTAATAAAATGCTAGGATGTTAACGATGAGATTAAGTAAAAATGAACCCAATAAGTAATCATGCCTAAGTTACTAATGCAAGTCTTAAAGTATTATCTAAAATGTGTTAAAAATCATTTAAATGCATGAGTTCCTAAATATAGTCATAAAAAATGCAAATCCTAAATCTATATATAATGGAATGAGCAATAAGAATAAAAGTTATAGAATGAGAAAATGGGTTACCTCCCATCAAACGCTCAATTTATAGTCTAGAGCTCAACTTGTGGTTCATTCACGCTGGTGTTGTAAGATGAATGATTGATTTTTCTTTCGAGAATTCACTGTTCCAATATGGCTTTAACCATGTCCATTAACCTTAAAGGTTCATTTGCTTTCATGAGTGATTTCAATCACCCCATAAGGAAATACTTTGGTAATCGTGTAGGGCCCTGACCACCTAGACCTCAATTTACCCGGAAAAACTTGAGTCTAGAATTGTACAGTAAGACTTGTTGCCCAACCTCAAACCTTCTTCTTTGAATGTGCATGTCATGCCATTTTTTGGTGCATTTATTGTAGAGCCATGCGTTCTCATAAGCTTCTAGTCGAAACTCATCCATTTCATTCAACTGAAGTAATCTCTTTTCACCAGCTGCCTTCAAATCAAAGTTTAAGTTCTTGATTTCCTAGTAAGCTTGGTGCTCCAACTCAACTAGTAAATGGCACGTTTTCCCAAAAACCAAACAATAAGGAGACATGCCTATAGGTGTTTTGAAAGTCGTTCTGTAAGCCCACAAAGCGTCGTAGAGTTTCTTAGACCAATCATTTTCTCGAAAAACTCATTGTTATCTCCAGTATTCATTTTAATTCCCGATTAAAGATTTTAACTTGCACGCTGGTCTGAGGGTGATAAAGGGTAGCTATACGGTGTCGAACGCCATATTTAGTCAACAAGGACTCAAATTGGCGATTGCAAAAGTGTTTGCCCCATTACTTATAATAGCTCGAGGTGTGCTATAATGGGTAAAAAATATGCTTTTTTTAGAAACCCAATCACCACCTTCACATCGTTGGTTCGAAATGCTACTGCTTCCACCCATTTGGAGACATAATCAACTGCAACAAGTATATGCTGATTCGAGAGCGATAAATGGAATGGCCTCATAAAGTCAATCTCCCCATACATCAAAAAGCTCTACCTCAAGAATGTTATTTAGAAACATTTCGTTCATTCTCTAGATATTTCCCGTGCACTGACATGTGTCACTCGTCTTTACAAACTCAAACATCAAAAATATTGAAGGCCAATAGAAACTAGACTATAGAATTTTAGCGACCGCCTTTGATGCACCAAAGTGTCCAGGATAGGAGGATGAATGACACTGCTCGAGTATTTGAGGGCCTTTTCTTTAAGAATACACCTCCTAATCATCTGATGTGGACCTCACTTGTAGAGAATAGGATCCTCTTAAAAATAGTACTTCAAGTCAGAAAAGAATTTCTTCTTTTGATGACTTAGCCCCCGTTTGGCCCCCATTAAATTACATTTTATTTTTCTCTCTTATTTTTAATCACTCATTCTTCCATAAGATAATGTTACGCGTAAACCAAAAACTTTTCCGCCTTTTTCAACCATTCATTTTTCAAAAAAATTATATTCCACCCATTTTCATTTCAAAAAATGGGAACCAAACAGATGCTTAAATAGTTTGGTAGAATGAGGGACTTAGCCAAATAATTCACTATATTTGCATACCATGGTGCATCCTTTACATTGAAAATATGTTCATTTGGAAAGATCTCATTTATATCCACTGTTTTTTCATGTTTTCCATGCTCAAGTTGGGACAAATGGTTAGCTACTACGTTTTCACTTCCTTCTTGTCTCTTATCTCCAAATCAAATTCTTGTTAGAGTAGTACCCATCGGATCGGTCTTGGTTTTGTATCTTTCTTTGTCATCAGGTATTTTAAAGTTGAATGGTCTATATAGACTATTACCTTTGATTCAACAAGATAAAATTGAAATTTGTCAAAAGCATAGACTACAACTAAAAGTTCATTATCAATCGTGGTGTAGTTTAGCTGTGCATCATTTGATGTCTTGCTTGCATAATAGATCACATAAAAATTTATCTTCTTGTTGTCCCAATACTACTCCCACTGCATAGTCATTTGTATCACACATTAGTTCAAAGAGTAAGCTCCAATCTGGTGCAACTATTGCTGGTGCTGAAATTAACTTATATTTTAGAATGTTGAAGGCCAATAAACATTCTTCAAAGAAGTAGGAACATCTTTAACTAGCAAATTGCACAATGATTTAGTGATATTAGAAAAGTCTTTGATGAAGCGACGATAAAATTCGGCGTGACCAAGGAAACTGTGAACACCCTTGATTGAGGTCGGAGGTGGTAATTTCTCAATAACCTGAATCTTTACCTTATCCACTTCAATCCATTTAACTAAAATTAGATGTCCCAACACGATGCCCTCTCATACTATAAAATGACACTTTTACCAATTTAGTACCAATTTTGTTTCCTTACATCGCTGTAAGACCAATTTTAAGTGATTAAGACACTCATCAAATGAATAACCAAAATTTGAGAAATCATCCATAAAGGCTTCTATGAATTTCTCCACCATAATAGAGAAGCTAGCAATCATGCAACGCTGAAATATAGTGGGGCATTACATAGACCCAATAGCATCCTATGATAAGCAAAGGTATCGTAGGGACAAGTAAATGTAATCTTCTCTTGATCATCGGGCGCTATCAGAATCTGATTGTAACCGGAGCATGCATCAAGAAAGCAATAATGGGTGTGACCTGTTAACCTCTCCAAGATTTGATCAATAAATGGAATGAGAAAGTGATCATTTCAAGTGGCAGTGTTGAGTTTGTGATAATCAATACAAACTTTCCATCCCGTAGTAGTTCTGGTGGGAATCAGTTCATTTTTCTCATTCTTTACTACTGTGATACCCAATTTTTCGGCACAACCTGAACAAGACTAATCCATACACTATTTGAGATAGGATTAGCGATGACAATTTTGCTCACCTGGCTCTGGCTACCCGTAAAGCCCTAGCCGATCAGGCTCAAGGCTCCATAGAACCAAGTCGAAACTCGGGCTGATCCCCATTTTGGGGTGTCGACCGAGCCAGCCTGTATGGCTTGTAGGGTTGACATATAAAAAAAGATGGCTGCCTATTTAAAGGCAACTGTGTAGTTATATATGTATAATAAAAATCGAGGCTTGGGTCGAGCTTCGATTTTTTGGTCTAGCCCGGGCCTCTAGTTTCGGCTCACAAGCTAGCTTGCTTCGACTCGTTGACATTCCTAGATAGGATAGATGATCCCTGCATCTAAAATCTTCAACACCTTTGTGATGACTACCTCTGGTTGTCTATACTTGGTCGAAAATTATCCTCTATGAGAATTTTATGCATGCAAAGTGTAGGGCTAATCCCTATTATTCAGTGATAGACCACCTAATAACTGTCTTATTTTCTCTGAGTACCCTTAGCAATCTCTCTTCTTCAAGCTTACTGGTGGAATTTAAAATAATTATAGGTAATGTGGACTATTCTCCCAAGTAGGCATAACGAAGATGAGGTGGAAACTGCTTGAGCTCTAACTTAGGGGGCCATTGAATTGATGGCAAATGCTTTGATGGACCCATGCCTAATTTCTCAAAGTGTGGTCTGCGTCTATATGGAGGATTAGCTTCAAGTTATTTTGCACATATCTCAATCTCATTAGAATCAGAATAAGTGGAATGAGAGTGAAAAATGCACACCTCATATGGTTCTGGTGGATTATGCAACGGGAAGATGTCATGAATTGCCTTGTCAATCACATCAATCTGAAAGCAAATGTCTAATTCAGATGGATATTTTATGGCCTTGAGCACATTAAGAGGGTGTTTGAGAGTGATTTTTGGGGTAAGAATTGATTTTTGAATAGTGATATGATGGGAAATGTGTGGTTGAAAAAGAAGAAAAAGTTATTGATGTAATAGAAAATATTATTTTATTGAAAAATGTGTAGTTGAAAATGAGAATTGATTGAAAATTGATTTTCAAAATCTGTACCAAACAGGTCCTAAATTTGACATGTTCTTCACCAAGCCTAAAAAATAGTTGACCTTTTGGTACATCAATAAGAGCTCTACCAGTAGCTAAAAATAGTCTACCAAAAATAAGTGGAATGTCCTTATCCTCTTTCACGTTAAGAATGAGAAAGTCAGCTGGAAAGACGAATTTGTCCACTTTCATCAAGATATCTTCAATGATTCCCATTGGGTACGTGATATACTAATCAGCTAGCTGTAAAGTCACTATAGTTGTATTAGCCTCCTAGTGGCATCAAGTTAATACTTACACCTAGATCACATAAAACTTTATCAAAATAATAATCGCCTATAGTGTAGGGTACAACTAAACTCTCTGGATCTTTTAATTTGGAGGTAGCTTACTTTGTATTCTAGTATTGCACTCTTCGGTCAACATCACTATTTCATGTTCATCCAGCTTACGTTTGTTAGATAAAATATCCTTCAAAAATTTGGCGTAACTAGGCATCTGAATGAGAGCATTAGCAAAATAAATGTTGAGATGAAGCTTCTTGAAGATCTCAAGGAATTTTGTATACTGCTTGTCTAACTTATGTTTTTATAGTCTCTAAGGAAATGGAATCGAAGACTTGTATGGTTCGATAGGAGCAATTGCCTTAATCCGCGGTATATCTAAACTCTCTTTGACAGATGTATCTGTTGTTTGTTCAGTCTGTTCCACATGCTCCTCATCATTAGAATGTACTTTTTCTTTATTTGCAACTGGCTTCTTAACATGAATGTCTGATAATTGGACCACTTCTAGTAGTAATTGCTTTGACATGTTCATTAGGATTAGGAACATCATGGTTTGAACTCATTTTTCCAATGACTAAATTGTCACAAATTATAACTCATTGTTCTAGGGCTACCACTTGTTCTTTATTCAAGAACAAATCCTTTATTAAGAGGGATGCCCAACAATTTTCTGGCAAGCTTTTTCCAAGTGAATGTTTGTGGTTATAGTGGCATTTTTCACATACGAAACTAATATGGCGACCTCGATTTTTGTATACATATGTGGACCGTAGATACTTAGCCCACTTGCTTCCATGCAAGCTAATTATAGCACGCTCGAACAGATTCCTAGTCAACAAAATGTTACAGGGTTT
Source organism: Osmanthus fragrans (assembly GCA_019395295.1). NCBI lineage: Eukaryota > Viridiplantae > Streptophyta > Magnoliopsida > Lamiales > Oleaceae > Osmanthus > Osmanthus fragrans. Next base: position 24,284,539 of record CM033341.1, on the reverse strand, counting down.
GGAGGAGGGAAAAGCTTTTTAACGTGAGATAAAAATATTTAGGTTCAGTATCTAGCTCAAATATCGTGAAGTTAGAGAAATTATGAGGTCTGGTTCAAATGTATATTGTTGCATTATCCTTTAAATGATACAAAGATGTGATTTTTATAGTGTTACACATGAAATGATATTCATTGGATGAGGATGTACGTTACTTTATGTCCTTAGCTGAAGCATCCTATCTTAGATATTAATTTGACATCACTAGCTTGTGGCGCATTTAATGTTTTTAAAAGAAAGTAGCCACCCTACAACTTAGCGCCTGTCTGTTTCCAATTTTTCGCCTGACAAGAATGAATTTTGTGACCGTTTTCTGTGCAACACATGGGTCCCATTGAAAGATATAAACTCAAACATTTCGGCTGTCTCCTCTTAAAAACGGTTTGAAAAGTAATTAAAATTTACGCACAAATTTCATCTAGAGAGGAGTTTATACTAACAAGATTTTGACATATCACTTATTACAAGGGTCACATCAATCATTCGAATAAGATTTTATTAATACGAGATCTTCGAAGGAGGTGGGTCATGAACAAACCTTGGATTGAGCCTCCGAACCACAATCGCTTCAATGAGTGGGCTTTGGTATTTGAGCTTTGCCACTTTAAAGAGGAGCTTTGTCACCTTGTGTGGGATGCCACGTAGGCTTTATGTGGAGCCTCGATGCCAATGCATAATAGAATTTTTGGAGAAAAATCGTCATTAGTGACAATATGTGCTAATTAATGAAAAATGTGCATAAGAATGTGACAAAAAAAATTAGAGACATAAGTATAACAACAAATAAAGATTATGGATATGGTGTCAATATACCAATCACGAATGGGTGGATAGACAAATTCATACACTGAACCAACCAATGAATGGTTACTATTCAAAGCTCCTTCGGTTATATATTGTCCCAAAGGTTTCAAAAAGTTATAGTTAGTGGCAGATCCATGGGGTGGCGAGTTAGGACGACCACTCTAGTTGGATCCGTCGGAATGTTCACTACCGCCAAGCACTGGTTGCAGTGCAGTTGCAACTTGTAGAGCAGAATGCATAGATCTGAGAGACGCCGGGGGAGAGAAGAAAGAAGAAGAGATGATGTTGGGCTGCCTGTGTGATGACTTGGGCTTAGTTGGGGCGGGTTTTTTTTTTAAAAAAAAAAAAACCAGGCCCAATAATCAGCCCATGAAGATGGATAATACCCGGCTTTAGCAATTACCAAACCCTCGTTCACTTCTCTTTCTCCATGCTTTGCTGCCTGTGATTTACGAAGTACGGACCTGCTGCTGTCAGTTGTTGTTGCTACTGCTACATGCTGTCGACGCCGACGCCAACTGTGTAAGCGTCTTTCTGTTTCTGTTTTTTTGGCGAATACATTTATGAATTTGGAGAAAAGAACAAGAAGATTAGCATTTCTATTTGTGTTGCTTCATCATTCGAATACTTTGTGTTTGTTTGACCAAAATTTAGGGGACACATAATTGTGGGTGCTTATTGCTAGCTTTTGAATTGCTGTAAAATGGTTTAATTTGCTTTAGTTTTCTTATGATTAGCCTTTTTGAATTTAGATTGAGCTTTTGAATGAGGAATAGTTTATGGTTAATGAATTTGCTGCGAGTTGTGTCTATATTAACTACAAAAAAAAAGGGGAAATCTTTTTTCTATTTCTTTTCTTTCCTGAAGTCAAGGATGAAGAAACTAAAGTTTTTCGTTACATCAAAGTATGACTGACATAAAAAGATTCATGTAGTCGCCTTTGGATTCATTGCTAACAAGGCGTAGTTTGTTTTTATTGTTAAAGTCACACATTTTGCCCTTTGTTATAGTATATTTTTTGGGATTGTTTCTATAGTTTTAATTTGAAATCCTTTAAAAATATTTGTTCAATAAATCAAGATATTTGTCCCCAACATCATCTAGTCTCCAATCATATTCTATTGCCCTTCAATAAAAAAAATATTATTTTCAATAAGAAAACAGTTCTTAATTTCACGTTTCATTCTACTTTTTTTTTCCCTTGGGAATGCTTTCCATTTTGAATGTCACAAAAAAAAAAAAAAAGTAAATAAAAAAAGTTCATAAATATTAAAGGCGTAAATATTGAATAACTGAATAATTTTATATTAGAGTTAATATCATTATTACATATAATTAAGTACTAAAACTCTATTAAGATATATGGTATTAACTAGAATAATACATAGTAGATGGTTAACTTTTAGAAGTCTCAAGTAGTATGTGATAATGAAAACTATTGTTATTACGATTTTTGGTTGTTGACGGTCAAAGTCAAAGGTCGACGGTCCGTCCTAACTGATCTCTGATCTTGGATTTGTCCTTGGTTACAGTGCTGCCAAAATTTAAAGCTCAGGGACTTCATTGCACGTTTTTAAAGCTTAGGGACCTAAGCTCCGATCTTCGCAAATAAAAACTTATTTCCATTTTGTCATACTCATCCCCCAGTCACTGCACATCTCAGGCCAAGCTAGAACAGCAACAATTACCGTGCTTAAAACCCTAGGGTTTAAAGTCTACCATTCTTTCACAGATCATATTATTATTATTATCATCAACATTTTTTCTGATTTTCAATTCATTATGGACGTGGATATGGATGCTTCTCCCAGCTATTTAGACCCAGAAGATCTAAGTAGTAGAGAGCGCTTTCGTCGATACGGGTACTTAATGTCACTGCACCGTGTTCTATTACTGTATTACAAAAAATAAAAATAAAAAAATCGTCGATTATACGAATAATTTTCACGTTTTTATTTTGAACTTGAACTATCAAGATTGTACCTGATGGATTTTAGTACCCATAAGAAAATTTCAAATTTTGCTGGCCCGAAAGTCGAGCCCTAAATTTTTTGAATAGTTTTTAATTTGTTAATAGTGCCTCCTGTATTAATTCCAGTTAAAAGATATATATATATATATATATATATATATATATATATTTATTTATTTATTTTTTAAAATTTTTATCCTTTTAGTACCAATATTTGGAAATTTGTTAGATATGTAGTTTAGTTAGGGGCGTTCTCTTCATGTTTCAGTATTGTGTTTTGAGTTTTAAATTCGTTTTATGATTTGTGTTTTGGGTGTCCGAAATTGTTGAAAACTCGTTTTTTCGTCGTTTTGAAAAAAAAATTCTCAATCTGTGTTTTTTGAGTTTTGGTAGATTTATAAAGAAAATAGCCAAAACGTAAAAAAATTATTTTCTGTTTTCTTCACAAAATTTTCAGTCATTTTCAAAAACTCGTTTTCAAAAATGAAAAAGAGAATACGTTTTCAATATTTTGGAAAATCAAAAACAGAAAACGGCCCGAAAATAGCAAAGAGTCGCCCATTAGATGTTAATGTTCTATATACAAAATGACGTTCTCGTTCACTATTGCTGGAATTTATGCTGTACTTATTTTTCTGCGATATTTGGATTCAGAATGTCATACTAATACATGACTTTAATTCGATGAAGTATCAGGCAAATGAGTACCATTTCATATTGGAATATATGGGGAGACTTTTATCTATTTATATGATAATGCAATTCATTTATGAAACATTATTTTCAAGCAAGCTGGATTGGATTTTTGTTAAAGACGAGGATTAAAGCAAATCTAACAAGTGCAGGAAAAGGCAATCTAGTTCAGGCCAATCGCCACACCAAGATTATTCAGTCTCAAGATTTAGTAATGCAGTGCTTCTACTTGAAAATATCAAACAAGAGGTTGAGAGCCTCGACACAGATCTTGGAGGAACACCTTTTGAATCTGCTTCAAAGAGGAGAGCGTCCCTTGACAACCATGCAGTATCAGAGGCAGATTTTGGTGTTGATACAATGCTAAGACGGGGAAGTGAGTCTCTAAAGGTCGGCAAACAAGAAGATGGTACTGGAACTGAGAGTGGAGACACAACTTTCCATTTATTTGCTTCTCTACTGGATTCTGCTCTTCAAGGTACTTGGAATGTATATGTTTTTGAATTTGAAAATTTTCACACTTTTAATGATACTGCATCATGTATACTGTGTCTTTTATATCTGGAAAATTTTTTCGAAGCTCACGAAATCTGCAATAGATTCCCTTCTGAATATTTCAAGCTAGGTCCAAGGCAGCTACTGTAGACATTTAACAAACATGTTCATGCCTGATTCTGTTAGGAACTATTGAAATTCTTTAGGATCAGAAGGATTATAAAGCTCAGTTTAATATCAATTTCACGAGTCTACGCCAAATAAACTAAGCATGTAACCACCTCTTAGATTGTGAATGCATAGTTTGCTCATTTTCTGCCACAATCTTTTTCTTGGATGTTTTCTTTCTTTTCTGAAAGAAGCTGAGAGAGAGAGGCGTATAATTGTTTCAAGACATTTGATGGGATGTTCTCTATCTATCGTGCAAGATGCAGAGATAACTTAATCCTTGCATTTTCCTTATTTTGGCTGTTTGTGTTTTTCAGGGTTGATGTCTATCCCTGATCTGATATTACGACTTGAGCGTACTTGCCGTGATGCTTCAGAAGCAATTAGGTATGTCACGTGCATAAATTTGTAAAAACTTATGCATGTGTGGGTGTTTGTATGCTTTTGGGGGAGGGTTTTTGTGTGTGTGTGTGTGTGTGTATTGTTACCGTTGGTAGGGGAGTGAGTTGACTACACTCGGCTGTGGCATTGTATGCTTTCTGCATTTTATGGTGACTGCTTGGCCAAGTGATGTTAGATAGCATCTTGAATCATGTGAATGGCACTGGGCCTCAAAGAACCAGTCAAGCGCGTGCTATGTGAATGTGAAGAGAAATTCATCAGCTACAAGGTTATAGTGGTTGTTTAAGAGAGGATTTCGGCATCAAGTGATGACAGTTGTCCTTTGGAATATTATTCCTTACTTTGACAGTTTCATCATTTCCAATTCCATTTGTTCCAAATTCTAGATAAATGCATCGTGCTTTATTAATGCCATTGTGAACACGTCCGACAATCATTATAAGAAACCTATAGAGGAAGGGATGGGGTTGAGAGCTCCCAAGCTTTACTAGCCCATAATTTGTCTTTCATTTATGATTAATAATGGCTTCCATTGTACAGTTTTCTTGCATTTTCCATGTATATTACTGGACGAATTTCTGTGCCTTATTCCTTACATGTGTCACTTCTGAGCTCTTTTAGCAGATATTTGATGGTTGGAGGCACGGTTTTGGTGAAATTAAAACATTACAACATTCATGAGCCACCAGTGTTGGAAGTTTTTTTTTTTTTTTGTGGGGGGTGGGGGTGGGGGAGGGTCTTGCCAGAAAACATTCTGCACTTCAATTCTGTTTTGTAATTAGTGCCTATGTGTTCGCTGAAATGTTTGTTTAAGTTGTCCTTTTGTCATTAATTTACTGCTTTTAGTTAATGGAGAAACACTTGTAAGGCATCCTCTTCCTGAATCACAAGACAGACAAATTGGTAATGATTCCCTGACCAATGTTATTCTGATCCGCTGTTTTTGCTGTAGATATGGCTCCACTGAAAGGTACAGAGTTGTTGAGAATAAACTGATGAGACAAAAAGCTCAGCTCTTGCTTGATGAAGCTGCTTCGTGGTCTCTTCTGTGGTACCTATATGGGAAAGGAAATATATCTAACCTTGAGGATGTTATCTATTTTGTAATACACACTGTTAATATTGCATGTATATTTCGTAACTACTTTTTTGAGAATTTATTTCTTAAGCTTTTTGCTTTCTGATTAAACACTGGAGTCCTAACTGAAAATTGATATTTTTACATCAAGGTGATTTTAAGATGTTTTGGAATTGAATTGCAAATATAACCAACATGAAAGAATTCACTAATAAGTTTCTTTAGTAGCTGTAGTTCCTTTTATGCACTAAGTGTTTCCGACATAACATGTATCGAATATGCCGAAACACGATTTTTCAAAAAGGAATTGACATGACACTTCACCAGCATGTTAATTAAATTCTTCATTTATATAGTATAATTTTAGTTTTATACTTGTTATTAATTTTTCTTGTTGAAATTTTTTATATACGAGTATCTATCAGTTATTTACTAATAATTTTGAGTTGAAAATATATAATATTTCTAATAAAAAAGAAAAATGATTATGATAGGGTGTTCGAGTAGTGTCGGTATTCATGTGTCGAACACGGACACACAATCCTAGTTGAAGTGTCTGCGTTACAGAGATTCTATCAGATCTTTTTGACCATCTTTTACGCATAAATAATTTTCGTTCTTGTAGTTTGCTGTAATCTATCGTATTCTCTCGAATGTTAATATTAAAGTTTAGACAAATTAGAAGAAATATTATATATTTCAAAAAATTCTTTATCCTTGAGATTTGAGTTCTATATATTCTACTTCTGGTGCTGGAGTTATCTCACCATCAATAACTGTAGTGTAAACTTGAGAGGAGTTCTGCTTGATGTTATGCCTCGGGAGTTTCTTGAGTGTCAGTGTTTCATATTGCTTCCAATTTATTGTTCAATGCTAAAGTGTTTTCTTCTTTTCTTGCAGGAAATGAAGAACTTCTAGACGATGTACTCCTGGTATCGTCCATTGATTAAATCACCCGTTAATATTTATCCATGTCAAATATATTGCTGTTGGAAATCTGTGTTTAATATTCATTATTCAAAAAATTGAGTCCCCCCTGCTGCCCAGGGCGTGTCACACTTGTCACCTTTTCTCCTTTGTTCGTTGCATTATTCAAATTTTGAGTTGCATCTAATGCTTTATGACAGTTTCCAACAACTTCACATTTGGAAGCCTGTCAATTTGTTGCTTCAAATCATACAGCACAATTGTGCCTCCGGATTGTTCAATGGCTTGAAGGATTAGCCTCCAAATCCCTTGACTTGGATAATAAGGTAATAAGCTTGTTGAGTCAAGAAGCTTTGATTAGACTTGGTTTACACAAAAATGTTTAGTGTTCACTAGTCACTCATAGACTGCAAAGGAAGTGAGCTACTGGCTATTTATGGGGGAAAGGATTAGAAAAGTGTTTGAATAAATATAAACTAAACAAAGGAGTAATTAGGTGCTAGTTTTGGCATTTATAAATCACCAATTAGGATGGAAGGAGCATTTTGGTGTTCAGACCAAGGAAAATGGTTCTTCTGCTATGAAATAATAACTAAGAACCTTATAGAAATGTTAAACAATATTGCTGACTGGCAAGATTCGTCAAAACTTGAAAGTGAGTTGACCAAAAGGTTCTGCTTAGGCTGTAATGGTTGTGGGAATCTCATTTAGGGTTTCCTCTCTTTAATAAGGTACCACATAGTGATGATTATAATACAGATGTTTGGGAATACTGTATTTAACGTTTGATGGTATCTCTTGTTTACTTATTCTGCACGTTGCATTATGGATTACCCTATTTTTGTTATATTTCAGCTTGTAGCTTTGTTCCTCCAAGTAATTGGAATTGCATCTAGTGCTCTAGTTAGCTCATTTTTTTCTTCTTCAGAATTTGCCCCTGTTTTACATCCTTTATTTCAAAACTTTTTTTTTTACGTACTCATTTTCAATCACACGTTCACACAATAAAATATTCTATACGTAAACCCTAAACTTTTTCCTACTTATTTACCACTCATTCTCCAAAAATTCACTATTCAAAACTTTGTTTTGCCAATTATTGGCTATCAAACAGGGCCTTTATATGTATCACCAGAATGGTTTTTGGCAAAAGGAAGAATCCTCCTTTGCTTTTAGTTAGTGAGCTGGTTACTACGGAATATTTTATTTTATTTGTTTTCTGGGTCATCCCTGAAGTTGTAACTCATAACAGTGGTGTATATATTGACTCCATTTTTCATGAGTGAGCCTTGTTTGAGGCTTCACAAGATCTTTTGCTAAGTTGCTCTGAATTTTTTATGTGCATTTGTTTTTCAGGTCCGTGGCTCTCATGTGGGCACTTATCTCCCTAGCTCTGGAGTTTGGCGTCATACTCAGCGATACCTTAAACAGGGTGCCTCCATTCCAAGGACAGTTCATCACTTGGATTTTGATGCCCCAACACGCGAACACGCTCAGCAACTACCTGATGACAAAGTACTAGGAAATATATTTGCACGTGCATGATTGCCTAGCTGATTGCCATGACATATATCTTAATATTCTGTGTAACACCATCACTTTTGGACTTTTGCCTCCCTTTACTTGTTTAACACTTAATTTTGACTACATATTTCATGGGACTCACAATTTTTTAACCACACATTTCATCAAGTTTTATCAAAATCTACTAAAAAATTGATTTTTATCTAAACCAAACAGAGCTTAATCTTAACACCATTCAATTTTCAATTACATGCATGCACTTTTACAAGAGCACAGAGTAGCTTGTTTGGAGTATTACAAGAAATAAGATGGTGCATTACTAAATTGTATGATTCAATGAACATAGTACCCTCGCTTTAGCAACAGATTGTTTGATTGGTTTATATATCCTTTGAATTTTCTACTTATTCCATTCTGAATTTTATCCCTTTGGGAGTGTCTTCTCCATGGCCTTGGGTCTTCTTCATTAACTGAATGCAAAATAAGTATTTTCCATAGATTAAGTGCACAGATATTAGTTTTTCCTAGGATCTAAATTATGTGTGAGGAGATGTCACTCAATTAGAGTTCCATGGTTGCTGATTGCTCAGTCTTAATCAGATTTCTTATCTGGAGTGAGCGTTGAACCTTCTTTCTGGAGGGGGATAGTGATTTCTTTTTCATTTTTATTTTTTGGATAAAGGGACAAACACTTCTGGGAATGGTTAAAGAAGACAATATTCCTTTGTCTGTTATCGTTGTGTTTGCCGGGGTGGATAGGCATGAGTGCACATGTGGTGCCTCTATCAGCCTTTTTAGCCTATTCGGTATGGGTCATCTGGGATACAACTTTATTTATTCACCTCTTGCATATCCGTACAGATACATCACACAGGATTTTGCTGATAGGTGACCCAGCCTATTTGTGGATTATGATTCATCTCAACTCAATTCTTCGTCTTGGGTTGTCTTTTTATTTGAAGCATGATTCTGCATTTTTCTCTGTTCCTTCTCTTTTCTTGTTTGTGGTTGGACATCTTTTCCGACTTTGCTTTCATTTAACTATCCCTCATAACCTGCGGTAATAATTTATTATTTCCAAATATAAAGAAATGAATGCTGATGGTAGTTATGGTGTATGATGTTACTTTGCAAATTCATAAATAATCGTATAACGTTTGTTACTTGTACATATTCATATTAAGGCCCTATTTGGTACGGATTAAAATCTGATTTTAATCTAAGTCAAAGTCAAACAATCAATATTAACCACATTATTTATGGGTCCCACAATTTTTCACCCACACATTTCCAAAACTTTTATCACAATCTACTAAAAAATCTAATTTTAATCCTCACCAAACACCCTCTTAATTATATATTAGAACTATCTTTGTGTGACAGAAACAAGATGAATCTCTTCTAGAAGATGTCTGGATTCTGTTGAGGGCTGGAAGACTGGAAGAGGCATGCAGTCTTTGCCGGTCTGCTGGACAGGTGAGGGGATCAGTCGAGATGCGTAAGACTGTTTAGTTTTCATTCTTTCATGCTTCAGGGAATACTACAGAAAAAGGGATTTCCTTGTGTTTTGATATTAGCTTTTGCTTGGGCAGGCATGGAGGGCTGCAACTCTATGTCCCTTTGGGGGATCCAATCTGTTCCCATCTATTGAAGCCTTTGAGAAAAATGGCAAGAATAGAATGCTGCAGGCGATTGAACTGGAAAGTGGAATTGGTCACCAGTGGCATCTTTGGAAATGGGCTTCCTATTGTGCATCAGAAGTAAGTACGGAGAAACTGAGAAAGTTGGTCAAATAGGTACTTATAGCTTGTGCATCAGAATTAGGGAAAGAGAAAACAATGAATGAGCACTTTTTTATTATTTTAGTATTTTTGTAAATATCGTTACATGCTTCCCTTTTTCCTTATGTCAATATAGTTTGCATGTTTGCATTGCTCTAGGAAACCTGCCATTCTTTCCTTTATTCAAGCTTTAAATATCATGCACTTTGCTTTAGAAATTGTAATCTTGCTGAGTTTTTATGAAGTGATGTATGCTGGGAATCTTATATTTATTATGCCATATGTGTGAATTACTCTTGATAATGGGCCATCAAAATCACACACACGCACCGACTTACGCTAATATATTTTAAGTTTCTGTGAACTTTGGCTTTCTCCTTGTTTCTCATTTCATTGAAGAAAATTGCTGAGCAAGATGGTGGGAAATATGAAGCAGCAGTATATGCAGCTCAGTGCAGTAACTTAAAGCGCATGCTTCCAGTTTGTACCGACTGGGAGGTATGTCAGTTCGTTTTTTTCCATCATTTAAGTTCTCAGGTATTATGTATTAAGCTTAGTTATGAGGAAAATAGTTACTTCCATTTGCATTTCATAATACTGTGATACTGCAATGAAGTTACTAAAATGTATATGGTTTTGTCATACTTGTTGGAGCCCATTTAATGTTTCATTTTCAGCGCCTAGCATAATCTGGGTCAATGTTCCTGGTCTAGAAGTTCTTGTTTCTCATAGAAAATTAATCTATATACAGTCTCTTCCACACTTATTACGACTTGTTCTTGATGAATCAAAAGTCTTATAGCTAGGCGGGGAAATGCAGGATTATTTTGTGTGATGGGTTCTCCATCCATAGATACATTATTCTGATTTTGCACAGTTGAATGTCCTTTTAGATGTTATTTCCTCAATGGAGGAAATATCTGCTTATGTCAGTCAAATGCACTCTTTCTGGCAGAATTCTTTTTCTCCTAGGAAATACCAAATCAAGCTTGTTTGTTCCGCAATAGTAACTTACCTCTAGAAATTCCAGCATAGAATATTTCCTGTGCCGGAACAATTTACTGTGGCCAGTCTGTCGAATCTATTAGCCTTAAGGAACCTGTCCATGGAGCTAAGTAAAACCCAATCTAGTTTTGAACTTCATGATCACACAGTAGTCACTTGAGAATGATTTTTCAGGAGATTATTTCCATGGTCTGGATGTTTCGGTAGCTGATTGCAACTTCTTTTTCTCACTGAGGTCCATGACCATCTACATTCTGAATAGATATCATTTAGAATCTCTCTTCTCTCTCTCTCTCTCTCTCTCTCTCTCATGCCTGTGTTGCTACGTCTTTGTTTCAGGAAGGGGTGGGCAGATTTTTTGGGTGAATCTCTTCTTCTCTTGGTTTTATAATGGTGACATACAGTACAAGTTGCTTCCATTTAGTGTTTACGTTATGCTATTTATTTACTGAACAAAAATGGATTTTAAAACAAATGTCCTTCAATATCAATTGATATCTGTGGGCTCGTCCCTCTTTTTGTTTATTTGCAGTTGAAAACTTTAGCACATTAACTTTTCCTTTCTTATTTTCTAGAACTATCTAATGCTGTTTTTGTTTTCAGTCTGCATGCTGGACAATGGCCAAATCATGGCTTGATGTCCAAGTTGATATTGTAATAGCCCGCCTGCAACCAGGTAGAACAGATCAGTTCAACAGTTTTGAAGAAGCAATTGAGAGAAGTGCTGATCAAGGAGATGTTGCCTCTCAGCCAATTCTTAGACCAGATAGTTGGCCACTTCAAATTCTGAATCATCAACCTAGACACCTTTCTTCCCTTCTTCAGAAACTCCATTCAAGGTAAATATCATATTCTTCCAGTTATTTTCATTTTTATTCTCATTATCTTACGAATTGGTCTTTTAAATTATTTACTTAATTTAGTGACACAGTACATGAAGTTGTTGCTCGAGCATGCAAGGAACAGCATAGGCAAATTGAGGTAATAATCTTTATGAAGTGGGGGTTTTTATTTGGATTCAAAAATATGCTATTCTTGTGGAGTTTTCACACTTATCTGCGATCCAAAATCATGCTTTTATCGCCAATGAAACAGTATATTGTTTAAACAAGACAATATTGTCGTCTGCAGCAAGGCAGATAAAAATAATTATGAACTCATGAATTAATCATCAACTTCATTTTTCTCAAGTAGAATTAGTTATTTAAACTGAAGCTTTATGCCTTTTCTTTTAAAATTTAGGTTATAATTCTTCAATGTTTTTTCCTTAGTTACCTTAGAGACATATACCAACCTTATAAAGTGGCTTTTCTCTCTTATGATCAAGATGCACCCCCTTAATGAGGATTAGTTACAAATACTGAAATACAAGATGATGTGACCTTGCTTTTTGTTGGACTAAGGCACTAGCTTGCTTAGTTATCAAATAAAGACTTCTGTTGACACACAAAAAGTCTTTTCCATTTCTCTCTTTTCCTCTCTATTATACATGTTCATCTGATTTGGCATTGTTAATGACATGTTATGAAAGTGATATTTTGCTTTGGTGCTGTTGAAAATGCAAGCATATAATGTTTGAGTTCTTCATTATTTTTTTATCTTTTTGAAAGCTTGGTGTATTATTTGTTTCCCCACTTAGACCACTTAGGAGTGCATAAATTTCAGTATAGAAAAAGATGTGATTTCAACTAAGTGGCCAAGTTACATTGACTAAAACCTTCATACAGATGAATCTTATGTTAGGAGACATACCACATTTGCTTGACCTAATATGGTCATGGATATCACCTTCCGAAGATGATCAGAACATTTTCAGGTAATTGATGCTGTTTGTTGTTACTTTATGAGCTAAAATCGCACCTTTAAAAAAAATAAAAATCAGCTTGACTTTTTACACTTTGTTTGGTGATACTAATTCAGCAGTTTGATGTCCTCATTGTCCATGAATAGCCATTCTATTCCAAGTGGATGATACAAGAATTATGCACCAGCCCATTTTATCAATAATTTCTATCTTGATCCTTGTCTCAGTTTGCTTGAAATGTATCCTGTTGTCAGGCCTCATGGTGATTCACAGATGATGCGTTTTGGGGCACATTTAGTGCTGGTTCTTAGATATTTACTTGCAGATCAAATGATGGATGCTTTCAGAGAGAAGATAATGACAGTTGGTGACTTCATTCTTCATATGTAAGTAATTATTCTTTTTCCACGGTTAGTGTTACAGAATCACTCCTTAGATTCATGCAAAGTATTTCCATAATACAGTATTTAGCTGCTGTCTTGGGAAGAGCTACATTCTTCTTATAAGTATTGGCACTCGTCAGAACAATATCTTAACATACGTTTTTGAAACACATTATGAAACCAGATAATCTAGGTATTTTTGTACTTCTTATGCCCCTAATTTTGTTTTTTCACTTCATAGCTTCATTTTTCTTAGTAATATCTCTGAACATAAATACTGGAATTGTTTGCCTCCATGTCCTAAAACTGACGTGTCATGTATCCAGTTTTGAACATCCATTACTAATACTAGATATTGAAATTTAAGTTAGAGGTACATAAATGAATAAGTTCAACTCTCCTATGTTAAAAAGCAATATTAGGAGCTTTCTCACGAGTCACAATCAGATTGACCTTAATGTAATTACCTTGTCTAGAGCTCAAGTGTAACTGACCATAGTTGCTCTTTCATTTGTAGTGCAGGGATGGTTAATAGTAGTTCAAGAGCTGCTAAATTGCATTCTGTTATATCTGAAATCTAAACAATAATTTTGTCAATGGGAACAAGTGGAGATCACATGCACAAATTAATAATTTCTCCAGTTTCTCGCTACTGATGATTATTAGAATTGAATTTATTTGGTTACTTTTTTTTTATTTTAAACAATAAATAAATAATTATATTGAGACAACTTATAGTTATTAAAAATAAGCCGGCCTGTCATGTTAATTCTAAGGTTTGACCTGTTGAGGAACTTTTTTTAGAACACACGGAAGTTTATCATATCGATATATGTTATTACCATCTTTTGTTTTAATGCTATTCCAGGTACGCGATGTTCCTGTTCACAAAGAATCATGAGGAGTTGGTTGGGATCTATGCTTCTCAGCTTGCTCATCATCGTTGCATTGATCTTTTTGTCTATATGATGGAGCTGAGGCTGAATAGCAGGTCTTTTGTTCAACACATTTAGCAATTTTTCTATAATCTTGTCCCCTTCAAATTCCATGCCCAATTATTAGTTATCATAATCACTATAGCCATATGTTGATTGAGATGCGCTGCTATGTGCACTATGTTCATGGGATCCATTTATCAAATTTTCTATAATTTGTTGTACTTTTTCTGTCGTTATTTATTTTTTTATTTTATTCATTTAGTTATTCTTTAAATGGATCATGGATGTACAGTGGTGGGTATTTATGTATTGAATTTACAAATATACATCATTTGATAATAAAAAGGTGAAGTACAAAAAAATTACTTTTATAATTATAGCCCTCGTTTGATTCCCCTTTTTTTTTTCAAAATACTTTTTTCTCTCTTCTTTTCACTACACATTCTTCAATAAAATAATATTACACGCAAACCCAAAATTTTTTCTTATTTTTTAACCACACATTTCTCCATCAATCTACTATTTCAAAATGCTTTCTAACCCAAAAAATGGGGCTCAAACATGCCCATAGTATTAAGTTTCTCATTATATTACGAAAGAGTGAACTACTTAATATGACATAACCTCTCTCTCTCTCTCTCTACACACACACACACACACACACACACAAAATCCTCCATTATCTGTCCAGAGGCTCTATGGAGACCAGTTAAAGATTGCTCACATTTTTAAAAGATTGGCAACAAGATAAGATGTGATAGACGGAGAACATGATCTTAGTCTGGGAACTCAGAGATCATTTCTATATCTATTTCTTTATCCTATAACTCCCTGACGTTTCTGACATATTTTCCCATGAATTGTTGCACTCAACAGTGGGCATGTTAGATACAAGATCTTTCTTTCTGCTATCGAGTATCTGCCCTATTCTCCTCAAGATGATTCAAAAGGCAGTTTTGAAGAAATTATTGATAGGTATTTTTCATGTTTTCAAAACTTCTTCTAACAATACTGTGAAACTACGGCATAAACAGATGATATATTCATTTTTTTTCCTTTCTTGGACAGGGTTTTATCAAGATCTCGAGAAATGAGGGCTGGAAAGTATGACGAGTCATCTGATGTTGCAGAGCAACATCGTTTACAAAGTCTACAGAAAGCAAAGGTTATTCAGTGGCTCTGCTTTACACCTCCCTCAACAATTAATGATGCCAAGGCTGTTGCTGCTAAACTGCTAATGCGGGCATTGACGCACAGGTAATTCTTTTTTTCTTCTCTCAACTTTTCTGTGAGACGGTATTTGTTATTATTGTTTCAGACATGAATCTGACAGCTTTTCTGGTGACATGGAGTCTCTATCATCTATTGATTTCAGTGATGACTTAAAAAATTTGAAGTCAATTATTTGTAGCTTGTTTAATTTTTAGGAGGGAACTGACGTGCAATTGTTATGAATCTTTTTTTTTTTTTTGGTTCCCTGTTGGAATAAAATACAAAGAACAAGAGCTAGTCTTGCATTTTTATCAGATTTTACATGTTAGTTATATGTTGCAGACAAACGCTTAGCCTATGCAATTCAAACCGAATGATCAATCTGAAATTTCTTTTAACAGTAACATACTGTTTCGGGAGTTTTCTCTTATTTCTATGTGGAGGGTCCCAGCAATGCCCATTGGAGCACACACATTGCTTAGTTCACTCGCTGAGCCTTTGAAACAACCAGTGGAAAATTTTCTTTCCACAGAGGATCCTGATGTGTCTGAAAATTTGAGAGAGTTCAACGACTGGGTAAGCTTCTAATACTCTTTTTTGCTTGTTGACTAAGTATGATCTCTATTGCTGATTCCACCTATTATGTCTTGTTATTAGAGGGAATTCTACTCTTGTGATGCAAAATATCGCAATTGGCTAAAAATTGAATTAGAGAATGCAGAGGTTTCACCGGATGAACTTTCACCAGAAGAAGAACAGAGGGCAGTTATGGCTGCTAGAGAAACACTTATTTCTTCACTTTTATTGTTACAGAGTAATTTATTTCTGTTTTTCTAGAAAACACTCACCAGAAGCTATTAATGGATTTACAGTGATGTGCACGTTCTCTTCAGCCGTTCGAGTGCTGTTTATTTTGGCTCCACTTGATGTGTCACATCTGTGTCTGATTTCACAAAAGATAATCATTGTGCTTTATATATAATTTGGCTATGTTTTGTTCATTTGCATATTTTAGGAAAAGAAAATCCTTGGTTGTTACCTACTCAAGATCATATTTATGAATCAAAGGAGCCTGTGTTCCTGGAACTGCATGCTACAACCATGCTGTCTCGACCTTCTGGTGAGTGTATGCCACCTGATGCTACCTTGTGCACAACATTGACAAGTGCCCTCTTCTCGGTAGTGAGCGAAGAAGAAATTCTACATAGACAATTAATGGTAAGCTTATTCCTCTCCTATTAACTAGAAAGATATGCTTCTTCCATTTGTCTTTTTTTCAAGCAAGGTAGAAATATTGTAGTTATCAATGAGGACATCTTGGCATTCCATTCTTATCTTCAACTAGTGTGTCACATGTTGCTAGTGGCAGAGGGAAGGTGTCGGGGTGGGGGAGGTGTGGTGGTTGTTGGAGGCTTTCCGTTCTGGCTGTAGTCCTCTTTTGAACTTTTGGCAACCCTATTAAATACAACTAAGCCTTGTCCTATAAAATGGGGGTCTGCTATATGAACCCGCTTTAAGACATTCTGCTCGATTTATTGCTAGATCTACTGGAAGAACTAAAGCCAAGTAGAGCCCAAACAACTACAACAAACCATGTTTTTTCTTGGTCGACTCTTCCCTCATCTAACTTGATCTACTGAAATTGCATCACTCTCAATGTTTTAAAGCTCGGACCGGATGTTGACCCAAAAAATTTAAAGGGTCAAGGGTTAAATGGTCGAACCGGGGTCGGATTTGGTAGTTGAATAAGAATAAATATATTTATTTTCAAATAATAAATAATAGTATAATATTGTTAATTGAAATATTTGGAGAGTTTTAAATTTTTTATTAAATAAAATAAGATAGAAGAATAAGGGTGCGCTCTCTTTGCTGTTTTCGGGCCGTTTTCTGTTTTCGATTTTCCAAAATATTGAAAACGCGATCTCTTTCCCATTTTCAAAAACGAGTTTTTGAAAACGGCTGAAAATTTTGTGAAGAAAATAGAAAACAACTTTTTTACGTTTTGACTGTTTTCTTCACAAATCTGCCAAAACTCAAAAAAATACGGGTTGAGAAATATTTTTGTAAAACGACAAAAAGAAAGAGTTTTCAACAATTTTAAAATGGATGAACAAAACACAAAACGAATTCAAACCTCAAAACACGAAGAAAACGCCACCTAATTAATTTATTCAATATATCTACAAAATTGGGTTCCCACTACAAAATCATAGGAAATGCTTTTTATTGTTCCCAGTCCCACGTTGGATTCCCACTACAAAGTCACGGTAAATGCATTGTGTAAATGGATGGGCCAACAGTTGGGTAAACGATCTATTTGGGCCTTTTAATTTCAAGAGGCTTAAAGATGATTAATATATAATTTTTAAACAGCAAATCAACCGGTAAAACTGGTTCCAGGTAATCCGGTTAGGGAATAAATTGGCCAATTCACTGGTTTTTTACTGGTTTTATATTAAGCGGGTTTATGTTTATAGTTTTAACTGAACCAAATTTTGGACCGGTTCCTGGTTGAACAGGCCAGTCCGGTCCCCCTTTTATAACATTGATCACACTTATGAACCAGGATCTCTTTAGGTTGATTCAAAACATGACACAAGCACATTTATTAGCGTGTATGGCAACCCTATCAAATGTAAGGAGGAAATGAAGAGATTATTAAGGAAAACATGGATAACTCCCCCATATGCCAACCAACTCACATTCTTGATTTTGGAATAGTTATTATCACACAACATACAATGCTGCTTCACTTGCAAATCAGAGTGTCTCACATGGAGAAACATCTCTATTCTTATGAGTCTCTTTATTCTAAAATTACATCTAATCTTTCTTTTTTATGGCATCCTTTTCAATAGTGTGCTTTAACACCTGAATATTACCCATCATTTTTGGCCCAATCCAAACGGGTAAAACCTCTATTCTCACAAAATACAAAATATTGAGGAAAAAATTGCATGTTCTGAATAAATTTAGGCTATATGAATCCTTTTTCTCTCTCTGATATTGTTCCATGTGCTGAAAAATCTAATAAAATAAAATCTTTTATAACTACATCAGGCTATGCAAGCTCATGTTCACCTCTCCCTTTCCTTACATGTTCTACTTGGATCTCTTCGCTAAAACCAAATTTCTGCCTTCGTTGTATTCCTTTCTGTGCCACTGAAAGTTATTTAAACATCTTCTATGAACAGTTGATCTCAATCAATGAAGTTCATTTGGATTTTCGAAAAGCATCTTCAGAATTATTTTTTTTTTTTGAACAAGAGTACATCCTAACACTTCAATATATTTGGACCCAAGTAAAAGATGTATTCTGACATATAACTAAATAAAATGAGTAACATGCATGATTAGCTATTATAAAATGTTAATAGTTCAATGCCATTTTTCCATTTGAATGTTAAAAGGTTGCTCTTCTTATACTCGTATGATACCTTGTCTTCAGCTATACATTCATGTCTACGTACATGTTTGACTGCTCCTTTTCTGCATCTTCTAGTGCATGTTATTTGGGCAATTTTATTTTTAACTTTATATTAGTGGGTGGGGGAGTTGAGTTGATAAATAGTTTTTAGTTATTGCTATCATTCTTAGTAATGTGATTATTAAGAAAGGGTATGGAAACCACAAGGTTTCACTGTGGTCCTTGATATATGTGCATGCATTATGCTCGATAAACTTACGAATTCCTATTTCGTTGCATCAACAGAAAACAAAAGCCTTTATTCTCTGTTTTACGTATCAATTTACATTAGTTCTGATTGTACAGGTGAATGTTTCTGTCTCACCCAGTGACAACAACTGCATTGAGGTTGTACTTCGCTGCTTGGCGGTGGAAGGTGATGGACTCGGTCCACATGAAGTCCATGATGGTGGAATTCTTGGTACTGTCATCGCAGCTGGCTTCAAAGGTAAGAAACCGCTAGTTGCTACATTATTTATAGTATGCATGTGTTATATGAACATGGTATAATTGATCACAAAATACTGCATAATAGGTGCTGAATTTGCAGTGACTACATGTAGTCAGTGTAATGGTGTGATCCTCCTACCTATTTGTACAGTTGAAGATCTTTCACATGTTAGCTGGTTCTGCTTTTCTGTTTCTCCCTTTTTACCTCTCATCTTGGTGCTCATTTATCAGTTGGGGGACGTGAACAGAGTGGGGAATAGACAGCCATGTCAGGAAACTGGGCTGTATTTTATATTTTGATTCCTGAACATTTCTGTTTCCACTGACTTCAAATTTTAGCGAAGGAACACCACCTTGTTTAGATTGATTCAATCTATTAAGCTTTATTATTCAATTTAGGAGTTAGGGAGTACCTGTGTATTACTTTAATCAGAAACTGTTTGTGATATTAATTAATCGTTGTTTCTATTGCCTCTGCAATATTCACTGAGAGCCATCAATATTACGTGTCAGGGGAGCTGTTTCGATTTCAAGCAGGAGTGACAATGGAGATCTCTTGCTTAGATGCCTGGTATTCAAGCAGTGATGGTTCCTTGGAAGGCCCAGCAACTTATATAGTTCGGGGCGTTTGTCGTAGGTGTTGCATACCGGAAACGGTTCTTCGATGCATGCAGGTAACAAAGCTTGCTGTGTTTACTAACATTTACTTCTGTCACCATCTATATAAATGTCAAGCTATTAGTATGCATTAAGGTAACCTTATTTCAAAATTCTGTATAATTTTTTTGTGTTCAAAAGAAACTTCTTGAAAGCAGCAGCTAAATACAAGTGGATCAAGTGTTTTTTCCTCGTGATATTTGTACGTCTAAACGGTTCATCTACAGGTCTCTGTTTCACTCATGGAGTATGGCAACCCACCTGATATCCATCACGAGTTCATTGAGCTAATTACAAGTCCTGAGGCTGATTTTCTTCATTTATTCAGCCAGCACCAATTGCAGGTAAGTGAGCTTTTAGTTCTGTCTGTTTGAACATGGGAAAAGGTAACAAATCCTCATTTTCCCACCAGTGAGCTTTTAGTTCTCCCTTTGTAGTGTTGTAACTTTCCTTACCTTGCTCACATCCAAGCTATCTACAAGTGGCTCCATCAAAGTGGGATTAATATTTCTTCTCTCTCTCTCTCTCTCTCTCTCTCTCTCTCTGTGTGTGTGTGTTTTAATTTTTGTTTTTTGAAATTTGGTTTAATTTGATGATTATTTTGGGGGTCTGCTTGTTGATTGTCTAGAGGACATGCAGAGAGTTGAAATAATTGGAAACCTGTTCAAAATTTGCTTAGTTGCACAAAATTGAAATCTTGGGCGAGACAATTGCAGTAACTATTTTCAATTTCAGATCTCTATTAATAAAATAACATTAAAATTCTAAATTTGAGCATTATAAGTTTTCCTTTTTAATTAACTGTTGTCCTATTGGGGTGATGGTGCTATCTTCCTTTCTTTCTTGATTCTTCTAGTTTTGGGGTGGAAATGTTGTCCGCATCTGGAGAGGTGCTATATAATATATGTGGGCTATGATAGGAATTCGATTCTATTTCTGTTCTCATCTCAACCACTTAGAGGTATTTGTGGAAGTAATTTATACCTTACCCGACTGTAAGAATCTTCAAATTCATTGGTTCCACGACTTAATCTGCTTGACTAATATTCTTGAATGTGCTTGCAGGAATTTTTATTATTTGAGAGAGAGTATTTAATACAAGAAATGGAGCACAAGGAGTCCGTTTCTTGATGAGCAAGCGGGTGTAGAATTTTGAACTGATGTACTATGAACTTTTACAATGGCAGTGATCGTGAAATGGGTGAAAGAAGGTGAAGTCCATAAGCCACCATTGCCCTCTATACTATGAACTTTTATAATGGCAGCGATCGTGAAATGGGCGAAAGAAGGTGAAGGCCATAAGCTACCATTGCCCTCTAGTTAATATATAGTGATGTCGTGTTCTCATCTGGCTACTTTTTCACCCACCTTTTAGTACGTCTCGCTTGTGTAATGACTGATTAAATAGTCCTTGTTATGTCATATAAGGGCTTGGTTAGAAGTGTATAGATTTTGAATGTGAAATGTTGATTGTTTCATTTAGTGATTTACCTTCTTGCTTCATGTTAGTTATCGGATGTCAAGACTCAAATATTATTATGATTTGATAAAAGATTTGCTACGATGTATATTTCGAGTGCATTTTCCATATGAAAATTGAATGACCCAACTTCTTACTGAGGTCTATCGTACAATCTCTCTAGGTCATCTTGAGTATTTTTCCACGAGATTTGAAATTTATATGCTCTATTGGATTTTGTGAATAGCTGTGTTCGAGCAAAGATGTGTAGTGTAGACTTTTGTGGTTACAACGTAATAGATGGAATAACCACACAAGTATAATATATTTCTACGACGAATTGCCAAAAAGACTTGTTGAAATAGTATTAGATATAAAGTTTGATCAATTTTTCATCGTCATTGTGTTGCAAGTTATTAGTATTTTTTTTTGGATAAGTAATCAACTCATTTATTAATCAAAGAATAATACACAAGGTGTGCATTATCAATTTAAACAGGATAAAACAAAATAAAATTAGGTAGTCTCTCTATTGGGTTAGAAGCTGTTGCATTGAACCAATTATATAATGTCAAATAAAATAATTTCCTAAACTGCTCTGTCGACTGTGCTTGATTTTTGAAACAACAATTGTTTCTTTTTTTTTCACGCACACCATACAAGGCAACTTGAAATGAGATCTCAAATAAGTTTATTATTCTTGTCTTGAAATTTTCTCCTTCATGCCTGCACCACGTCCTCTATATGTCTTAACAACACCCAATTCATCTATTTGAGCAGCGAGAATATCGTTTCACAGCCAACGCACACCATCACAATACATAAACAAGTGGTCAATTGTCTCATCATCCCTCTTGCACATATAACACTGCTCTGTAACATAATAACCTTTTCTTCGAAGATTATCCACCGTTAACACCTGCCCCCTCACAACTGTCCACAGTAAAAATGCTACCTGTGAAGACAATTTACATTGTCATACATTCTTCCAAGGGAATGAATTCTCCACAGGTTCCACTAATGATCTAAAATATGTGCGAACGGAGAAAATACCATTTGTTGCCGCCCTCCACCTGCTACAATCATTCTCTCCTACCCGGATGTGTACCTCATGCAAGAAGGCCAAAAACACCGCATACTCATCCAATTCTCATTCCTGTAAACCCCTCCCGAAGACAATGTTCCAATTAGGACTCTCATTATGTATACTTAATACATCATTCACCATAACAACAGATTCCAAAGCAATGCGATGCAGAGAAGGAAATCTCATCTTTAGTGGTTGATCTCCATACCAACAATCCTTCCAAAATCTGACATTATCACCATTCCCCACCACAAAAGTCAATTGATTCTAAAAATCGTTCCATCCTTTTCTCATATATCTCCACAAACTTACCTCATACGAACCACGTCCCTCAATGGAGCACCAACCCCCATCCATAACACCATACTTTATCCCTATGATTTCTCTCCAAAAACTCTCCATCTCCACAACCACTTGCCCAACAAAGCCTTACTGAACTGTACAAGGCTCCTCAATCCATGACCTCCACCGTAATAGGCGAGCAAACGTTGCCCCATTTAACCAAATGAAATTTCCTCTCCTCCCCCAACCTTGGCCAAAGAAACTCCATTTAGATCCTCTCTAATTTATTTGCCGCTGCAACAGGAATAGGAAACAATGACAAGAAATAAGTAGGAAGATTGGAGAGGGTGGATTTAATGAGAGTAAGAAGACCTCCTTTCGAAAAATACATATCCTTCCACCCCACTAATCTCTTCTCCACCCTTTTTATAATACCATTCCAAATATGTATACTTTTAAATCTTGCACCTAAAGGGAGCCCAAGATATGAGATAGGCAACTGCGCAACCCTACAATCTAATATAGCAGTCAGCTCATCCACGTTAGCGACCTCTCCCACTGGAATAGCCTCAGATTTCCCAAAATTTATCTTCAATCCAGATACTGCTTCGAAGTACAAAAGCAACCGACGCAGGTTTCTAATTTGCTCATCATCTACATCACAGAACAACAGCGTATCATCTGCAAATAGCAAATGAGAAACCTGTAGATGACCAACTGTAAAGCCTCTTAACAGACCCTCCCTTACTGCTTTCTCAATCATCCTACTGAATGCCTCCATTACAATAACAAACAACAATGGGGAAAATGGGTCCCCTTGCCTCAAACCTTTGCTACTTGAAAATAACCCTCAGGGGTGTCGTTGACCAATATTGAGAACGACACCATCGAGATACAAAACTGAATCCACTTACACCACTTATCTCCAAAGCCACAACGCCTGAGCATATGCATAAGAAACCCCCAGTTTACATGGTCATACGCCTTCTGGATATCAAACTTACATAACATTCCTGGAACCCCCAGACGTATTCTAGAGTCAATATATTCGTTCACTATAAGAATAGAGTCCATAATCTGACGCCCTTTTACAAAGGCATTCTGAAACTTAGACACCACTTTTCCCAACACCTCCTTTAATCTATTCGCCAGAACTTTAGCAATGATCTTGTACATTCCGCTGACTAAACTTATAGGACGAAAATCCTTGATATCAGACACTCCCGATTTCTTGGGAATTAGCATAAGAAATGTGGCATTAGCACTTCTCAGGAACCTTCCACACTCGAAAAAATAAGTAAAAACATTCACGATATCCGATCGCACCACCTCCCAACAAGTCTTATAGAATGAAAACGAGAAACCATCCGGTCCAAGGGCCTTGTCATCATTCATACTAAACACCACCTCCCTAATTTTGTCCTCCTCAAATTGTCTCTCTATCCAACTGGCATCCTTCTCGGTAATAGTGGAAAAATCCAATCTCTCCAGCTGTGGCCTCTACTCAGATTGCCCCGGTAGAGATTCTGATAGAAACCAACCAATTGAGTTCCAATATCCTGTGGGTCCTCTTAAGTAACCCCATCAACCTCCAACAATGTGATCGAATTGTTACGCCGATTAGAATTAGCAACCTTATGAAAGAACTTGGTGCATTTATCACCCTCTTTCAACCATGTGACCCTAGATTTCTGGCACCAAGCAATCTCCTCCATCTCCAACAATTTCTTCACCTCTCCCCTTACTACTGCACGTCTCTCCCTCTCCTCCAACACTCGACACTCCTCCTGTCTATCCAACTCTTCAATTTCTGAAAGACATTGATTTTTACGACAATTTACATCTTCCACCATCTCTTTAAATCTCCTTTTAAAGCCTTCAATTTCTGATCCAACACAAAACTGGGAGATCCTCTGAAATCATAAGAGGCCCACCAATTCAGTACCTGTTCCCTAAAGCCTTCTACTTTCAACCACATCTTCTCAAACCTAAAGGGTCTTCTTTCTCCGCCCCTTGTGTTCCCAGATAGTGCAATTGGGAAATGATCTGAGTACACCCTCCTCAATC
The DNA here is from genome assembly GCA_019395295.1 of Osmanthus fragrans. Lineage (NCBI taxonomy): Eukaryota > Viridiplantae > Streptophyta > Magnoliopsida > Lamiales > Oleaceae > Osmanthus > Osmanthus fragrans. The sequence goes on along the minus strand of CM033341.1, from coordinate 24,259,843 downwards.
TCCTTTGAATAACATCTGAGTACTTAGTCTCCCACTCATCACTAATCAAGAATTGATCTATTCGAGATTGAACAGGCTGGTCCCAACTAGATGACCAAGTAAAATCTCCTTCAATCAAAGGCAAATCCACCAACATATTGTCCCTGATGAAATTTGAAAGGTCTTTTATTGCCCCTGGCCTGTTAGTCTCCCACCACTCGACTTCTCAGTAGGAAATCGAACTACATTGAAATCACCGCCAATGCACACTTGGAGATCCCACCAAGCCATCATACCATCTATCTCATCCCACATGCCTCCTCCATTCTCATCAGCGTTAGCCCCATAAACTCCTATAAACATCCACTGAAATCTGTCTCCAATATTTCTAAACGATAGCGACAGAGTAAATAACCCTGCACTAACATCCTCGATATCAAAAACTTTCGTGTCCCACATCACTAGCACACCTCCTGAAGTCCCTGATGATCCCAAGAACTGATAACTGACATGTTGTCCCCCCATAAGCTACTAACAACAGCCCTCGAGACGACCTCCAACTTATTTTCTTGTAAGCAGACAAGATCATCCCTCCATCCCCTTAACATATTTCGAACACCTAACATTTTCCCAACTTCGTTACTTCCCCTTACATTCCAGCTAATGATTTTTGGGATCATTTTAACTCTCCTTCATCCCTCCCCTGTATCCCTCTCTTTAACTCGCCTCCCTTGATATCGTAATTTATCAAGCATTCGAGTCGCTTAAGCTCACGGTCACCCTTTCTTCTTACTTTCTCTCCTGATGTACACATCCCCTGTCCCCTACTAGCCTCCAGTTCTTCAAATAATTGCACTAGTCTACTTTCATACCCATCGCACGACACTCCCACCAACTTGCTGAAATCTACAATTTTTTGCAGAACCCAATTCGAAGGTAGGGATCTACTGTCAAGCGCATTTACTTCCATTATCTCCTTTGCATTCCTACACCCAAGAGAATTCACGATATGTCCATCCACCTCATCCACCTGTACTGCATCCTTATTTATTTTTCCCTTATTGGCGCTATCAACCCACACCACCAATGCTTTTTCAGTCCCTGGATCTCTTTTTCGTATAGATTTATAACACCTCCTATTGTAGGTGTTCACAATCATGGTCGCCGACCCTGTCGTCTCTTGCTCTTCCTTAATTGTCGGATCTATTCCCTGTGCCAATATGAGTTCTATCTCTTTCTCAGCTGACTCCGTAATCAACGTTCTCAATTCCCCTTCTTCCGACCAATGTACCACCTCTTGATATGCCTCTGTTCCCAAATCCTTTTCATCAATATCCAATTCCCTTAAATCTTTCTCATTTCCGTCCCCTGTAATCGTCACTTCAATTCGCACCTGAGGCTCGCAAAATGGCTCAATCATCACCTGCTTATCATTAGGTTGGATCAAGGTTGATGGTAGCTCCTTAGCCAGATACTCATCTACGCTCGCCTCGCACTTATGACAACAGATCATCCTAGCGCCTACTAAAGGCCCGTTTCCTACCAACCTGAGTAGTTCATCCACTTCCCCTTTCACAACTTGAGTACGGGCTCTTATTTCAACATTACTCGAAAAACTGCCATGTGTCTCACCGGTTGAGTGGAATAGCGACATCATTGATGAATACTGGTTACTGAGAATGTTTGTCTTGAGCATTGTGTTGATCTCCTTCATGTTCACATTTGTAGTCGATACAATTATTGATGACATAGTTCGGGAATTATCTATAGCATTGTCACCTAGGTCTAACTTTCCACGTGTCCTTGACTTTGTGCTAAAATTGTTATTGCCTACTCATTTGAATGACTTAAATATTAACTTTATTATGACATTACCTCAACATTGTTATTCAAAGCAGTTATTCGCTTACATACTTTTTCTATTGTTGCCTACTAATTACCATTATATTGTATTTGCTCCTACCTTTGTAATCTTCAAATTCATTGGTTGACTAATATTCTTGAATGTGCTTGCAGGAATTTTTATTATTTGAGAGAGAGTATTTAATACTAGAAATGGAGCACAAGGAGTCCGTTTCTTGATGAGCGAGCGGGTGTAGAATTTTGAACTGATGTACTATGAACTTTTACAATGGCAGTGATCGAGAAATGGGTGAAAGAAGGTGAAGTCCATAAGCCACCATTGCCCTCTATACTATGAACTTTTATAATGGCAGCGATCGTGAAATGGGGGAAAGAAGGTGAAGGCCATAAGCTACCATTGCCCTCTAGTTAATATATAGTGATGTCGAGTTCTCATCTGGCTACTTTTTCACCCACCTTTTAGTAGGTCTCGCTTGTGCAATGACTGATTAAATAGTCCTTGTTATGTCATATAATTGCTTGGTTAGAAGTGTATAGAATTTGAATGTGAAATGTTGATTGTTTCATTTAGTGATTTACCTTCTTGCTTCATGTTAGCTATCGGATGTCGAGACTCAAATATTATTATGATTTGATAAAAGATTTGCTACGATGTATATTTGGAGTGCATTTTCCATATGAAAATTGAATGACCCAACTTCTTACTGAGGTCTATCGTACAATCTCTCTAGGTCATCTTGAGTATTTTTCCACGATATTTGAAATTTATATGCTCTATTGGATTTCGTGAATAGTTGTGTTCGAGCAAAGATGTGAAGTGTAGAATTTGGTGGTTACAACGTAATAGATGGAATAACCACACAAGTAGAATATATTTCTACGACGAATTGCCAAAAAGACTTGCTGAAATATTATTAGATATAAAGTTTGACCAATTTTTCATCGTCATTGTGTTGCAAGTTATTAGTATTTTTTTTGGATAAGTAATCAACTCATTTATTAATCGAAGGATAATATACAAGGTGTGCATTATCAATTTAAACAGGATAAAACAAAATAAAATTAGGTAGTCTCTCTATTGAGTTAGAAGTTGTCGCATTGAACCAATTATACAATGTCAAATAAAATAATTCCCTAAATTGCGCCGTCGACCGTGCTTGATCTTGGGAACAACTGTTGTTTCTTTTTTTCCACGCACACCATACAAGGCAACTTAAAATGAGATCTCAAACAAGTTTATTATTCTGTCTCGAAATTTTCTCCTCCATGTCTGCACCACGTCCTCTATACGCCTTGACAACACCCAATTCATATGTTTGAGCAGCGAGAATATCGTTTCACAGCCAACGCACACCATCACAATAAATAAACAAGTGGTCAATTGTCTCCTTATCCCTCTTGCACATATAACACTACTCTATAACATAATAACCTTTTCTTCGAAGATTATCCACCATTAACACCTGCTCTCTCACAACCGTCCACAGTAAAAATTCTGCCCGTGGAGACAATTTACATTGTCATACCCTCTTCGAAGGGAATGAATTCTCCACAGCTTCCACTAATGATCTAAAATATGTGCGAACGGAGAAAATACTATTTGTTGCCGCCCTCCACCTACTACAATCATCCTCTCCTACCCGGATGTGTACCTCATGCAAGAAGGTCAAAAACAGCGCATACTCATCCAATTCTCATTCCTGTAAATCCCTCCCGAAGACAATGTTCCAGTTAGGACTCCCATTATGTATACTTAATACATCTTTCACCATAACAACATATTCCAAAGTAATACGATGCAGAGAAGGAAATCTCATCTTTAGTGATTGATCTCCATACCAACAATCCTCCCAAAATCTGACATTATCACCATTCCCCACCACAAAAGTCAATTGATTCTAAAAATCGTTCCATCCTTTTCTGATATATCTCTACAAACTTACCTCATACAAACCACGTCCCTCAACGGAGCACCAACCCCCATCCATAACACCATACTTCACCCCTATGATTTCTCTCCAAAAACTCTCCGTCTCCACTCCGAATCGCCACAACCACTTGCCCAACAAGGCCTTACTGAACTGTACAAGGCTCCTCAATCCAAGACCTCCACCGTAATAGGCGAGCAAACGTCGCCCCATTTAACCAAATGAAATTTCCTCTCCTCCCTCAACCTTGCCCAAAGAAACTCCCTTTAGATCCTCTCTAATTTATTTGTCGATGCAACAGGAATAGGAAACAATGACAAGAAATAAGTAGGGAGATTAGAGAGGGTGAATTTAATGAGAGTAAGACGACCTTCTTTCGAAAGATACATACCCTTCCACCCCACTAATCTCTTCTCCACCCTTTCTATAATACCATTCCAAATATGTATACTTTTAAATCTTGCACCTAAAGGGAGTCCAAGATGTGAGATAAGCAACTGCGCAACCCTACAGTCTAATATAGCAGCCAACTCATCCACGTTAGCGACCTCTCCCACTGGAATAGCCTCAGATTTCCCCAAATTTATCTTTAATCCAGATACTGCTTCGAAGCACAAAAGCAACCGACGCAGGTTTCTAATTTGCTCATCATCTGCATCACAGAACAACAGCGTATCATCTGCAAATAGCAAATGAGAAACCTGTAGATGACCAACCGTAAAGCCTCTTAATAGACCCTCCCTTACTGCTTTCTCAATCATCTTACTGAATACCTCCATTACAATAACAAACAGCAATAAGGACAATGGGTCCCCTTGCCTTAAACCTTTGCTACTTGAAAATAACCCTAAGGGGTGTCGTTGACCAATACTGAGAACGACACCGTCGAGATACAAAACTGAATCCATTACACCACTTATCTCCAAAGCCACAACGCCTGAGCATATACATAAGAAACCCCTAGTTCACATGGTCATACGCCTTCTGGATATCAAGTTTACATAACATTCCTGGAACCTCAGACGTATTTTAGAGTCAATATATTCGTTCGCTATAAAAACAGAGTCCATAGTCTGACGCCCTTTTACAAAGGCATTCTGAAATTTAGACACAACTTTTTCCAACACCTCCTTTAATCTATTCGCCAGAACTTTAGCAATGATCTTGTACATCCCGCTGACTAAACTTATTGGACGAAAATCCTTGATATCAGACACTCCCGATTTCTTGGGAATTAGCATAAGAAATGTGGCATTAGCACTTCTCAAGAACCTTCCACACTCGAAAAAATAAGTAAAAACATTCATGATATCCGATCGCACCACCTCCTAACAAACCTCGATATCAAAAACTCTCGTGTCCCACATCACTAGCACACCTCCTGAAGCCCCTGATGATCCCAATAACTGATAACCAACATGCTGTCCCCTCATAAGCTACTAACAACAGCCCTCGAGACGACCTCCAACTTTGTTTCTTGTAAACAGAGAAGATTAGCCCTCCATCCCCTTAACATATTTCGAACACCTAACATTTTCCCAACTTCGTTACTTCCCCTTACATTCCAGCTAATGATTTTTGGGATCATTTTAACTATCTTTCATCCCTCCCCTATATCTCTCTCTTTAACTCGCCTCCCTTGATATCGTAATTTATCAAGCATTCGAGTCGCTTAAGCTCACGATCACCCTTTCTTCTTACTTTCTCTCCTGATGTACACATCCCCTGTCCCCTACTAGCCTCCAGCTCTTCAAATAATTGCACTAGTCTACTTTCATACCCATCGCACGACACACCCACCAACTTGCTGAAATCCACAATTTTTTGCAGAACCCAATTCAAAGGTAGGGATCTACTGTCAAGCACATTCACTTCCATTATCTCCTTTGCATTCCTACACCCAAGAGAATCCACGATATGTCCCTCCACCTCCTCCACCTATACTGCATCCTTATTTATTTTTCCCTTATTGGCGCTATCAACCCACACCACCAATGCTTTTTCAGTCCCTGGATCTCTTTTTTGTATAGATTTATAACACTTCCTGTTATAGATGTTCACAATCATGGTCGCCGACTCTGTCGTCTCTTGCTCTTCCTTAATTGTCGGATCTATTCCCTGTGCCAATACAAGTTCTATCTCTTTCTCAGCCGACTCCGAAATCAACGTTCTCAATTCCCCTTCTTCCGACCAATGTACCACCTTTTGATATGCCTCGGTTCCCAAATCTTTTTCATCAATATCCAATTCCCTTAAATCTTTCTCATTTCCGTCCCCTGTAATCGTCACTTCAGTTCGCAACTGAGGCTCGCAAAATGGCTCAATCATCAGCTGCTTATCATTAGGTTGGATCAAGGTCGATGGTAGCTCCTTAACCGGATACTCATCTACGCTTGCATCGCACTTATGACAACAGATCATCCTAGTACCTACTAAAGGCTGTTTCCCCCCAACCTCAGTAGTTCATCCACTTCCCCTTTCACAACTTGAGTACATGCTCTTATTTCAACATTACTCGAAAAATTGCCATGTGTCTCACCGGACTTTGTTTCTTTAAGCTTAGGAAACAGTAATTGGCCCTCATTGATTAAAGCATCAGGTCGTGCTCGAGTATCACTCCCACAATCCTCATTTTCACTTCGCAACTTCGCCCATTGATTTGCAGTTTGGGTGGCAAGTAAGTTTGTCGTAACTTCAGCATAGGTCCTCCGTTGCTAATGTTTTACTTCGACTGCTTAATGCTTAACCTTATCTCCGACGACCAAAAATTTGACAACTGCTTGAAACACCCGTGAGATTGACGTCCATCCCTCACCATTCACACCTTCCGGCACCATCACAACTCCTTTTCAGACGCCTCTCCTCATACTGTGCTATTACCAGATACCTTCCGCGACTGTTCTTGCATCGTTGCGCCAAAAAGGCTATGGAAGAATTATTATTCTTAGCAACAAAATCATCAATCTTGCCGGCCACTCTCAGCTTATCTACCATATTCACCATCCAAAGAGCACCAAACCTCCCCATGCTAATTGCGTTCGATACCTTTTGTCCCCATTCTGTCAACTTAACAATATCGAATTTGTTTACAGACACTACAAACTCCTTCGCCTCCACTCTGAATTGAGAATTGAAAGCCCTCTTACCATAGACACATGCAGGTCCCTGAAATTAGGTCGATGAAGCAACTGACCGTAAAACAGATATGCGGGATGGATTGGGATCGTCAGGATTGATCTGCATTTTCTCAGACGGCGACGCATGGGCTACACGCATTGCCGAATTGCACGTGGGCCGTAGGTCATGGTAACCGGCGTCGAAATTGCCTGCTCTATCAACCGGTCAGACGTGTGTGGCCGGAGCAAAGCTAATCGGAGTATGACCACCTATTCTCATTTCTTTCACAGCCGCCCTGATTCCCATCTTACCACCATGGTTGGATACACCTGACTCTTCCATGTCTCCACAAGACAGCGCATCTCTTGCTGCTGAAGATTTTCGAGCGGCGACGCTAGGGTCACTACCTAGGGCTGCCGCCTGCATGTGTCTTGTATGGCCATATTTCTGTGGCGTGAGGTCGGTGGGTTGGGAATGTCCAGATGTGGCCCTATGGCCGTCGCCGATGAAGATTTGATCTCGTGGTGGTGGTGGTGGTGTGAGTTTAGATTTTGAGGGAGGAATCTTCATTCCTAGCAATCTAATAACAGTTTTATAAAAAAAAAAAAAGATCTCGTGTTGCAAGTTATACTAATGAAAATTTCTTTTATTGCAAGTCGAGTTTAAGTGCACTTCATCATTGGCTTAGAATTCGTTTGAAAAGTTAAGGAATTAAGTTTACAATGAACAAAATTGTGAAATTTAAGTTCCAATAAAATGTGGACAACAAACAAAAATTATGATATCAATACAACCACCTAGATTATTATACTGACAATGTACATTTTGCACCATATTTTTAGTATGGGAAATTCTGCTTGTACAGTCCTACTAGGATCATACAAGTTACAGTCCCTACAATAGGGGGGCGCCAATAAAAAAAAGTGACCCCCCATTGTGAGGGGTCTGTAAGTAGGATTGTACGTGAAGTGTCTCTATTTTATTATTTTTAATGTCTTCAACTTCTACTCATTATTACATGTTCTCAATTTTGTACGTCGAATTATTATCCTCAACCTTTCATGAAATATTAAATTTTGTCCCTATTTACAATTTTCGTTTAAAGAATTTGTTTGGAGTGTATAAAATTTTTCTCTCATTTTTAAATGAACAAGAAAAAAAAATATAAAAACTCGACAAATTTGTTCCGCCTTTTATTAGATACGTACTACAATTTGTTTTCAAATTTTGAATACACTCAGGCCCAGCCCCCCCAGCTATAGCTCAGTGGTGCAAAGGATAGGTGTGAAGTACTCTCAACTAAACTGACAACCGTAGTTAGTGGTGGCAATCGAGTCGAGTAGCTCATCGGCTCGTGGGCTCAGCTCGTCTAAAACGAGCCACGAGCCGCTCGGACTCGTAAAAACGAGCCCGAGCCATGAGCCGATCAAAAAAATTTCAAACGGCTTGACTCGTCATGAAGAAGAGCTGCTCGCCAAGTGGCTCGTGGCTCGTCAAATTAAAAAAAAAAATTAAATTATTTCAGTGACCCAAACGGTCACTGAAAAACTTCATTTTTTTTCAAACTTCATTTTTTTCCTATAAATACCCATCAATTACAACATTTTTTTCTCGCCAAACTTACTATCAATCTCTTATTCTCTATTATATTCTCTACAAATAAATTATTATCAATATTATTCATTCATTCTCATTTCTATACTCTCATACATTTTATTTTGAAAACATTGAATTATAATCTTGATTTTATAATATATTTTTGCACTACTACATAATCTTCATTCACTTCTCAATTCTACTTCACTTCTTTTTCTTCAACATTCAATTTCAATTATACACAAATGGATACACGCTCATTTATTGAAAACTTGTTCGATGTCGGAGTCGGGAATGAAGTACATGTGTCCCATAATCAATTTGAGAATGAGTTTGCCGGTCTAAATGAAATACTCATTCCAGAAAATATTAAAGATTACGATGTTCATGAAAGTAGTCATCCAATTGATTTGGATGACGTTGATGTTGATGCTAGTCGTCCAATTGATTTGGAACAGGATGATGAATCTGTGCTAGAAATTCCTGATGCAAGAGGGAAGAGAAAGGTGAAGAAGCAGGCAAAATGTTGGGACCATTTTAAATTGGTTCAAACTGGTCGTGTGATCGATGGAATTCCAGAAATCAAAGCAGTATGTAAATATTGTCAACAACGGTTGGCCCATCAAAAAGGCATTCGAACTACTCACCTCAACTATCACTACAAAACATGTGCGGCCAAACATGGTTTTCTTCTTGCTGGTTAAACACAACTACAATTTGGTAGTTCAGGCAGCGGTGCTACTACTACGCCACTTAATACGTGGATGTATTCGGAGGAAAGAACTCGAACAGAAATGGTGAAATACATTGTGGGATCTGAGTTGCCACTAGCACAAACGGACAACCAACATTTCATTACCTTTGTGAAAGAATGTTTTCAATCGAGGTATGTTGGGGTAAGTTGAAATAATTTTCGTTCTGATACAATAGAATATTTTGAAAATGCAAAGAAAACATTGATTGCCGATTTAGAAAAATATGAGATGTGATATTTTTAACTTCGGATTTATGGGAAGAGATTAATAAAAGAGGTTATATGGCTGCAACTGCACACTATATAGACCCACTTTGGATCATGCATAAAAAAATAATTGCTTTTAAAATTATTGAGTATCCACACAATGCTTCCAATATATTTAGTGCTATTATGAATATTATTAGAGAATATAAATGCGAGAGTAAAATTAGCTCTTTTACGTTCGACAACACTAATGTAAATAAGTCTGTTATCGAGAAATTCAAAGAGTACTTCAACCCGAATTCGGTGGTTATTTATTTCATATTCGATGTGTATGCCATATTTTAAATTTAATAGTACAAGACGGTTTAAAATATGTTAAGGATGAAATTCTACGAATTAGGAGTGCACTAATTTATATCACTATTTCACCTAGTAGAAAACAAGCATTTGAAGATTTTTGTGCCAAAAAGGGGTGCTGCATTCAAAAACCTTTATTAGTAACGTAGTGCATAGATGGAACTCCACATATTTATTATTAAAATCATGTGAAAGTTTCGAACATTTAATTACTGAATTTTATAACAATAAGAATATGAGGGACGACGACGATAATATTTTGAATGAGTCCGATTGGATTTTAGTTATTAAAATTAAAGCTTTTTTGAAATTTTTTTATGATGCTACAAATATTTTATCTGGTGTTTATTATCCTACTAGTTGTACGATCCTTCAACGTCTTTATCTAATTGCTAGGGTTTTTGATAGATTTAAAGATGACCCCAATTTTAGTTCAGTTATAATTGCCATGGAATTAAAGTTTAGAAAATATTGGGAAGATTTACCCATGTTATTTCTGTTAGCATGCATCATCGACCCCAATATAATATATCGGATACTAAATTTATAATTGACCGAATGCCAAAATCTTTAACTTTTAATGTACCTATTACCTATAGGAATTTGAAAACAACTTTATCTGAAATGTATGTAATATATGCTTCACGAATGGGTACACATGCTACTCGTGTACCCTTCGACACTACAAGTACTCCTTCCACTAATTTAGGAGATGACAACGCTGAAATTTTAAATTATTTGAAGGTATGAACTCATATAGATATGATCAAACTGGATATGCATGTGGTTCCTCCAGTAATAGTAGTTTATCTTCCACTGCATGTACTCAAACATCGAGTAATAGTCCAAATGTGTTGTCTGCTGAATTACTTGATTACTTTAATCATAATTGACCTAGTAACAATGCACCAAGAAAAAATTTAGAAGAAGTAGTTGACTTCTGGCGAAAGTATGAACGTTGATGACCAATAGTTTCTGCAATGGCAAAAGATCACTAAAACCTCCGGTTAGCACTGTAGTTTCGAAATTTGCTTTTAGTGTAGGGTCTAGGGTTCTCTCTGAGGTTAGAAGTCGATTAAAAGAAGATATTTTGGAAGTATTAATATGTGTGAAGGATTGGCAAGATGCTAATTTTTTACTGCAAGATAAATATGTCGAAATTGCATGTAGTCAAGTAAGTGATGTTTAGTTTAACCATATTTTATATTTATGACGAATTTTTATTTTAATACCTTTATAATTTTTAAAAAAAAAATTATACACGTAACAAGTTGTTCGTGTACAATTTTTAACTCCGCCTACTCGAAATTGAACTATTGAAGTAGCCGGTCTCAAACCCGGATAAAGGAGGAAGGTTTATATTTTATTATTTTTATTATTTTAAAAAGAAAAAATATTTTGAAAAATCATTTGACAATTTTTCATATTTTTTTTAATTTTATCATTTATAAAATAATTATTTTGAATCAACATGTTTTCTTCAAAACAAATTTGAAAATGAAAATATATTAACTAAAAATTATTTATAAGTAAAAAAATTAAATTATAATTACAAAAAAATTATAAGTATTATTTATAAGATAAAAATTATAAAAAAATACATTATAAGTAAAATTAATTATAAATTATAACTTATAAGTTATAAGTAAAAAAAACTTTATCTAAATAAATTGTTTACAAAATAAAAATACTTATAAGTTAAAGAATGGTGAAAATGTATTTTTTTTAAAATATTTAGAAAGAAAACGTGTAAAAAAATTAAAAAAAAAAAAATAGAGGCAAACTCACGAGTTGAGTGCACGAGCTCGGCTCGTCCCAGCCCACGAGCTACGAGTTCATGGGCCGAGCCGAGCTCACCTTTTTTAAACGAATCGAATTTGGCTCGACTCGTTGTCCACGAACTTATTGCTCAACGAGCTCGTAGAATAATGAGTCGAGCTAACTCGACTCGACCTATTACCACCACTAACCGCAGTATGAGAGTTCGATTCCTACCTCTTATAATGTCTAGAATTGGACTCTTTATAGGTATCAATATGACAGTTTTTGTACCCTAGTATGTTGAGATACATTTCATGATTTATCTCCTCCACAATATTTTAGGTGCGGGATGGATCCTCAATGTTGGGGTTGAACTTTTTTTTTTTAATACACTCAAGCCCAACGGCTAAGGTAAAGGGCAAATTAGTAACTTCAGTAAACCACCGCCCTTCACCTATAAATTCATGTCCTAAATAGCAAACACGCTCCCACAACAATATTTACCCCGCAAAAAATCTCTCCAAGAAATCTCAACGAATTCGAATTTACCCCCCAAAATTCTCTTCTCCGGGAAATCTCAACGAATTGGAATCTAGATTATTATTTTGATCTACGGAAGAGAAATATTTCACATTTGTTGATTTGATTGATCAGGTTTGCTATTTCACATTTATTTCTGGATTTATTTTATGTATCTACGCATTTAGGGTTTTCGATTTTATTGCCTTGCAATCTGTCCTTCGATTCATCCACCTCCATTGATGGGTCTTCGACAATCAGCCGGTCCCTTTTTCACAATGACTGGGTTGAATTCTTCTGTTTTTCCTTGGTGGATTTTTAGGGCCGAACTTTATGACCTTTTTCTCGTTTTATATGTTCTTGAATTTTTGTCACTCATCGAATTGGAAAAAAAAATCATGAAATTAAGGTTTCTAATACATGGATTTAGTGGTTATTCTGAGGATCTTATTGGACGTTCTTGGCTACAATGAAGATCTAATGACTCTAACTCTACATCCTTAAGCTAAGGTTGATTTGTGGGTTGATAACCAATGGGCATCCTTCCCTTATAAGATAATTTTAGGGGTGAGCTCTACCAATGTGGCTGTTACAATTGGTATCAAAGTGTGCGTCCTTCCTTTTGGGCAACGTGGAGAAGGCTAGTAGAAGACTAGTTCCGTGAGATCACTGGGAATACGGACTCACTTGGACCTCGGATTTGAAAAGAGGGGTGTAATGTAATTTCTCTAATTGTATTCCACATTCCAGACCTAAGACTTGGCTTCTGGAATTATAACCTATTGGGTAACCTCCATCGACAAGCCAGTTTAAGGGTGAGGAGTTCTACCCGATGTGGTTGTTAGAGAAGATCTGTTAATTGTTGTTTCCCATTTAGAAATCTAAGTCTTTAGTTTTTTAATCGGTCAGTAAGTTGGATCTTCAACAATAGGTGGGTTTTCTGGACTTATCTTGGGTATTACAGAATCAGAAATATAAGGTTTCTGCTACATGAAAAGTGGGTTTTTTGAGGGTATTCCGGGAAATTTCTGGCTATAGGGAAGTTTGATTATTGCTGCCTCTCGAATATGGTTATGATTTACAGGTTTTTATATGTTCTTTTCAACTGCTGGTATCTAGTACTTGTTAGTAGAATCTCAGATATTGGTTGAGACAGCCACAGATGGTATCCAAGTGGTTGGATTTCGGAGCTCAGTTTTTGCACATTTGGATACTTGTTCCTTTGTGGGATGCAATAGAGGAATCGTATTGGGAGATCAGAAATTTGAATTTGATGGATATACTGAATTGTAATTTTGCATTTGGATTTCCTATCTTGGCAAGATAGAGATTATTGTCTGAATGGAAGCAAGTGGCCTGCATTGACTAACCCGTGATTTGCTGTGTGTATAGTATTATAATGGATGTCAAGGCGGCAAGGAAAGTCTCTGTCTTCAATCGACTTGAAGGAGGATTTGCAAAAAACAAAGTCTGCGTCTACTGGCTTTCAGGGAGATGCAATCATGATCCATGCAGGTTCATGCACAGAGAATCACCCCCACAAACTACGCAGACCCATTCAGCATCACCTGAGAGTCATTACCAAAAATCTAGCAGAAGGACCTGGAGGAATCCTAACTTCCACACTCCTAAGAATGGTACAGTTTTAACTAACGGGGGAGATGGGTCCAAGTGTACAAGTGGTAAAGTTTCCCAACAATATGTCCTAGCAAAGAATGGAAGAAAAATTGATCGGAAGGACCAAGAAATGGTCATAACCTCCAATGGAAGTATCCGCTGTCAGCAGACCATGCAAAAGACCGCTGAAACAGTTGAATCTGATAGTAAATCTGTTCAAAAAACTCTGCCAAAGCTATGCAAGTACTGGGTTACAGGCAATTGTGTCCATGGCGATAAGTGCAAGGATGTACACTCTTGGTTCTGTGGATCTGGATTCACGATGATGACAAAGTTAGAGGGGCACACTAAGGTGTTTGCTCATCTGATAACAGTGCTTTTATATTATTTCGAATCATATTTAGCCCTTGTTTGAGCTCCACTTTATCAAAAACTCATTTTTAAACACACATTCTCCACTAAAATTATTTTACACGTAAATCTAATATTTTTTCTTATTTTTTAACCGCGCATTTTCCAAAAAATACTATTCCAAATATCCCCCCCCCCCCCCCCCAAATGGGGCTCAAACAAGGGCATATTCTGTTAGTAATTTCCCTATGTTTTTGCACTCCTATTGGAACTGCGCTTCTTTTATACAGTTTTTATTAAATGTTTAGACAAACTATTGCATTCAATACTAACAATATTTCTTTCCAATGGAATTTTGTACAGAGCATTACTGGAATTGCTCTCCCGTCTGGTTCTGACAAGCTATACTCTGTTAGTAAAGATAGAACTCTCGGCATTTGGGACTGCAACAGTGGTCAGGTATGGATAGTTTTACTTATCTCTCAGTTAATATATCGCATTGGGTAAATAAGATGTGTGATCAATAATATGATTATTCAACCTCAATGCAGTGCACTGGCGCTGTTGATCTTGATGGTGAAGTTGGATGCTTGATTAGTGAAGGTCCATGGCTGTTTGCTGGATTGCCTAATGCTATTAAGGTAAATAATGTTCTTCACGTAGTTAGTTACATGTTACCACGATGGAATTGACTATGCTCAGTTTTTGAGTCCACGTCGAACTTGGTTTCTTTCTACTTATAGGTTTTTTGATCATTTAGGGATGGAATTTCCAAGCTCAAATGGAACACTCTCTTAGTGAACCTGTTGGTCAAGTTTATTCTATGGTTGTGGACAATAATATGCTTTTTGCTGGAACAGAGGTAACTACTTTTGGAGCTCTTCAGTGTTTCGCTATTTTTAAGTTTGTGATTTTGGATATCTATAGTATTGTGAGCGCATTAGTTAGCACAGTGTGGTTGTTTAGGCTGAGGAAGATTTGGGAATAAATTATTTACTGAATTTCACATCTTCTTGTTGACTATTAACCACATTCTGGCTTCTCATTTTTATGTATCTTATGGCTCCAGGAAGGTACCATATTAGCATGGAAATGGGGTACTGAAACCAACATTCCTAAACTGGCTGCAACGATGAAGGGACACAATGGTGCTGTGTGTTCACTTCTTGTGGGAGCTAGTAATAGGCTTTATTCGGGTTCGATTGACAATACCATACGGGTATGCTCTCTGATAGGAGACTTATTTTCTCAACCTCTTAGTAGAGATCAATTGTATATATATGTTGCCAATTTACCCATTTGGCTTATTGATCCATATTAATATGTGAAACGGAAAACAATTGCCCTTTATGCATGCAATTATCAGTCATGTTGACACTATTAGGACCATTGTTTTGATATGTCTAGTCTTTTAATTTGTCAACTTCCCAAGTTATATTTCGAGCACCTGTTGTCAGAGTTGGAGCCCCTACAACTTTTTCCTTTTCTACTTCGACCTCCATTTGTTTGATTCATTCTTTTTTCCTAGTTCAATGTTTTGAACTCACTGAAGAATTTTGCTCATGTATATGCTTTTTCCAGGTTTGGGACCTCCAAACTCTGCAATGTATGCAGACATTACATGGGCATACCGGGGATGTCACATCTGTCATTTGTTGGGACAGATATTTGATATCTGCTTCTGTGGACAACACAATAAAGGTTTGTCACTTCACTGCCATAGATCACTAGTTAGGTTTTGCTTTAGTTCCTGATGGTTCTAATAAGATCATCCTCACAGGTTTGGGCTGCAACTGAGATTGGGAACTTGGAAGTGGTCTATGAGCTCAAGGAACAATGTGTAAGTTAAAAACTGTTCATATACGACTTCTCTGGATGCATTATGTGCATTGTATTCCGTACCTCTGCCTGTTCTCTTTCTCTTTTGGTCTTTTAGACTTCTTACATGTTCTACATATGTTACGTCTTTCAGGGGGTTGTTGCTCTTTCTGGCATGACAGACGCTGAAGCTCAGCCTATTCTTTTCTGCTCATATAACGACAATACTGTTCGCATATATGACTTGCCCTCGTTAGTATCATCAAACAATTATCATCCTTGTTGATATTATTCACCCTCTCTGCTGGTTTGTTCATTGTTTATATATGGTTGTAGGTTTAATGAAAGGGGCAGAATATTTTCGAAAGGGGAAGTCCAAGTGATTCAAATTGGCATTGGTGGTCTCTTTTTCACCGGTGATGCAACAGGACAGCTCTCCGTCTGGAAATTGCTTGGAGTTCCATGTGCAATGGAATCTTGAGAGCTATTATTTTAGAAAAGCTGATGTCTATCTGGTCTGAATTCCTACAGGCTAAAGCTATCAATTTGAATTTGTATTGGTGGCTGTGTTTCATTGTTGACAATGTTATGATCCATCTTTCGGTTGTAATGTTCTCAGATATGATGTATTTTTGGTAGCAAAAGCTACTGTATATTGTAATATATGATTGGTCAGCGAATATAATTTTTTTGTCACGACAGAGGAAAGCCCACATGTAAATATACAGTCGCTTCAAATTTAAAGATCATTCTTATTTTTATATAGTAACATACCACATTTTTTCCATCATGTTTTCCGTTATGCACGTCAGCTAATGGTTTCTGATCCGTGTCTATCCTAGAGTTGAGTAATTTTATAGTGAATTTTTTAAGGAATAGTGTTCTAGCGACAACATAATGACACATGGTAGTTTATCATTAGACTGTTTTAAACAAAGTAAACTTTTTAATCAAATCACATCTTGCTAACTAACATTATGTCACTCCATCTCTTAATCACTTTTTGTCCATAACCCTTTTTTAAGTATCATTAGTTGGACGAGCAGGTTATATGCAAGAGCATTCGAGATGCTAAAGCGAATAAAAGTTTCCTTCTGTTATGTTAAAAACAGAGCTTATTCTCATCTCACTATCCATTAATCTCATGTACTCTCGAATCCTAATGAGCCACTAACAAAAACCAAAACACCTGACAATAAAACGAAACGGTAATCCCTGCAACCTATAAACAAAAAAGGGTATTGCAGCCTAACTTGAAAGAAAAATACGCACTTTCTGCCTTTTCTAATCTTCCTGTACTTGTATCGATGCTGCTATTCCTCTTTACACGATGCTAATAAAGAACACGCGCTTTCTTTTCTCTCCTCTCTCGGTTGCAGTGCTCTCTTTCTAACTCACCTTTTGGCTGGGGCTACATACGTTCTGTCGTGCATGTGTCTTCAGAGCCATTAGGGGTGGTGTCACAGGGCTTTTTCCAACAACTTGCGATGGCATCGAGGTTTCTCGTCCCCAACCAGTCAACGAATTTTACACTTCCAAGTGATGAAACACACGAACATGTCTAAGTAAAAAGGCAGAAGATCGAAGTATTTGAAACAGTAAAGAAAAACACAGATTTATGGGAACCTTCCCAACTTTATTTCTATAAAACAAAGAAACTCACCAAGTACAAAAATCGTGAAGGATCAACACAGCCATTGTTGTCTCATCACTGCATTCACTGTTCTATATATCTATAATGCACCAACACTTTGAATAAATAGATGAAATTCGTATTGCAGTTGACACCCCCAACTGCTGGGTGGTTTTGCCCAGAATTCGTACCCTCACATAGCTTGTTTCCATATCAACCATACAGCAGAAACCACCCGCAACTGCCATCATGTGCCTTCCATATGGCATGATTTTCACTGAATCCGAGTACTGAAATCAGCTTGACAGAAAGTTCACAATGCTGTCGGACACAGTCCGCATTAATCCATCAATCAACGCCAATCTGACTTGTCCTCAAATTCTGCCTTGTGATGCCGCCATCAAGTAAATTAGGCATCCTTGCCACGATAACTTGCTCATCACAAATCCTGCATGCTGTCTTGATTCCCGAATCAGCGCTAAACACCAAGTATCACGCATGCCTTCTGCCACGGCATGGCAACGACAAGGCAACGTCTATGCCATATCCATTTTTTTCAGAAATGATGCTCACAGGTGGGTAGAAGAACTGGAATCAACTGAATCAAACCAGAATTGGCCGGTTCTGTTCACTTCAATTTAAATGGTTCGATAGAAGGCCAACCTTTACAATTTTTCCTGTAAGTTCTACTTTCCTATATGATCATGTAAATATTTGCACCTATCTCCGTGACTTCAGATTTCTTGAGCAAACAATCTGCAGGCCTGCTTTCTTTCAGGGATTTGTCTTTGGACTTGATTCGTAGTTGCGTTGAACTCCTGAAGTTCTCCTGCTTATGATAAGCATAAATTTGCACAGGATTGCTCATAGGACCAGGCCCCAGTAATGAATTCCTTGTGCAATTGTAATTTTGATCTTTTTCAAATTGGTTTAGTACTGGAATCTGCGGATAATTGGAGTTTCCAGTGTAGCTTTGAGCTTGCACTCGAATTGGACCCCTTGAAGAGATGAAGTTCTTGTACTGTAAATTCCTGTTTGGACTCCTGGGAAAACTGCAGTTCACGATAGTGAAAGGTTGCCTGTGATGGAGCCTTTCTGGTAGCACATATGCATTTAAAAGATTGTTCGGCTTTCTGAACATACTTTCTAGGTGCTGTAGAATGCTCACTCGACAAGTTTTGGGACGGCTATATTCCTGTTGAGAATATTGCTCTTCCTGGGCAGCATTCTTTCTCTCCTGCTGCTGCTTCTGAGGTTGGTTTTCTTGTTTCTCTGGGTTCATTGGCATAGACTTCTTGCGTTCGTTCTGGTTTTCGATTCTTGCTACCCGGATATAGATATTGAGTATTAGAACATTGATCGAAACTTCAAATATGGAAGTCAAATAAATGAATGGGAAAGAATATACTCTGAATCATATTACGATAGGCAACGCTTATCGAATTTGAAAAAGATTCAGTTCGTTGAGTTTTTCAAAAACTTCACAACCACCATAAATAATTATTGACAACCAGAAGTTTAGTACTGTTCTACTATGAGTTCTTCATCCACAACCATGGTTTAAAAAGGCGGTAGTGAGGCGAGCCTCAAGACGCATGTAGTATACCTCGAGGCGGTATTTTGAAACTAAAAATATGAGGCTCACACTTGAGGTGCATACCTCAAGGCTCGCGCCTCATTTAAAATTTGAAAGGCCCTTCTTAAAAAAAATAATGGTCGATTTAAAAAGACATTTTGTGCCCAAATAAAACAATAAAACATCTAGAAAACTAAACGACAGCCAGAAAATAAAACCAAAATCGGAATTTCAAAAGTCAGAAGAGTGTCGTCTTCTTCATCAGTTCATCAGGTATTTTTTTTCCTCTTTTTCTTTTTTTTTTCTTCTTCTTAGCATACTTTTTCCTATTTTTCTTCTTCTATTCAAGCATACTTTTGAACTATATCAACATGGCGGGCAGCCGGCAGAAACTGAAATGGAAAATATTAGCAGAAACTTTTTTAATTGATCCTTACTTAATTTATGAAATAATCATCTCATTACTTAATTTTTGTCTTGTATTATAGAATGGAAAAGAATCATTGAACCGATCCAGCTTGGAAGTATGGAAAATAAATTGAAAAGACGGGAGGTAATAAAAAGTCATACGTCTACATCGAGTGTATGTTTTGAAGAAAACCATTACTGAAAGGGTGAAGGGGATGAAGGAACACTTAGCATGTACTCACAAGAATGTAGCCCCATGTCCTGGAGTTCTTGTGGATGTTAAACAAGAGATTGCGGAGTATATGAATGCTGGAAATATGAAAAGACACCTATCACAACAACAGTTTGAAGATATGAACGAGCTTGGTTCCTATTATGAGAAGAATGATAAAGAAAAAGATTCTATGAGAGGCATTAGAGGATCAATGGATAGGTTTGTGTCAAATATTGGTGGTAATGATGAGACACATCCAAAGATGAGTGCAGCGAAGATGAAAGAGATGTGAAATAGCGTCTGTTTAGATGTTGACAGATTCTTCTTTGAAAATGCAATACCTTTCAATGTGGTTAGATCTCCTTCGTTTATCAGCATGTGTCAGGCTCTTGGTTCATATGGTAGAGGTTTCCAGCCCCCTACAATGTACGAACTCTGGACATGGATTCATAAAGATGAAGAGGAATCGACGGGGAAAATATTTGACGATGTAAAGGCGGCATGGATTACAACTGGAGTTTCTATATTATCTGACTGGTGGTCTGACATGAGAAATAGAAGTTTGATCAATTTTCTTGTGAATAATCCACATGGAATTAAAGATGCAGATCTCGTGTTCAAATTATTAGACGAGGTTGTTCAAGAAGTTAGTGAAGAAAATGTTGTTCAAGTTGTGACCGATAATGCAAGTGCATACAAAGCTGTTGGGATGAAATTGAAGGAAAGACATAAGCATTTATATTGGACTTCTTGTGCTGCAAATTGCATTGACTTAATGCTTGAAAAACTTAGGGAGTTGCCACAACACAAACATGCATTGATAAAGGCTAAAAAGGTCAGTAATTTTATTTATAATAATCAATGGGTGTTGGCATTAATGAGAAAAATTGCAAAGAATGAAATAGTTCAACCAGGTGCTACGAGATTTTCTACAGCCTACTTGACTTTACAGATGATCTATGAGTTGAGAAACTCACTACGAGCTATACTCACTTCGGAGGAACGGGTAAATTTTCCTTGGGCTAGGAAAGCGGATGGGAAACAGGTTAGGGGAATCATTTTGAAGGATAAATTTTTTGGCCAAGTGTTGCATATGCTTTGAAGATCACAAGTCCCCTAGTTAGTGTTTTAAGACTTGTTGATTTTGAACAAATGTCAGCAATGTGATTTATTTATGGAGCCATGGATAATGCAAAGGAACAAATAGCAAAAAAATTGGGTGAAGATGAAGCTGCGTACAAGAAAATTTGAAATATCATAGATGAGAAGTGGAAGTTTCAATTGCATCGAGACCTACATGCTGCTGCTTATTATTTGAATCCTCGTTGTCAATATACTGATAATTTTTTCAGGCATTTTGAAGTTATGGAGGGTTTGTATAATTGCATGGTGAGACTCATTTCCGATCTAACTGAAAGGGAGAGAGCAGATCTCCAGTTAGACCAATTTGTTGAAAAACAGAATTTCTTTGGTCTCGAACAAGCAAAATTAACTTTAACTAAATGGTCTCCTGGTATGTATTAAATTATTAATATATACATTTTATACATTATATACACAATTTGATTAGCCTATACTTAATAGTTGCAAAGTTGCATATAACATTTTTTTCTTAATTTTGATCTAGTTGCTTTGTGGACTCAATTTGGCGTTGGTATTCCAGAACTAACTAAGTTTGCAACTAGAGTTTTAAGTCTTACTTGCTCATCTTCTGCATGTGAGCGCAATTGGAGTACATTTAATTTAGTGCATACTAAGATAAGGAATCGTTTGACAACAAAGAGATTGCATACTTTGGTTTACATCAATTATAACAAGAAGATCAAAGATCGACATAGACGATTGAAGTCACTTAAAGAGGCTGAAGATCCTTTGATTCTAAAGGAAGTTCCATCCGATGATTAATGGATTGCAGATCACGATATTGGAGCTCCATCAAACACATACGATGTAAATGATGACGACTCGATAAGAGACTGGAATTTGGAATGGATAAGAGAACATGGATTAACTAAAGAACGAGAATGTTATAATTTTAGAAAAGGACCTAAAACTATGACAACCAAACCTATACATTTTAGGGATAATAATCCAGTTAAACTATTTACTGAGCCAATTCCTACAACAGGAATATGGCTAGATGTTGATGATAGCAATAATAAAAGCGAAATTATTGATTCATGGGCAAAAGCTATTGATTTAGCTGTTGCTTTTCATAAATGGAATATCACTCAAGCATATAACTTTATAATTCATACCTTTAGAGGAATTATTTCAGATATCTGGAGAAAAACTTCTGAAGAAACCTAAAATCAAATTAAATATGGAGAAAAATCTACAACTACCATAAATATCAATGAAAGTTTAGATGCTAAAAACTTTAAAGAAGTTTTAAAACGAATAGAAAATTTCTTTAGACATCTACTCTTAGGAGAACTTATACCAGAAACCAAAATAGACATGATTACTCAATAAACCTTACAAGTTGAAAGAGAAATGAAATTATTAAAAATCTGTGATATGTGCGAGCTAAATGAATATACTAATAAATTCGAAAAGATATATATCAAAGTATCCAAATCCATAAAAGAATGGAATCTGTCAGAAGAAGATAAAAAATTACTAAATAGATATTTTCT
Organism: Osmanthus fragrans; assembly: GCA_019395295.1. Taxonomy (NCBI): domain Eukaryota; kingdom Viridiplantae; phylum Streptophyta; class Magnoliopsida; order Lamiales; family Oleaceae; genus Osmanthus; species Osmanthus fragrans. The sequence continues at coordinate 24,237,506 of CM033341.1, read as the reverse complement.
TAAACTACCTTGCCCATGGGGTCAGAAATTATTTGAAGACTACCAAATTTATTGGAAGAAAATAGAATGAGAAGATCCTAACCACAAAGCAGACACCTTAGGAGTGAGAACTTCATTCGCTAAGAGAAAAAATATCTGAATAGTGCAGAAAATCTATGTATCAACTTCTATTTAGGAAACATGGTAAGAAAACAAGTTTATGTTGCTATGGAGAAATCACTGTTGTACCACAATTTGGTTGTCACCAACCATCTAAGAAACCATATTATAAAAGGAAATTTAAGAAATATCTTAAACCTTGGAAGAAAAATAAATTATTGAAGAGCCACAAGAGATATTTTAAGAAGAAAAAATCTTGGAAAAATGAATATAACCAACATAAGAAAATTCAGAAGAGATCTAAGGAAGAATTTTTTTAAAAAATGTAAATATTTTACATGTAATGAAATAGGACATATATCTCTCAACTGTCCTAATAGAAATAAAAGAGAAAATATTAAATCCATTATATTAATGGAAGAAATAGAATCCAACTCAAAATATGAGATAATTGAAGATTTAAACGAATTATCTGAAACAGACTCAATTTGCGAGCTAGATATAGAAAAAAATTGAAGAACCAGAATATAGACAAATTTACATGAATCAAGAAATTATAGATACTATTGAGACTACCTTAGATAATGGATAATGAATAATGAAATTCACAAACGGTTGTGTTTGATGAAAAAAGATATGAAACCATAAAGGAAAAACAGATATCTTTAAGAGCTAAATATGTTTTTATAAGACCAAAACTATCTTGGTTTAACAAAACTATATACATTGTCAAATATGACGAAGTACCTATTAACATCGAAAATGTTAAAGGCAATACTACTATACCTCTAATAACAAAAGAATGAGTTAATAGAGAATTAGCAAATATAAAGAAATCTTCTAGAGAAAGATTAAAGAATATAGTGATTGGAGGAATCCAAATCATGATTAAAGGATTCTTTAGAGAAAGAATGAATATTCATATACAAATATATTTAATGGATAAAAGAATACTCTATGATCCTATGGACGCCCTATTAGGAGTTGTCTCTAGAAATCTTGTATATAAGAAAATTATATTTACTATAAGACCTGAATTTTCCATGTCTTTATCAGATGAAAACTTAAGTATAGGACTAAATTTATATCACAAAATTGATAGATTAATTATGCCACCAAGAAGTAAAGCCGTAACTTTACATTGTAAAGCTTTATATACTTTTACAACTACACACCAAAAAGAAATCAATAAAATTTCAGGATAATTCATAGAAACTCATGAAAACTTTAGAAACCTAGCACAATTTACACCACCAAGAATGCTAAGTGAGAATAATATTTTCTTACCACGAGATATATTGTTTGATTTTCATCAACGAGCTAGAAGAATAGAAAATAATGTAGGAAATCAAGGATTAGCCATTTCGAATACTTTTGGACAACTTGTAATTAGAATGCCTAGTCGAAGAATAGAAAAAAGTATCAGTACTAGAGAACTCTCAAGCTCTAGTAGACCATCTACAAGTAAAAACTACTCAACATTTCGTAGAAATAGTATAGATATTGACCTAAGAAAACGTGAGGAAGATAATTTCTTTATATTAACAAAATATATCAATAATCAAAATAACTACAAAGAAATCATAGCCCTTGTCAATAAAGGAGCTAGTACCAGCCATATAAGAGCAGACTTAGTTGACCATTTATCAGAAGAAAACCTACCACAAGGAATAACTCTTACAGATTATCCTGGAATTAAATATGAAATTAGAACATTTGTTAATCTTGAACTAACTTTTACTGATATAGAAGGAGAACAATTTAAATTAAACCTTAAAATCCATAAAAATTATAGAAAATGAAAAAATACTAGCCCAATATTACTTGAAATGAATTTTCTTGAAAAAGTATCACCATATGTTATTCAGAAAAATACTCTTCAAATAACTATAGAAGATAAATAGAAAATACTTTCTAGAGTTAATAAAAACAAAGAACCAATTTATATGACACAAGGAATCAGATCAATCAAAACTAATATACTTAGTCCATATATTGAAATAACTCTCAATTTACCACACTACTGTATGATAAAATTCCATGCAATACTTGATACTGAATCAGACATTTGCCTATATAAAATGAATGTATTCCCAGAACATTATTATAAAAGAGACTATAAGAAAAAAACTTATGGTCAAACAGTCAGTGATATTGTAAAAATCTATAGAGATTTTGTAAAAAATGTTCCTATAATTATAGGAAATAGAGAATGTTTTATTCCTAGAATATATGTAACAAATAAAATTGGACGTGATGTACTTTTAGGGAAAAAAATTTATCTATACATATAGTCCATTTACACAATATAAAGACAGTTTTGAATTTACCACACCTTGTAATCACAAAATTAGAACACCAAAAATTTATAAAGCTATTGGAATTGCACATTAACCAATTCACCATAAACACGGACATAAGAGTTCTGCAGGTAATTGTGGTGGATGTTATACTGAAATTAATAAAAACAAAACAAAAAATTCTTGTATTAAGAATTAAAAATTTAGAAGAAGAACTAGAAAATACTAAATTAGAATTAAAAGAATGTTATCATGAACATCCATTAGCTAAATGGGACAAAGATAAATATATTGTAACCATTGAACTAAAAAGCCCAGATGCTAAGATATCAGGAAAACAATTCCCGTATAGCGAAGAAGATAAAAAAGAATTTGAAATACAAATTAAAGAACTATTAGAATTAGGAGTGATAAGAGAATCAATCGGTCCATATAATAGTCCAGCATTTATGGTCAGAAACCATAGTGAAATTAAAAGAGGAAAAGCTAGAATGGTAATTGATTATAGAGACCTAAATTCTAAAACTATACCAAATAACTATAAATTATCAGTAAAAGATTTGTTAATAAAACAAATACGAGGAAGTAAAATATATTCTAAATTTGACTGTAAATCAGGATATTGACAGATAAAATTAGACGAAGCATCAAAACTTTTAACTAGTTTTACTACCTCGAATCCATTAGGACAATTCGAGTGGAATGTTATGTCATTTGGATTAATGAATGCACCAACAATATTTCAACAAAAAAATGGATAATATTATCGAACCAATAAAAGATTTATGCATTGCTTATATAGATGATCTTCTTATTCATAGTAGAAATTTAAAAGAACATATCGATCATCTTAAAAAAATTCAATTATATTGCCAAAAAATATGGATTAGCTCTATCTGAAAGAAAAGCAGAAATAACTAAAACTGAAAACGAATTCTTAGGATATATTTTTACAGAAGAAAAAAATACTTCAACAACCTCATATTGGGAAAAAGATTATAGAATTTTCAAAAATAATTAAAGTTAAGAACGAGCTGGAAAGCTTGATTGGATTGTTAAATTACTTTGAAAAATTTATCAAAAACTACTAAAAATACAAAGTCCACTTTACCAAAAAATTTAGAAAATGAGTTGTATGGGAATGGACACAAGAAGATATCGACATGATAAACAAAATAAAGAAAATATGTTAAAATATACGTGAATTAAATATTCCAAATGAAGATGATTTCTATATTTTAGAAACTGCTGCATTTCTATTACACTGGGGAGCAGTCCTCAAAAGAAATGAGAATCATAAAGACTTTCTTTGTAATCCATTATATAAATGTCCAGAAGAGCTTGTCGCTTATACTTCAAGCATTTTTAAAGATGCGAAAACTAGGTATGATATTAATCTTAAAGAATGTTTTGCTGTCAAAAAAGGAATAGCAAAATTTGAACCTTATTTGTTACCTAAAAGGTTTTTTATTAGAACGGATAATAACTCAGGTAAAACCATTATTGACAAACAAACTTGGAACAAGTGCAGTTAAAATGCCACTTATTAGAATGCAAATGTGGTTTGCTCCATTTAAATTTGATATTGTCCATATTAAAGGAAAAGACAATTTTATTCCAGATTTCTTAACTAGGAATGGAGCAAATCAAGAAGGAACTCGAAACATTGAAGTTCGAGATGAATGTGAAGATAGCTGCTATAGAATCCAAGATAACATGATGGAGATGGCTGCTGTCAATCCAATGTTTAAGAAGGCCAACAAGGCTATATTACCTGAAGGTCCTAGTGTCAATAAATCTAAAGGCCTTTATGCCAATAGTGAAGACGAAGCATCAAAGTTTCATAAATTATCAGTCAAAGAGAATACTACTTTGTCTCCCTCACAAGAGAAAAAACTTACAAAGGAAAATATTTCTATACCAGAGTTTAATCGCTCAAATATCATTAAAACCTGTAACACCCCTAGTGTTATGGATATTAAAAACAAAAATGATTTTATTTTAGCATACGTATTGTTCAATCTTGCTGCTGCTGGTTCACCAGTATAGGAAGATGGATGAAAACTCTAACGTATGGAACTTATAATAAAGTCAATATATATCCAAGAGCCCCAACATATTGGGTTCGTACTCTTTTTGAAATGGAAAATATAATCTGTATTTACCCATCAGAATTTTTAAAAGAAATTTTTATGCTGCCAAATGATGTTGTCAGGTTCTTAAACATAAGAACATCTATATTAGATTTTTCTCTACAAATCCTGAATGGGATAATGAAGAAGATAGATGGCTTCCAGCAAGCCTTGTCATAAGAATGACCACTACTTCTAAGCATCTCCAACTTGAGAAGAGTGAAGTCATTGAAACTAAACCAGAAGAAGTCATCAACATGATAGCCTTTTGTAGAGCCAAGGGATACAAGGAATAGTTCGAGCATATCCAAAAAATTATTGAAAAAAAAAATATATGGGTGTACGAGTCACAAGATCACATGATTTACAGTAAGGCTGTAGCACCACTAAATAAGAAGATTGACACTATCTAGACACATGATGTGATCATATCTTTGAAGGACATGTCAGTGGAACACAGAAAACAAAATATGAGTTGTGCAAATAGTTTTGGTGTTATCCTAATTACAAGCGTGAATGTTATAGCAATGAAGGCGACATCTTACCAATTTCCCTCGATCCAGATGAATTTCCGGATGAATGGTTTGAGTCGCACATGGAAAAGTAATGGACATCTTTATCACTATTTTATCAGATTCACTCTGATAGAGAAAAACTATGGGTTTACCCCAATAATTTTTCATTTTAAGACAAAGAACTTTAGGCCACAGTAAGATTCGCAATATCTTACACTGTTAAAGCAACAATAATGAAGGACTGTTGTAGAACTTTTTCAGTCTATAAATTGAAGACGAATTTTCAGAAGTAGAGCATGAGTTGTAAAACAAAAATTTATCTCTCTATCTAGTATTTCGAGTCTTGTAACAATTTCAGTTTCTCTCTTTGAAGTCAAACGTGTAATGAGGTAATCTCTATGGAGTTCTAATTTCCTTAAAAAAAGTATCAAGAGTGTAGCCAAAGTATGTATGTGTACTCTTATGTAAGAGATATTAGTGTGCTGTGTTTATGAAATTAAAATTGTTTTAAGACACTGTCTTTTTATCCTTATTATTTTCTCAAAAACTCTTATCTTACTTATATTCGTGCAAGTATCTTGTTGCCATGTTACTGTGTGTTTTAGGCGTTGTTAGGGAAAGCCATGAAAACCTTGTTACTATTTAAGGTGATGTTTTAACAAGGAGTTGAATGGAAAACTGTGATTCCGTGTGATCCACTGTGAGATATGCAAAAGAGTCAGAGAGAAAACCAATAAGTGTGCGGAAGTCTTGTTGGACCTTAACCCACTTTCTTAAACTCAAACAACACCAATCACTTATATCTGAGTATACTAACATACGGAGGCAAGCTCAAGAAAAATCTCGTTGATATTAATCTGCATTTATCTTCTGCTTCAATACTATAAGATCTTTCTTATTTATGTCAAATACTTACATTAATATTTGCACTCGGTTTTAGTTACTTTTATTAGAAGTTTAGGCAGTATATCGCAGGGATTATTTATAATAATTGTAGTTTTATGTCTGGATATACTATTGAAAGATTATATAATTTATTAGAAAAATTGTTACATAAAATAAATAATATTACTTCTCAATTAGAAAATATAAATATATTATCAGAAGAATATAATAGATTTAAAGAAAAATATGAACAACATATTACAAATTATTCTAATCTATTAGATAAAAAATGGATTTATATTTTGAAATCCAAGATAGAAGAAATATAAGATAAAAACTAGTTTTTAAACCTATTCTAATAGAAAGGATATATTTTGTAATATATTAGAATTCATTTCATTAAGGGTAATATAGATTTTTTATCAATAGAAAAAGTTAGGTCATTTGACCAATGTCATTTTTAAAAGTACCCCATCTTATGAATTTCAACTAGTTACTTAGGCGTGGAAATTTAAAATTTTAATTTAAGTGAGTAAATAATTAATTTTAATGACACATTTCACCGGATCCACAACTTTTCAAGCACACATTTCATGAAATCCACAACTTTTCAACCATATATATTTCTAACTTTTATCAAATTGTACTAAAAAATTAATTTTAATTTCTACCAAATAAGCGTATAACGTTATCTATCACTAATAGTGCTAGAGCAATGGCCGAAGTGCTAGCTGTTGGATAGAGAAGCACGTGGCCTCATCCTAACGACTAAGATGTCTCGTCATAGGTAATTACATCAAACGTCCTAGGCCCTATAGCATTTAATGTTTATAAAAAGTAACCACTCTATATCCTAGGTTTGCATACATATGTAGTAGGTTGACATGACTTGACATTTATGGTATTGTAGAGGGTCACATCAATCACTTCCATAATCTTATACATGAGAGATCTTTTTGGGGAAGTGATAAAAGATGCTCTTCAGAAAGGGGCCTCCACCTCGTTTATATGAGCTTCGGCCTTACTAGGCACTTTGGCTACAGTACGTGTAGCCTCGCTTCGGTTGAAGCTCCTGCTATACCCACCTTGGAGATGGAGTGTGGACCTTAATGAGGCGTACTATAGGTGGTTGTTGCCTCGTCTTGAAATTTAGTTGAACTACCACGTGGGCTTCGTACCACTTCCTTGTAACAATTTAATGAACTATACACCATAGAAGAAGTCCTTCACATCCAGCCAAAGCTCCATGCAAGGATGTCTACTTCGGAAGGAGAGGTGCGAAGCACCCCACAGGGATGCATCTCTACCTTCAAAGTTGAAGCCTCCCATGGATGAACCATCTACAATGGGAGAAGCCCTTGACATTAAACCAAAGCTCCATGTAAGGATGTTCACTTCGAAAGGCGAAGTGCGAAGGCCCCACAGGGGTACACCGTACACCTCATTCACCTTTGAGGCTGAAGCCTCCCATGGATGAACTATTCACCATGAGAGAAGCCCTTGACATGAAACCAAAGCGAGGCAAGAATGAACTTTGAAAAACCATGAGAAACGATATGTAAGTGCAAATTAGTGTTTTGGGTCAAAGCCCAACGCTTAAATTTTGAAAGTTGTTGACACGTCCGAAGTGAACCCTGTCATTCTAAAGTGCTAGCAATAATAATTGTGTTAACAATACTATGATAGACGAAGTAGCATTTAAGATCAGTTCATTTTTTAAAACATTGGAATTGCAAATATTATTAAGGTCAGTTCATCTATTATTAAAGCGAAACGATGGTTAAGCTGAAGTGCATTACGTGTTATGACTGAAGCTGTTGTAGAACGAAGTAGTCACGTGCGTTTACTTCAGTTAGAAGTACGTCATGCAAAAACATTGCTTAATTTGTTTGAATGCTAAGTTGGAAAAAGCGTGACATTGTTATTAAGGTTATGCTAAAGTAACAATTAGGTGTAATATTGTCATCAAAGATGCAAAATACATGGCAAAAATTAAAATTACAAAAATAAACGGAGCCGAAGAACATTTCATTCACAATGAGTTTGGTACAATAGAGGCCTAAGCCAAATTACAAATTCAGTTCTAAAAAATTAGGTTAGATGGACTTCGAAGGTTGATGCTTCAATGCTAGTAGCTTCAATGTTGGGAACTTCAGTATGTGAATCTCGACAGCAGCTTCCTCCTTGTCATCGTCATTCACCTCAATCATATCGTTAGTTCGATTTTGGGGCTCTTAAAGAAATTCAGCCCTTCAAGTCTGAGGTGTTGAGGTCTGAGTGAAGTTTATCCACCCTATCCATCACTCCCATATGTATAAAACGATGCCATATGCTACAAAGCTTTTATATGCTTCAATAAGGTGAAAGTTGGCAATGTAGGACTTCATGCTATTAAGGTTATGCTAAAGTATTAAATATGCAAAACACTTGGCAAAAATTAAAATTACAAAAATAAACGAAGTCGAAGAACGTTTCATTTACAATGAGTTTGGTACAATAGAAGGCCTAAGCCAAATTACAAATTCGGTTCTAGAAAATTAGGTTAGATGGACTTCGACGGTTGATGCTTCAGTTTTAGTGTTGGGAATTTAGAATGTGAGGTCTCGACAGTAGCTTCTCCTCGTCGTCTTCATTCACCTCAATCACATCATTAATTGGATTTTGGGGTTCTTCAAGAATTCAAACCTCAAATTTGAGTTGTTGAGATCTAAGTGAAGTTTCTCCACCCTATCTATCACTTCCATATAAGCAAAACGATGATAGTATGCTACGAAGCTCTGATACGCTTCAGTAAGGTGAAAGTTGGCAATGTAGGACTTCACCGCATCTTTCCCAACTGTCCGGGCCTCATTCTTTAGGCCCTCCATCTCTTTCGTAAACCCAACAATTTGAGCATCTTGGCATACCATCTGCTGCTTCAGTTCAACATTCTCTTTATTTGCAGCTTCACGGGTTTCAACAGTTATTTTTTGGTGGCTGTCAGACATCCTCTTCATCAAAGAAGCAACCTCACATTGAGATAGGTGGACTTTCTTCTTTAAAGTTTCAATTTTCGCCAATGTAGAAGTCAACTTCGTTGCTTTATCAGTATGCTTTTGCCTAAAAGATTTAGCTTCAGCTCTGACCCTCTTCACCTCCTCTTCAGCCTTGGCAGGCTTCTCATGGGAGGACTCTCTATTGCACCTCTGAATGTCCTTTAGCACCGCCTGAGCCTCAGTGCTCACATCAAAGGCTCTAGCATTTTAGCGTACCAAAGTGGCAGTAAGGTTCACCGCGTCACTGGCAGCCACATAGTTCTATCGTCTCTTCGTCCAGAGCTTATAATAGTTAGTGGTGGTAGCTTAGATGTTAGGAGAAAGCATCCCCAGTACTTCCGAAACAAGTTCCTCATCTTGCTTACCTAGGAAGTTCTACGGTTTACCAGGTGTCTCGGTTTCACCTTGGCGTAGGAAGTGGTTGGGGTAGCTTCGCAATTGTGGTGCCAGAACCACCATGAGACATGAACTGGTTACCACATAGATTTTTCTCTTTTTGTGGAACCCTTTTTTCATTATTCCTCTTCTCTTTCTCCGTTTTCGAAGCCTCTTCCTCAGTAGGTGTAAAGACTCAACCGAAATTCAGCAAACTTCAACCACAATAACCGAACTCAAAAATGCGAAAATACAACAACAAAATGACAGAAACATAAAGAAGAACACAAGATTTTCGCTCTAAGGCAAGAGGTTCGAGATAAATCTTTAATCCCCTTTTGAGCTTCCGCCAAACCGGAAGAAATCACTATATTAGCCAAAGATCAAAGTCTCAAACCGGTTACACCACAAAGAACCACTCGAATCACTCAAGATTCGGTCACAAGAAGAAGCCCTAACCAACACTCTATTGAACTCGAAAATCAAACATCCACACAAGGAAATAACACAAGCTTTCCACAGATTCACACAAGAACTATGGTATTACAAGCCTCTACTAATTGATTTTACAAGAGAACAAGAGAAGAGAAGAAGAGCAGGCGGCGAGTTGAGAGAAAACAAGAGAGAGAGTCGCGAGAGAGAGAGGGCAGCCGGTTTCTTTTTAGAGAGAAATGAGAGATACGAAATATCTCAAGCCCTAGCCCCTTTTAATGGAAGTCTCGAGAAGCACTAGATCCAACCATCCATTTGGTATCTTGATCTATCATCTTGGTCGTCCATAATATAAGCTAAAATCGTGTTTTACCAACCAGCACTTTATAACCCGTTTTTGCTCATTAAATGGGCCTCCATATGATGTTAAATATTGTAGCCCAATGCTTCATTTAATTTCCAAAACATGGGCCAGGTCCTCTTACCAATTAAAGCCCACTTGTACCACAATTTCTTCACAATCTCCACCTTGGTACAATGATCTCAGCTTCATTTATAGTGATTCCTCCATTATTGGCATCATTTACTCGGTACCTGATACACAAATCAGCAAGTGTCAATATTCAGCATCTTTAAACAGTCCAAAAACTTATTTAAAGGCAGAATTTTAGTTCCAACATCAGCAGGGTTAAAATGAGTAGAAATTTTCTCAAGTTTCACAACACGTTGTAAGATAACATCTCTAATGAAATAGAATTTAACATCAACATGTTTAGATCTATTATGCAAAATAGGATTTCTACTCAAATAAATGGCAAATTGGCTATCTGAAAATAAAACCACGTCTTTCACAAAACCAAATTCATTTAACAAACCCTTCAACCAAATACCCTCTTTTATAGCATCAGTTGCAGCAATATATTCAGCCTCAGTTGAAGATAAAGCAACAATTTTTTGTAGTTGAGGTTTCCAACTAATACAAGAATTACATAAGGTATAAACATAAGAAGAAGTAGACTTCCTATTATCTTTATCCCCCGCATAGTCGGAATCAGTGTAACCCCTCAAGATAACACCATCAGATTGTTTTCTATAATGAATTCCCAAGTCACAAGTTCCCTTAATGTATCTACGAAGCCACTTCATCGCTTCCCAATGTGTTTCACCTGGATTTGACATAAATCTACTCAACACACTTATGGAGAAGGCTAAATCAGGTCTGGAACAAACCATTAGTTACATGACAGACCCAACTGCATTAGAATAATGCACTTTAGACATTCTTTTTAATTCAGTTTCAGATTTGGGAAATTGATCACTTGAAAGTTTGAAGTGATTTGCTAAAGGTAAGCTCACACTTTTAGCATCAATCATAGAAAACTTTTCCACCAATTTCAAAATATAAGATTTTTTACTTAGACTAAGTATGCCTTCTTTTCTATTCCTTTTAATTTCAATACCCAGAATTTTTCTCACCGGACCTAAGTCTTTCATTTCAAATTCAGATTTCAATTTGTTTTTAATGAACTCTATTTCTTTTATGTTATGACTAGGTAAAATCATGTCATCCACATAAAGAAGAAGATAGAGTACATTTTCACCACCATTTCCTCTACAATATAAACAGGTATCAAAAGTACTTCTTTTAAACCCAAGTCCAAGCACAAAGGTATCAAATCTCTTGTGCCATTGTCTTGGAGCTTGTTTTAAACCATATAAGGATTTTTTAAGAAGGCATACAAGGTCAGAATTTTTATTCATTTCAAAACCTTTTGGTTGTTCCATGTAAATAGTTTCATCAAGATCACCATTTAAAAAAGCGGTTTTGACATCCAATTGATCCAATTCCCAATCAAACTGAGCTGCTAAGGCTAATATCACTCTAACAGTAGTAAATTTTACAACTGGAGAAAAAATTTCATTAAAATCTATCCCCTCCTTTTGAGTGAAGCCCTTAGCCACTAGTCTGACCTTGTATCTAATGTCATTTTCATTTTGTTCACCTCTTTTTATTTTAAAGATCCATTTACAATCCACAACCCGTTTCCCCTTAGGTCTTTCAGTCAAAATCCAAGTTTTATTTTTCTTAAGAGATTCCATCTCATCTTGCATTGCATCACGCCAATGCTTGGAATCTTGGCTATTCATAGCCTCATTATATGAACTAGGTTCATTTTCAATAAAACTTTGAACGGTAAGCAAAGTCACTTCATCATCAAACCTCACGGGTGGTCGAATTCGTCTCCTTTGCCTATCACGAGCTAGTTGATAATCATCTAAGGTCTGATTTGTTTCTAAATCAGGTTCAGATTGCTCAATCTCATTATTACTATGTGTTTCAACATCAGTTTCAGTTTCAAGCTCTCCAATCTGAATATTAGGCATGTGATTATCATTTTCAACTTGCTCCACCTCAATTTCAGCCTCTCTCTCTATGCTATCGGTCTGATTTATAAGATCAGAGTTGCTGTTCATTTTTAAACAAGGCAGATCAACTTCATTAAAGACCACATTTCTACTTATAATGATCCTATAACCCTTGATTTCTCTTACCCATAGTCTATACCCTTTTACCCCTTCACCATAACCTAAGAAGACACACTTAAGAGCTCTAGGTTCAAGTTTCCCCTCATATTGATGTGCAAAGGCTGCACATCCAAATACTCTTAAGTTGCTAAGGTCAATAGACTTATTTCTCCACTTTTTGACCCTTTTTGTTTTATTTTTTATTTTATCTTTTTATATCTTTAGTTGGTAAAAATTATTACTTTTTTTTTCCAATTTGTTAAAAACAATCCATGTTCTCTTTAGAAAACATTATTGTACCTTTTTTTTTTTTTTGATAAAAAATTTAAATTTGAAATGAACTTTAAATTAGGGGTAATTCTACTTGTACAAAGTAGAATGACCAAAGGTGGGTTCCCAAATGATGTGTTGGCCCCCTATTGGAGGGGGCGGCTCATTTGGGCACCCAACTTTTGTCAACCTACTTTATATATCTAACGTTGTTCTTAAATGAGGTTGGTAGTAGGACATGGACCATATTTTTCATACTTGCCCTATAAAAGGATTCTCGCCCTGCTCCGTTTATCCGATTAGCAGGTAATCGTCACCCCATTCAACGCATGCCTCAGTGATATCGAGTTTAATGAATTTTTTTTGTCATCGCTACTCAGAAACATTTTAAAGTTGGGTGACTTATGAAAGATGATGAGTGAATGATTGAATACAACGTGTTAAAGTTTAGTAATCACTCAAAAAATTTTACAGTTGTGTAAGTAAAACGTGGCGAAAATATAAATTCGGTGACTAATGAAATATTTAACTCAATTTTTTACCCTCTTATTTTGTAATTACAAAACATTCTGTATTATCAACAATTTCCTATTTTACTATTATCTCTTATGTAATAATTATTTTTAAATAGTGTAAAATAAAAAATAGCTTTAATTTTAAACTTTTTGATTATTTTTATGTCAAAATAATTAAAATTTCCTTATAATAATTAACAAATAATCTTCTACGCTTCAAATTAATCTCAATGGACACTAATAAATCCTCATGAACTAGGCACTTTAATTTCTTAGATTTCATAATCAAATAATTGTTTGGGTGCTCAACCAAAGTGTAAACGAGAATACAAAGATGTCGACTACTTGTAATATCATACCACTCTAATAACAACCATTGCGTGATTACAAGTTAGCATTTATGATTGTCAACATCCCATACTTTCTCGAGCTTTTACATTTATTTTCCTTCACTGTACCTCAAGCATGATAATTTTATTTGCCCAATCACAAATTAAAAAGATGTTAATTACCGTGTGAATATTGATAGATGGAAAAAGATGTTAGCAATTGTAGTTTTTGCGCTACTTTTCGAACCAAAGTAACTAATTTTTGACGTGTTGCTTTTAAGTTTTAAATTCATTTGAAGTGAATAGTTAAATAGTTAAATATTTATTTATTTTATAAAAAGTGCTATGTCACAACAGAAGAAAAATTCAGTTAGGAGACGTGGCATAACTATAGAGGCCCACACTAAAACCAACAATTTATAAAATTGTGCTTGTTTTTTTATGAGGAAACATGTTTAATTTACTAATTCAATATCCATAATCACAATTAGAACTCGACAATTGATATTTGATTATTTCATACTTAAATGCCAGCTTCTGACAGTGACGTTTGGTTAAATTCCGACCTTTATGCTGAAATAGATGCTACGATTTCAAAGAATATCCCCATGAATGTCTTTATCAAATTTGAGTAAACAAATTACATAAGATAAAATTATGGCAAACAAAACACGTTAAGCGTCGTAATTAAGTTAATTCTTCCATAAGCAGCTTTCCCTCCCTGCAAAAATACACCAAGTTAAGTTGAAGAAAAGGGCTTCTTACAAATCATGTAAGTCTCTTTTTAAGAATAAAAAAAATTGTGAATTCTTGCTAAAAAATCTGTATGAATTAGTGTAAGAGAAGGGCTTCTTAGTTCTAACACTTTTTTGGTCAAAACTCTTGCTAAATATATTTTCCCAGCATTTTTTTCCCATCTTTATTGTGACTTCAACAGAGTTTCCCCAATGATGACGGCATCCTCTGTTGTCTCTCCACTATGCACTTGGATAGTAGCAGCGTGCATGTCTGTGGCAAGTGAACAAACCCATATTTCCAAGTCATCACACAATTTACAGTTCTCAAAGAGGCTGAGTAGAAGAAAATTGGTGGCTCAGAGCAGCAATTATGGTGGGGGCTTGATGTCTTCTTTATATGGTTCTGTAAATCACAATCTGATGAATTTTTGCCCGTCTTTTGAACCCTGTCAAGAGTACTATAATTCAGTGGGGATATCTTCTTCTTTGGCTTTGTTCGGTGAAAATGCATTCTCAGTTTTTGGGTACAAGGCTGTGCCAGGGACTCACAAACAAAGGAAGTCGAGTAAGGTTGCTTCATCTGGTAATGAGTCATGTACCTTTTGCTAATTTTGGTTTATTTAGAGACTTTTCAATGCATTCTATGGATTGCATTTAAAGTGGCAAGTTAAGTAGAAAGACTTGCAATTTGTGTGGAGTGGAATTGATGTCCAATGAACGGACAGGAAAGCTTGAAATTGGTCTCCAACGGTTCTATTTACAGCCCAAAACTACTGCTCTTTTCTCTACCTTAAAATAAAAATAAATAGAAGGGTAAATTTCAGAAACATCTTCTAAAGTTCATGGTTTTAACCTGGCAAACCAGGCTCCTAGTGCGTGTTTCAAGCCTTGCTCTGCCTTCTTAAGCTCACAGACATGACTTGGTCCTTCTTTATCAGTGAACCTCTAAGTTGGCTTAATAAACCTCATTTGCGGAAACTGGAAATCCATCTAAGAAGTCCATTTGGAAATTAGGAATTGATCATTCATATATGACTAGGATTTAATTTAATAAGTTTGAACACAAATCAAGTTTTCTTTATATGAAGACCACAAATCTGTAGCTGAAGGCCCTGTTCAGTCCATTTTGGCAATGTTATTCCTAGCAGTTTGATTTTGATTAATGGAAGGACAAACCAAATTCCATTATTTTGTTAGGAAGGCCAAATTCTTGGAATGGGAACAGAGTTTAGTTTTCACTAAATTGAAATTGACAAAATTGCATTCAGCTTTATGCTATCTTGTTATGATTTTTCCAAAATGTTTTACATGGTGATTGAGGTAAGATGTACCTTTACATTGGAGTGGAGAGTGTCCCCCCCCCCCCCCCCCCCCTCCTTTCAGATTTTGAGAAACAAGAAAATAATGATGGTCACAGATGTTAAGAGGAATTTCAACTGCTAAAAATTGTTGTCAATAAATTAGAGCCTTAAGATAATGAAATAATGAGTTGATTTTGATCATCGTGTAGCCCTTAAACTCTTATTCCTCTACTAGATTTCACTGTCCTATTCCTATGTATTTGTGGAAGTTATTACCTGTCCAATTCGTTGAGGGCAATGCATTTTTTTGTCTAGGCAAAACCATGGCTGTTTCTGTACAATCTGTGAAGGAAGGCCCTACTATGAAACGACTTTTTACAAAGAAAAGGAGGGTAGTTGTTACGGGATTGGGTGTTGTATCCCCTCTTGGTCATGATGCCGATGAATACTACACTAATCTTCTTGAAGGTACTAGCGGGGTTAGTCAGATTGAGGCATTTGACTGTACTGAGTTTCCCACAGTAAATCTTCGATCCTCTTATTTTAATTACTGTTTCTTTTTCCCGGGGGAAGTTATATTGGTTCTGGATCTTGATGTATGGCTCGTTCATAACAGAGGATTGCAGGGGAAATCAAGAGTTTCTCTACTGATGGTTGGGTTGCGCCAAAACTATCGAAGAGGGCAGATAAATTCATGCTTTATATGCTCACTGCTGGCAAGAAAGCTTTAGTAAACGGTGGAATAACAGAAGATGTCATGGCAGAGTTAGATAAGGCTAAATGCGGAGTTATAATTGGCTCTGCTCTAGGTGGAATGAAGGTATCTTAGCAACTCATAAGATGCAAGTTTTTGTTAGTTTAAGCATCTTTAGAACGTGAAGTAGAAGTTAATTTTAGGTAAATTTGATTAATGCAGTCGCTTTATGTAAACTTTGATCAGGTTTTCAATGATGCTATAGAAGCTTTAAGAGAGTCTTACAGAAAGATGAATCCCTTCTGTGTACCTTTTGCATCAACGAACATGGGCTCCGCAATTCTTGCTATGGATTTGGTAAATTAAATTATAATGTCAAAATAATTCATTGAAAATCGGGAAATTGTTTCTGCAATCTTGTAACTGTGTTCTGATTGCTAAACTGCAGGGATGGATGGGTCCAAATTACTCAATTTCTACTGCTTGTGCTACTAGCAACTTTTGTATACTAAACGCCACAAATCATATTATAAGAGGCGAAACAGTAAGTTTCTATATTATCTCTTGTCTAAATGCCTTGAATATGTTTCTGCTTTCATTGTTTTTCTAAGATCCTATTTTCCGAGGTTTCTCATTTCTGTTCTCAATGCCTGTGGCAGAATATGATGCTCTGTGGTGGGTCTGATGCAGCAATTATTCCTATAGGTTCGTTATAATTCAGTCAGGATGTGACTCTAGTTATCTATATTCTTGCTGCTCACCGACAAATTATGAGTAATTGCAGGATTGGGAGGATTTGTTGCCTGCCGAGCCCTTTCTCAGAGGAACAAGGATCCAACCAAAGCTTCTCGTCCTTGGGATAGGGTATTGCATCACACTTGAGTCTTAATCACCATCTTGGATTTCTCATCCTTTAATACGCAGTTATTTTTCTTTTAGACACACTTACAATCTACATTTCTTTCGATTTTGTGATGGAACAGAATCGTGATGGATTTGTTATGGGAGAAGGAGCTGGTGTACTACTATTAGAAGAAATAGAGCATGCTAAGGTATGTCTCTATGTTACCTAATATATGCATGGATGTGCATTCAATAAATTTCTTAGCCATAATCTCAAATTTTTAAGCTGAAGGATGTATTAATATGTTAGCGGAGAGGTGCAACTATATATGCAGAGGTTTTAGGTGGAAGCTTTACGTGCGATGCATATCACATGACTGAACCACGTCCAGATGGTAAGCATACGATTCTAGAAGTTTCAGCATTTCGTCCAAGCGCTGCGCTTGGCATTTACTACCTCATTTAGCTATATTATCAATGAAATGGGTAGCGTTATTTTATCATTCATGCACTGGTGGAAAAAATCATAGGCAAGTTCCTGGATCGCCCGATAAGAATGTGGAGGAGAACCAAAACATTAAGTCTTTTGTCGTGGGTATATGCTTGAGCTGGTTTTGCCTTTATTTTCTCATTTCAGTGTGATTTGAAAGATGTCTAGTTTATTGTCTCTTAGTTTCTTGGTTTTTGTTGATTATTTATATTGATGCCAAGAATACCAGGACCAAACCTCAGCAGGTGTAAAATTGTGGGTCTTGTAAGCGTCAAAGTGTACCTGCAAAAGTAGAAGGATGATCCTCGTGGACACTCTGATACTTAAGTCATTAATGTGGAATAAAATTGGGTTATAATGTGTTACCTTGAAACAGTTGTATTTATACCCATGGAAGTGCCAGTTAGTGATCCTTATGTGAATTGCTTTAACTGAGATGTGTATAGGTTGATCATTATCCCTAAGCTAATATCAATTTCTATTTTAGCTAGTTTAGAGTTTTATTCATTCACAATCAGAGGAGACTCCTCATTGTTATGTGAGAGAGACTTTATTTGTGGTAAGATTCTCGTTAATTTGCCTTCAGCATGAGATGACTCGGGCATCGATGGAGTTGTTTGTTCCTTCAGACTTAGCTGGTCTCATAGGTCTGTCATCTAGCCCCCAGACTATCTAAGGTTATTTACATGATCTGGCTGTCTTGGTCGAGTCCCCATCTGGGTGTCTGTGTCAGCTAGGTTGTTGATGTGAAATCCAGGTTAAATTTTTTCTCTATAATGTATACAAATTACATTTACATTTTGGCTGAGCATTTGATATATTGTGGCTTCTGTTTTATCGTCTCTCTGTCGACCTTAAAAAATGAAAGCTAACAAATCCCTTGCCACCTCGTTGTCGAACCACCCTTCTATTGCCTTTTTCCAAGCACCACAGAGAATTGCTGTCAAGGCAAGAGGATGAAGAAGAGGAATTTAGTTAGTTCCAAATTCACTTGCTTTCCTCGTAATATCTGGGGTATTATAAATGAACAGTGCTATGGGTACAGAGAATTTATACAGAATTGGTACTGAAATTCAAATTTAATGAACAATATTAAAATACATATGGGTCAGATAAAATACAAATGAAGCCTTATAAAATCAATAGAAACATGAATTTTTAATATATTTCATCTTTTTGGACAAGACAACCTTATCATTAGAGGACTCTTTAACACTTTTTTTATTCTAGATGGTTCCATCCATGACATGGTGGCATTCATCCATTAATAGGTAGGGGTGTAAGCGATCCGATTTTATCGATTTTTGACAGATTTTCAAACAAAACCGTTTATACTGGTTTGAGAAAAATTCAAACCTAAACCAAACCATTTTGAACGGTTTGAAAAAACTCAAACCTAAACCTAACGGTTTTGTCCGATTTTAAACTGTCGGTTTCATCGCATTCTTTTTTTTCCTGTCGTTCGATTTTAAACCGTCGATTTCGTCGTATATTTTTTTGTCTGTCTACTTTTATGCCATTAATTTAGAAGTTGATTATTTTTTTTCCAGAATCGATGGAATCGGACCGGAACCATTTAGAACTGGTCGATTCGATTCTGGATCTTCTAAAAAAATAATTTGATTTTGGGACAAATTATTAAAAACCAACCGATTCCGATTCAATTCTCGGTTCTAGTATGAGAACCGCTGGGAACTGGACGGTTCTCATAAGATTTTTTTATTTTTTTTGTTAAAATATATGATTCAATCTCCAATCACTTTTATAAAAAATAATGGGGTTCCTTTTTCATTTTAGACTCTAACACTTTCCTTCTTCTCTCTGATTATTTTCTTCTCTCTTCTTATAATTCTTTGATTAACTGATTCTCAAGCCAAATTAGAATATTGGGTAAATCTATACCTTAATAAATTTATTTACAATATATAATTTTTTTTCTAAGATCCGAAATTTTATTTTGTTTTCACTTTGATTACATAGTTGTTGATCCGATCAAAACTTTTCATCTATATTTCTACAAATTATAATCGACAAACCAGAAATTGCAATAATTTTTTAAGGGATGTCCAATTCAATGTAGGATTTTGATTTTGATTGAAGTTTGTTTAATCATTGGAGTACTATGCAGTTTATATAAGTTGATGATTGTTTGGTGATAGTAATTTATATGGAATACAAAGTGGGATTGCTTGATGAATCGTTTCAAACTTTTAGTTTAAGAGTCTATAGAATATATGAGCATCATTTAAAAATAAATAAAAAAACTCAACACAAAAGTCTTTCAAGTTGCAATTTAGAACTTTTCATTTTTTTTAATTTTTATATATTTTTTTGTCGGTCCAGTTTGATTTTAAATCGCAATAAAATTTATCAAATCTAAATCAAACCATTTTTGGTTCAAAACCATTTCATTGACAGGTCCACGTGGCACAAACCGAGGGTTTTCAAAAAACGGTTTCGATTTGATTTTTCGGTTTGACGATTTTTTGTTTACAGCCCTATTAATAGGTTATTGCTTTCACAAGATTCTTCGTATGAGGTTTTTCGCATACTCACTAATCGTTTTGCTATGTGGCAGCTCCTCCAACTGCCACATGGCCAAGAGGATCTTGTTTGCTTCTTTTAAGGGGACAAGGAGTTTTGTCATATTTTTCGATTGGGATATTTTGCTGGAATCCAGTTAATCTTGAGTAAACTAGTTCGCTTATAATGAGTTCGGGGCAATGGGCTAAGGCTGACTACTCTCTTCTTTTAAGTAGGGATGAGTTCTACAAGTGTTCGACCCAATTAGGCGGAGCATAGGGAGAAGTGGTCTAATAGCTTCGCCGTTCCAAGCAATTATGGCAAAGCTTGCCCGATCCTTATTTTGTAGTGACGTCATTTTTTCGGCCATCGGACTATTTTGTGCCATGTTGAATCGCGTAGTAACATTCTCTAATGCATAATTTGCCAGGGATTGTTTACTTATAGCTATTAATTTCTTGTAAAACAGGGACAGGAATTGTTCTATGCATAGAGAAAGCCTTGGCTCAGGCAGGGGTAGCTAGAGAAGATGTCAATTACATAAATGCTCATGCTAGTTCGACACCATCAGATGACTTGAAAGAATTCGAGGCTATTATTCGCTGCTTTGGACAAAATACTGAGGTGAATGTCTTAAGCCGTAATTCGATTAAAAGATTAGCTTTGTCATTTTTAGAGCGAATCGTGTTTGTTTCAGCTGCGAATGAACTCTACAAAATCTATGGTTGGTCACCTTCTTGGGGCTGCTGGTGCTGTGGAAGCTGTCGCAACTGTTAAGGTAATTTGCCATTGAAAAAATTTCTTTGGAATCTCCTACCCGTGGAATCTGTAGTGTAGGGAGTGTTCGATAAGCTAGACTAGACAACACTAGACATGAGTAATAAAAAAACAAGATTCAGGACCACAATCCATGAGATTCACTCGAAATCTTGTATGGCGAGGCTATAGATTTGAAAGTAAGTGTCAAATTTGAGTGTGTGATTCTCACTGAAAAAGGGGCTCGTTTCTAGCACGACAACTTCTCCGGTGCTATTTTAAAGGACTACACTGCATGTAACGCGTTGACGCTCTTCACACCCTCATAACTGTTCTGAGTTTGTTGCTGCTGCAGCTGACCTTTGGTTTTTTTTAACATAGGCTATACAAACAGGATGGATCCATCCAAATATCAATCTTGAACAACCTGATGAAGGCATGGTAAGCTATTACACTAAGCACTTTGATTTGGTTACTCTTTTATCTGTCTTTTTTAGTTTGATCACTATCCATTTACCTATTATTGAACCTCTTTTTTCTTTTCTTTTATTTATTTTTTTTTCCCGGCTGCAACGCAGGATACAAGAATACTTGTAGGTTCCAAGAAGGAAAAACTAGACATAAAGGTTGCTCTCTCTAATTCATTTGGCTTTGGGGGACACAACTCATCCATTCTATTTGCACCCTATGAACATGAAAACTGATATTTGCAATGGCGATCTCAACATATTGTAAGGCTCAAGGTTCATTCATTGCTTCCATTTTACAGGATTTTTACATGTTAACTGAAAGAGATTGATCTCGTAACTTTCGACTGTATCCCCAAAAAGGTAAAGTGAAATCTTACAAAATTTGTGCCAGTGTAAGAAATTGTTTCTTGCTGGAAATCTTAAGAGTTCGGTGTAATAATATTCTTATCATAAAAAGCTACCTTTTTTATTTGGGTGTCAAAATCGATCTTTACTAGGCCTATCTAACTCGATCAAAATCAACCTCAAGATCCTTGGCATGACATTCGAAAAGCCAAAAGGAGCTTTTGAAACCCATTTGAGTAATTTTATTAAAGTGCTTCCGATAATTAAAAAAGCTTGTAGAGAAAATTGGTTCAATGTGACTTCCTTTAAAAACACTTTTAGACTAAAAGTGCTTTTAAAAATTAGTTTTCAAACAAAAATTAAAGTAATTTCTTTCAAAAGTTCTTCTACAGAAAACACAAGCAAAAACTATGCCAAATCTGACCCTTACCTTACAGTAGGTATGGTCTTGCTTGGAGTGGAGAGGTGGTGCACAATATAACAAGGGACTAGGGAGTAGCACAAAAGAGGGCGGGGAACAACGGCCGCACACAGAAACGGGGAAATTCCGGGGCTACACGTTATGCTAAAAAAAGTCTAAAATAAATCAAAAGAAAAAAAGATCATAATTAGACAACCCCAAAATAATGAAGTCGAAAACAATTGTGCACAAAATGCACATCCTTTCCATTGCAAGATTTGTGAGCTGATTTTGAAATCATTCACCTTTTCCCATCACAATTTAATACAATACCTGTAACACTCATCTAATTGCGGTTGGCCCAAAACGCAACATTATAAAATAAGGATGCAGAATAATATCAAATGTATGTATTACTGAAATCTGTTCCGTCCCACAACAGACGATGTATCAATTCGTCTCTAAAATAATAGATTTCTACTCTCAACATGGTTTGATTTCTCCCAGTTTTGTAACAAAAATCACCGGTCACCTCCAAAGATGAAATGCATAGGTGAACCAGGCAACCAACACAAATGCTCTGGTGCTCAACGATCTGCAAGCATATTAAAGATGCTGAAACAGTGACTATCAGCTGCACATCAATGGCAGATTGGCAGCATTACCAGAACTTCTTTCTGACCCAGAAGAGGAGGAAAACAACTCCAAGAACAACAGCAACTGGAGCCCATTTCCTAATCAGAGCCTGCGTCCAACGATCAAAGAATGAAAAGTAAAGTAGGATTCGTTTTGTGTGCAGGTAACTGAGCTCATGCTGTTTTCAGAAGGTGATAACGAAATGAAACAAAGAAAGACCGAAGAAGACTAAAAGATCCCAGATTCAAGTCCCACCAAACTAATGGACATTAGTCTAATCATATGTATAGGTATTTGTCCATCTTGTGAGTTTTGTTAAATTAATTGATTCATTGTAAGTTGCTTTTATTATATATTCTATTCTCATAGTCGTTTACAATATGATTCACCTTGTGGGAAAAAAAAAAGTTGGTTTTCCCAAATAACACTAATGGATGCAGACAATTGTAATTGTGGAACTCAGATTTTGCAGTTATAAAAAAGCACCTGAACTAAATACCAAAAAATGGATTTAAACTGAATAGTCGTCCATAGTTAAAAGAAAACTCGAGGTTTAAAACAGGTTCCCAAAGGACCATAAAGAAACATGCACTGAAGTACATTTAATACAACTAACCTGGCGGTTCAAATCTTTTGCTTTTTCTGCATATATGCGGGATTCAGATGTCAAGCGACTCGACATCTGACTGACCTCTGCCAAAGTTTACAGTTGAAGAATATAAATATCAAACATGCAGGAAAATAAGAATAACATAAACCTTATGCGCAAAAAGCCCCAAAACAAGCACGTACAAATATGATATTTTATAAAGTTGAGGCAAGATAAAGAAACAATAAGCATGCCATTGACAATAAGAGAATAAAAAACCCTCACAAATAGGCATGCCTGTCATCTCCCAAGAGGTTAGCTTAAAATGTAAAAGGATGCAAAAATATTTTATGCCGTGAACTAACAAAAGGAAAACATATCATACGTTTAGAGAAGCATAAAACATCAAAGATGGAATCACTTACGGTCTAACTTTTCACCAACACCAAGAACTTCCTGAACATTGCGAGTCATTATCTGGTGGACTTCATAAAGTTCATCATTCAATTTTGCGATATTCCGCTGGGTTCTTGTATCCTGGTACAATTTCTTTGTTTTCTGTATGAATGTATCTACCAAAATCAAGTGAAAAGAGGAATAATATATCAACATAAAAGTGCAAAAATTTTACCGCTAACGAAGTGGAAACTAGATCATATAAAAGTTTCTCAGAACATAAAAATATCTATTTTGACAAATAACTCTAAGATACAAAATAGTTATTAAGGATGATAACGGAAAGTGAAGATATAGCTTACCAAATTTAATAAAAGCATAAGGTCTTGCAGCAGTTTCGATCTGATTTCCATAGACACGCTCAAATTCATTCTTAAGGTCTTCCAGATATTGAAAGGCAAGCTTCTTAGGATAAGCACGATCGCACATAGTCAAATAACAAACATGCCCTTCAATGATATGACTAGGCATCCAAGTTAAGGAAATTAAAAACTACAATGAAAGGAAAGAGAAAACATTATAAGCAGTAACTATAGTTCTGCGTTTAAAAAAACTGAACACTTCCACTGATAATTAGATAAAAATCTTCCAAAGTTCTCAAAAGGCATGTTATCCATCTACAACAAAATTGTATCTCATACTAGGAAATAAAACAATAATGGAAAGTCAGAAATTAATTTTTGCATGCAATGGTTTAAGATGTACAGTAAAGAAGGTAATGTAAAATCACCTAAGTTTCTCTTTAATATTTTATTATCAGACGATGTTCAGTTGATGTGTAGAATACAGCAAGGATGCGTATAAAGTAATATACAGAATCATAGAGCACGGGAAGAAGCGAACTGGAAATGACCACTGGGCAAATAAAGATATTAAAATGTAGTAATATAAAATTATGTTTTCAGTACATTATTGGCTCTATTTTTTTCTAAATAAAGGTTATAATAAAAAAGATATCTAGATTCGTTTCGGTTGCAAGGTTTTCTCAAGTCATTACAGTTGAAGTTCTCTAGTTAGTCAGCTCCATACACAAACAAGAGGAAGAGGTAAATAGAAAATTTTCGCTAAAATGCATGTCAGGATACTGGAAGACATATGGGCCTGTTTCAATCGACATTCTTGAAGGCTCATTCTGGCCCCTTGAGAGGTTTTTGAACAAAGCCTTGACTTGCTGTTTGTAGAAGTCAGCATCTGGCACATCACGGCCATCATCCAGTCCCTCTGCCAGTGGAAGCCCATCAGTGACACGAGCAATCATAGTCAGTTTCACCATCTTTTACTTCACGAACTCACAGCTGCAAAAAAATTACTAACATTCATTAGCCACATACAGAAATTATTAAACTGTGCACAAACGCACTATAGAGAGAGAGCAGCAAGTCAACAACAAAAAGAACCAAACTCTGCCTTATTCCCAATAATTATGAGTACATACAAAAGTTAGATAAAATATATTTACAATGGCTTTCAGATTATCAAAACAGAAGTTAGAAATAAAGGCAACATTATCTTATTAAGAAAAAATAACTCCAACACAAAACAATTAAAAAATGCTAAAAAAAGAGTAAGCCCTTGTTTGAGCTCCATTCTTGTCAAAAAAAAAAAAAAAACATTTTTGAATAGTGTATTGATGAAAATGTGTGGTTAAAAAATAAAGAAAATTTTTAAATTTACGTATAATATTATTTTATTGAAGAATGTGATTGAAATGAGGTCAAATCACTGTTGAAAAATATATTTGATGGAAAAAAAAATGGGACTCAAATAAGGGCTAAAAACATATCTAGAGATTCCTATCAGAACAACTTGGAAGCATCATGAAGTATGACTTATGCCATGATTACCATCGTAAAGCAAAAATCAATTGCTTCCATTGCATAAACAGCTAGCATGAAAGAAATGGCTAGCGGAAATTTCTGACCACAATCTGCCTCACCTATGTCAGCAGTTAGAACAATTGGACCAGTACCTCAAGCTAAGGTTTCGGGTCGGGATGGGGGTGTACACCTAATCAAATCACAAAGTCAGTAACTTGGGTGATCTGTACTTTCATCATGCACAGCAGATCCCAGCATTAAAACACATTCGAATTGGACAGTGTGTAATGCACCCAGATAAACTGGATAATTCACGAAATCTGTGTAAAATAGTCTGAAGAGGCCATGCTAATCAATTTTAAAAAAACACAAAACATTCATTCTATGTTATGTTATGCTTCAGTGTTCCCCAGTGTTTGCTAGGGACAAGGAAAAATTCGAAATCCAATTTATATAACTTTGAGAGAATCAATTATACAAGCATAAGCATATTAAAACCCAACACTTCAATCACACATTCTGTTCGAAACAAAACACAACAAATTCAGCAAAGTGATTTTCTAACCAACTCAATTCTAAATCAAAATCCACACAATTCCCATCAATTACATATAATCCAAACAAGACATATCATTGTATTCCAAAAAAATAAAAATAAAAATAAAAATTGAATGTAATATTTATAAATAAAAAACTTATGTACATAAATATAATCAGATACCTAATCACATAAGTACTTGAGCCACCTCGCTGTAAGAGCTTATGCGTCGGAGGCCCCGATCTGAAATTGGTTTTCTAATTATAAGATTCGTGCTTTTGATTTTGAATCCTTAATTTGAGAATTGAACGTTCCAAAAATAGAGTCTCTTAGAAGTTAGAGCTAATTTTGTACTAAGTTCTTTATATGGTCTACGACATACCAAATGCAAGTTTATGTTATGAAGAAGGGAGCCAACTAGAATGGCGAAAGAAAGGGAAGAGAAAGTTCAGAGTTAACCAAGCAAAGGAGGAAGGCAAGGCACTGATCAACGAATCCAACTGAAATTCAAATGAAGGAAGACGACGCCGTTTTGGGTTTAAATGATAAATTGTTAAGTGAATCACGTTTTCTTAAATTGTAATTTCCCCAACCCGTTTTCTTGTTATTCTTTTTGTTATAACCGAATGGTGGAGAGGGGAGAGGGGAGAGTGCGTGACTAATCATTGTGTAATCTCCCAAATCTCTAATCTCCATTTTCTCTCTTTCCATATATCATTTGTATCTTCTTTCTAGCTATAATTGGACTCTATATTTTCAATTCAAGTGTGGGCATTGAGTTTTGATTTCACTGAATCTGTGTTGCTGGGAGTTGAGATTGAGAATCCACCTCAACCATAACATTTGGCATCAGAGCAGCTACGTGATCTGGGTATGGCAGAGACTAGAAGCAAATCTAATGAGGAGCACCTTAAGAAGCTGGACAAGGAAATAGCAAATTTGGGAGTAGCTTTTAAAACAAATGACCAGATGTTGCAGGTTGTTGGTACTAGGCAGGACCAAATGGAGCAAATGATGGGAGATATGAAGGCCACGCAGGAGTCTATGGTGTTGATGTTAGCTCAATTGACTGGGAGTAAGGCTGATCATAAAGAAAAGCAAGTGGAAGGATATGGGTCTCCATCCCAGACCAGCAGTGGTAACCTGAGAGGGAGTGAAACCCATTCTGGTCACTCAAGTGGGAATAAGGAGACTAAGATGGTTACTTGGTTAACCTAAGATTGATTTTCCTTACTTTGGAGGAGAAGGGCCTAGAGAGTGGATAAGGAAAGCGAATAAATATTTTCAGATCCATCAGGTAGAGGATGAATTAAAGGAGGGTATTGCTGAAATGTACCTTAAAGGGAAGGCTGACATATGGTTCCATGGGTTTATCTCCAGCCATCCCCATGCTGATTGGGATATGTTTTCAAGGGAAGTTTGTTGGAGATTTGCTGAAAACACAGCTGAGGAGGTGATAGAAGTCTTTAGTAAGCTAATGCAGAAGGGATCCATTAGTGAATATCAGGAGATTTTTGAAGAGTTGAAATCCCAGGTGATGATCTCCTTCCCACACCAACCTGAATCCTACTATATTTCAATTTTTACTAGTGGCCTAAAACAGGAGATCAAATCAATGGTCAAAATTATCCAACCCCAAACCTTAGCTAAAACTTTTGAAATTGCCCTCCTACAAGAAAACACCATCATAGCCCTAAACCGAGGCTCTAAGACCTTCAAATCCTACCCACCAAATACATGGAGTAATCCGAATCCTAAGCCAACTGATTCCATACCTAAATTCACACCCTACACTGAGCCAAAAAACCCCATCAATCCCCTCAAATTCAAAGCTATTACACCTTCAGACTTCCAGACCAAAAGGGAAATGGGATTATGCTATAAGTGTGATGAGAAGTACACTAAGGGTCACATTTGTAAAAACAGGATGCTCAATTTCCTACTAATAGATGATGACAAGAATGAGGAAAAAGAACCACCACCAGGGGATAAAGGGGAACAAGATAATGAAGTGGAAGTAGATGAACTGACGGAGATATCCCTTTATGCATTGGTAGGCAGCAACAGGGCAAAAACTATCAGGTTACCCGGGGTGATTAAGAGGAAAAGGGTATTCATACTGATTGATAGTGGCAGCACTCATATTTTCATTGATGAAGATTTGGTCCAAAACATCAACTGCAGCCTGCAGGCAATGAATCCCACATCAGTGACTGTGGCAGGAGGAGGAAAACTAATCAGCAAGGCTATTTGCAATCCATTGACCTGGAAAATGCAAGATCTGGAGTTCCAATAGGGTCCTTAAATTAGGGGGAAGTGATATGGTACTTGGGGTAGATTGGCTGAGTCAATTCAGTCCTGTGTTGTTTGATTTCATAAAGGGGAGTATTACTTTCAACTATGAAGGTACCAAGATGGAACTTAAGGATGAAACTATCAAAGATGAATTCCAGATGATAGTTAGCAATGAAGAAAGGGGACGATGCAAGAGTCAAACTTATGGCATCATGGCACAGATTTCCGTTGTTACTGAGGGAGAACAATAATCCACCCCTGCTGAGCTGAGAACATTGGTAAATCAGTTTCCTATGGTATTTTTAGAGCTAAAGGGTTTACCTCCACCCAGGTTCAATGATCACCATATACCACTTAAGGAGGGGGCACAACCATTCAAAATGAGGCCATATAGGTGTCCTTATATACAGACATGGTTTAAAAAGACGGTAGTGAAGCGCATCTTGAGGCCCGCCTCATCATGAGCCGCATGTAGTATGCCTCAAGACGGTATTTTTTAGGCTAAAAATATGAGGCTCACACCTCTAAATTTGAGGCGCACCCCTCATTGGGCATGAGGCGTGCGTCTCATTTAAAATTTGAAAGGACCCTTCTTAAAAAAAGAAAATGGTCCATTTAAAAAGGTATTTTGGACCCAAACAAAATAATTAAATACCTAGAAAATTAAACGACAGCCAGAAATTAGAGAACCAAAAAGGAAAATTCAAAAGTCAGCCTTAAAAAAATAATGGCTATATATCCTACTTACTATATGCTCAAACTTTGGTTTTTTTGTATTTTTGTATTATTTTATAATTATTTTACTTAGATTTTTTTATTTTTTGTGAAACTTACGCCTCAATCCGCCTCGAGACTTACGCTTCGCCTCATAAAGAAAAATCGCTTCAATACTTAGTTTCGCCTTTTTAAACATTGTATACAGAAAGCAGAAATAGAAAGGATGGTTAAAGAAATGAGAGAAAGTGGTATAATTCAACCCAGCAATAGCCCTTTTGTTTTCCCTGTGCTGTTGGTTAAGAAGAAAGATGGTACTTCAAGGTTTTGTGTAGACTATAGGCAACTCAATAGTCTAACAATCAAGGACAAATATTCTATGCCACTAATCGATGAACTGCTAGATGAGTTGAAGGGAGCAAAGTGGTTTACAAAAATTGACTTGAGAGCTAGCTACCATCAAATAAGAGTTGCCATTGAAAATGTCCATAAAACAGCCTTTAGAACTCATGAAGGCCTGTATGAATTCAGGGTGATGCCATTTGGACTTACAAATGCTCCGGCTACATTTCAATGCTTGATGAATGAGGTATTTAAGAAGCATCTAAGAAAGTTTATTTTGGTGTTTTTTGATGATATTCTAGTATACAGCTCTGACATGAAATCTCACTGTGAGCATGTTATTGTGGTGCTTGAACTCCTCAAAGCCCACCAACTATATGCTAAAGAAAGCAAGTGTTCTTTTGGGCAATCTCATATCATCTCTGCAGAGGGAGTATCAGCTGACCCTTCTAAAATTATTGCAATGCAAGAATGGTCTAAACCAGTCAATGTCAAGCAGCTTAGGGGATTCCTAGGCCTAACTGGATATTATAGGAAGTTTGTAAGGGGTTATGGGGCCATTTCCAGACCTCTAACTGATTTGCTTAAGAAGGACAACTTCCATTGGCGTGAGAATGCTGAATTGGCCTTCCAGGAATTGAAGAAAGCCATGAGCACTACACCAGTTTTAGCTTACCAGATTTTTCTATACCGTTTGTCATTGAGACTGATGCATGTTATGGAGGACTGGGAGCTGTTTTGATGCAAAACAAAAGGCCAATAGCCTACTGCCTACCTGAGTAAAGGCATTAGCAGTAGAAATTTGGGTTTATCAATCTATGAGAAGGCGCTCCTAACCTTGCTGACTGCCGTAAGGAAATGGAGACACTATCTAGAGGGTCACCACTTCATCATCAAGACTGACCATCAGTCACTTAAGTATCTATTGGAGCAAAAGATCACCACACCACTGCAACAAAAGTGGTTGTCCAAGCTGTTGGGACTTAGCTATGAAATTCATCACAAAAAGGGTGTGGAAAACAAGGTGGCAGATCCCTTATCCAGGAGAGAAATGGAATGCTTAGCTGTGACTGCAGTAACACCAATGTGGATAGAGGAAGTTATAGCCAGTTATAAAGGGGATGAAGATGCTAAAACTAGAATCAATGCCCTGTTACTCAGCAACAATGCAGAATCAGATTATCAATACTTAAATGGACTACTCAAATATAAATCAAAGATATACATTGGATCTGATGGAGGGGTGAGGAAGAAGCTAATTGCAGCCGTTCATGCTTCCCAAGAAGGAGGGCATTCTGGAGTACAAGCCAGCATCCATAGAGCTAAACAATACTTCTTTTGGCCAGGTATGAGTAAGGAGATTAAGCAAGAAGTGTTGGAATGTGATACATGTCAAAGGTGTAAAAGTGAACATGTAGCATACCCTGGGCTCTTGCAGCCTTTACCTGAACCGCAGTACGCATGGAGTCATATCTCCATGGATTTCATTGAGGGGCTACCTACATCTGGGGCTAAAAATGTGATATTGGTGGTTGTGGACAGGTTCACTAAGTATGCACACTTCTTAACCTTGGGTCATCCATTCTCAGCCCCATCTATTGCAAGGTTGTTTTTGGATAATATATACAAGCTACATGGGATGCCACAAAGCATTGTGACAGACAGAGATAGAGTATTCACCAGTGAGTTTTGGCAGGAATTATTCAAGCAGATGGGGGTTAAACTGCAACTAAGTACAGCTTATCATCCTCAAACAAATGGGCAAACGGAGAGGCTAAATCAGTGCTTAGAAATGTACCTTAGATGCATGGTTTATAAGCAACCTAGACAGTGGAGTAAGTGGGTTAGCTTGGCTGAATGGTGGTATAATACCACTCTGCACACAGCCATTAAAATGACTCCATTTGAGGCATTGTATGGCCTTAAACCTCCACAGTTAGCTCTGGGTCCATACCAACAAATTAACGTTGCTGCAGTAGAAGAAATACTCCAGGAAAGGCACAGAATGGACAGATTACTGAAGGAAAATCTGGCCCAAGCTAGCGCCAGAATGAAGCATTATGCTGATAAACATAGAAGTGAAAGGGAATTTCAGATTGGGGATTGGGTTTATTTAAAGCTACATCCCTATGCCCAGCAAACGGTTACCAGAAGAACCAACAACAAGCTATCTGCAAGGTATTATGGACCATATAAGGTCATTCAAAAATTTGGAACTGTGGCTTATAAACTGGAGCTACCTGCTACGGCCCAAGTTCATCCTGTTTTCCATGTCTCCTTATTAAAGAAGAAGATTGGGGAGAAAGAGGTTCCAATTTGTGCATCTCCAGATCAAAAGCACACAACCCCTACAGGTGCTGTCCACAAGGTTAACTAATCACAATGGAGTGGCTGTAACGCAGTGGCTAGTTCAATGGAACGGGTCTAATCCAGAAGATGCGACTTGGGAAAATTCAGATGTGGTGCAGGCAACTTTTCCAACATTTCAACCTTGGGGACAAGGCTTTGCTAAGGGGGAGGGATGTTATGAAGAAGGGAGCCAACTAGAATGGGAAAGAAGGGGAAGAGAAAGTTAGAGTTAACCAAGCAAAGGAGGAAGGCAAGGCAGTGATCAATGAATCCAACTGAAATTCAAATGAAGGAAGACGACGCCGTTTTGGGTTTAAATGATAAATTGTTAAGTGAATCACGTTTTCTTAAATTGTAATTTCCCCAACCCGTTTTTTCTTGTTATTCTTTTTGTTATAACTGAATGGTGGAGAGAGGAGAGTGCGTGACTAATCATTGTGTAATCTCCCAAATCTCTGATCTCCATTTTCTCTCTTTCCATATGTCATCTGTATCTTCTTTCTAGCTATAATTGGACTCTATATTTTCAATTCAAGTGTGGGCATTGAGTTTTGATTTCATTGAATTTGTGTTGCTGGGAGTTGAGGTTGAGAATCCAGCTCAACCATAACAGGATCGTTAAATCCATAGACGCACCAATCATACCAAGTTCAAATTTATTTTTCCTACAGATTTTTTTGTAAAGAGAAGATCAAAACCATACATTTGGGAAAATGTAATTCTAAGAAAAAGGGAGAAAGTCAGACAACAAAATCAAAATATTTATGTGGGAATCAATTCCGATTTTGAATATTCCTCACAAAAAAATACAACGTGGAGTTTAGGTCATTATTTCATACACACACAAATTATACCTGTAGAATCAGCAGTGAGCAGACGCCACTCACTAATTCTCATTCACATTTCCTGTAAAAAAATAAAAGAAAAGGCCCAATAAAATCCCTTCAATAAGAAATGCAAACAGAAAATCACAAACATGTATCGTAAAAACTCAACTCCAGTGGAAATCTTGAAATAATTCAACAGTAGATGCATGAATGGGTAGATAAAAGAAAATCCCAGAATTAAAAATCAGAAAATTATGTACATAAATATAATCAAATACCTAAATCACATATGTACTTGAGCCCCTCGCCGTAAGAGTTTACGAGTTGGAGGCCCCGATCTGCAATTGGCTTTCTAATTATACGATTCGTGCTTTTGATTTTGAATCCTTAATTTGAGAATTGAACGATCCGAATACGTATCGCGGCAATAATTGGCATCTACAAGATTTGATATAGGGAGGAAATGAAATGAGAATACGAGGAGGTTTTGCCAACATAAGGGCTACGGGTAACCATTTTTACTTCCTAAAAATGAAAAATATGACCGTTATCATCATATTCAGTCACAATTTTTAAATTTCTATTTTTTATATGAAATTCATAATCGCTATATTTTTCATTCTTATTTTATTAAAAATGAAAATCAAAGGGAACCGTAATTTACCAAATGACGTCAGGCAATCTGTACATAATAATAATAATAATAATAATAATAATAATAAAATAAAAATCATTCTATACGTACAAAATCATTTATAAAATTTCTTACACACTACGCACAATAGGGGATGGAATCATACAGTTAGTATTTTTGAATTCACGTGAGATTCATATTTTTTATGAGAGAAAGTAACACATTTTGTACAAATGTGTTTGTACATATATCTTTAACATAAAATAAAGGACAATGTTACACTTACTCACACTTTTTTACTAATTCATTTACTTACTACTCACAATAGAAGGTGAGGATCATATTCTCTGAATATTTTATTCACACGGGCTCGCATGTCTTGTGAGTTGTGAGTAACTCATTTTGTACATGAGTTAGTACATATAGCAGTGTTCTAAAAAACGTAAAACGTGGCTAAGCATGAAGATCAAGTTTCAAGCTTTACGAGTTTAGGCGAAACTTAGGCGTAAAAAAATATTTTTTGATTTTAAATTTTTAATCATTGTAAAAAACATTCAATAATTCATATAATATATACTAAACATCTAAAATTATAAAATATTGTATGTACTTAATAATTCCTACAAAAAAGATAAGTTTCAAAATCATAATTATATAACATAGATAATTTGTAACTTAAATCTTATTAACTCTTTATCGGACTCCAATTTAATATATTCTTCTTCATCTACAAATAAAAAAAAAAATGTACATTTAATGAAAATTAAAAAAAAATTAAGCTGTCAATGAGAATGTTGACTGTTTAATGCGTGCCTAGATTGCCTAAGGCGTGCATTAAGCGGTCAATGTTCTCGTTGACCGCTTACTTTTAGCTTCGCCTCAAGGCGAAGCGCCCTAGTCAGTCGTCTAGACGCACTTTTTAGAACACTAACATATAGTTTAATCCTAAAATGAATAAGGCTATATATACACTTTTTTTTTTTTTTTAAACACAGTTTGACATTATAAACACAATCGTGGAATTAGCGATTATTTTAATTGTGAGCTCTACATGTTGAATGTGAGCGGAGTGTCAATAAGAGTGTTAAAAAAAAGTGTACTTGTATCATTTTTCTATTATAAAATAGGTTAAATTCATCGATGGTCACCCAACTTTATACTTAGTGTCCTCATGATCACTCAATTTGATTTTAGTTCACAATGACCGTCCAACTTTATATTTAATGTCATCGTTACCACCCAATTTAATTTTATTTCACCATGACCACCAAATTTCTTATAAAGTTTCATCATGATCATCCAACTTTTTTTTCACAATTTTCATAAATTTTAAAAGAGTTAAAATGGTTATTTTTCATTATATATATATATATATATATATATATATTTTAAAAAACAATTTTAATTTTAAAAAGTTTTATTAAACAAATTTTATTTTATTTTATTTTTCCAAGTTACTTTTTTAAAATAAGTTTTTATTTTATTTTATTTTTAATGAAATTTTTTTTAAATAACTTTTTGTTTGTTAATTTAATTTTTCTATGTAACGTTTTCTAAATAAGGTTTTTATTTAAATTTTTTTAAAAGAAGTTTTTATTTGATTTTATTATTTTAAGTAACATTTTTTGAAATAATTTTTTTATTTGATTTTATTTTTTAAAATAAGTTTCTATTTGATTTTATTTTTTTAAAATAAGTTTTTATTTTATTTTTTAAAAATTTATTTATATATATATAAAGCAAAGGTACCGTTTTACCCCTTTTAAAATTGGTGAAAAAAATTGGACGGCCATGATGAAATGTTATATGAAATTGGATGGTCATAATGAAATAAAATCAAATTGGGTGTTCATTGTGAAACAAAATCAAATTGATTGACCATGGTGACACTAAGTATAAATTTGTATAGTCATTTGTGGATTTAACCCTATGAAAATAAATTTTGTCCAAATTTTTTTGCCATTCTATCCTGCTGGTCCTCAATCTAATTTTTTTGAGCATTTACGTACTAATTTTGTACATATTGGTGGACATTGAGACAGTGAAATTAAATAAAGAAAAAATAAATAATTACCATACTTTCAAAATAAGAAATATTTCAAAAACTAGGTAGTAAGAGCATCTCCAAAAAAAACTCCTTAAACATGATATGCTCCTTATTTTAAAGAATCAGCACTTAAAATCATATTTCAAGAAACTTTTTAAATTAATATTTTTATTTAGAGAGTGAGTTTGACTTTCTAAATTGTCAAATTCACTCTCTATATTTAAATGAATTTCAAAATATTTTAATTTTCAATATAAGAAAATAATAAACTAATCTAGAGAAAAATTAATTAAAATAAAAGATAGAGAAAAATAATAATAAAAATTTGGGAGTAGTAAAATTAAATGTTAAATATAAAGAATTAGTTGTAGCACATTAAATTTTTAACTTTCTAAATTTATAGATGCTCTCTAAGTGATAAAATATGATCTTTCAAAAAAAAAGAGTTGCTTGAAAATACTCTAACATTTTGGCATCTGATAAAATATTATGACATATATTTAATCAAATAGGTCACAGTCACAATAAACACGTAGTTTATGATCACGATCACACAATAGTCGCAAAATCATATATGATTACATTTACGATCACATAACACATAATTTATGAGTCACAGATCTCGTATTAAGACACAAATCATACAATTTATAGGTAAAAAATTATTTATTAATCACAAAGTATAATTAATTGCACAATTTCTCTTCATCTGATCCCCACCTCACCCCATCGCACTCCACCACCATCGTTACTACTCAAGTCGTCATCGCTACTTCAAATCCATAACTGACACGCCCAAAAGGGGATCAAAATAAATTTCTTACTTTTCTAAAAATGTGTTGTTCAAATAGTAAATAGCAAGTAAGGGTCATTCCCGCAGAGGATTTGTTTTCAATTATGTCAATTGCAATAAGAAAATAAAAATGTGCAAACAAGTAAATGGGGGGTGGTTTGGATTTTGTTAAACTAAATAGCGATAAACTAAAAATAAAGGAAGACAAGAATTACAAAGTAAATAAAATGATCAAATGGGGAGAGTGTGATCAAGGGGTATTTCTTCGCCGCTAGAATGAATTTTTAATCGATATTCGCAAAGAATTTTTGTTCAAAAGATCAACAACAATTCGAGAATAATCACAAGCTCGATTACCTCAATCTCTTCTTACATATTAGTTGAATAAGATAAGCATCGTTACCAACCATTTTCATCAAACAACCTAGGATAAACTCGCTAGATTTAATTCAACAAAAGCATTACGACGAAAGAGACGAATTGAATTAAGCGCAAACTCACAAGCTCGGTTTACTAACTTAAGTGATAATCCACCTACATTTAATAGAAAATTCCTCATAATCCATCAAAGTGTAGTTGCTACTAGGTTTTGGAATAAAAAGCAATTACGGACTATAAATCTCAAAATAGCATAAATTGTAAACAACTCAATCATCTAGTTGGCCCGCTAAATAATCGAGAATAATAATAAACATTATAAGCACAATGAATTAACCACATTAATCTCAAGAACACAATAAAGCACAAATCGATTAAATTATCATTCTAGGGTTCCAAAATAACCCTCAATCACAAATGTTTAGCTACACATGAGATATTCAACAATAGCACAAATAGCCAATAAAATCATACAACTCATTGAAAGAAAATGAAGATAAAGTGAAGAGAAGCTTATTGAATAAGAGATGGAAAGATGAGATCGATGGCAATTTAGCTCCTTCTTCTTCTTTCCCAAAGTTCCTCAATGTTTGCAAAAATGGAGCTCCCAAATTTTGGCTCGGTTTTGGGCGGCTCCCCCTCTCCAATTGATGCACTAGAAATGAGGCTCAAGTGATGCATTTATGTTGGGTGGAAGATAGGAGACGGGTCGGGTAGAAAAGGGTCGAGAAAAATATTAAAAATCGCGTTTTAGCGCGACCCGGGAAATTCTCCAGATTTTGCCCATGCGTACGCATAGTGTAAATATTTAAGTTTCAGTAGTTGAATTTGGCAAGTGTGCGTACGCACAGCCAAAAGGCCTATACGTACGCATAGGTCATTTCTGTGCCAGCTTCATTTTCTTCCTGATTTTTGCCAAACTTGATTTCATCACCCTTCAAACCACCATTTCTTCATGGTTTAGATCGCCGAATCTTGGAATATTTCATCTTCAATTCTTTTGGCTCAATTCACACTTAAAATACCATATAAACAACCAACAACTCGAGCAATCACCTAAGGAACAAAAGTAACAAAAATAATCAAAAGCTAATAATTGAAAACTAACAACTATCTAAATTTAACGGTCTAAATGAGTGCAAAAATCGCACTTATCACACCCCCAAACTTAAATCTTTGTTAGTCCTCGAACAAAGCAATAAAAATAAGCACGCAAATACACAAATAAAATCAAACACAAAAAAATTATAAAGGTTGGATAGTTCGCCGAACTTTGCCTCAATTCTCACATATGCTAAAAATTTATGAAATGCACACAAAAATGCTACAACAAACAATTTGAAACTTATACCATGTTTGACTCGCGTGTGTGTAGTCATTCCAATTCATTGCAATACACAAGTTGGTGGTGTTTCTGACTCTCAAAATGGTCAAATTTCCCTTTCTTGCTCGAGGGTTGCGCACTCCCCCAAACTTGATATTTTCACTATAGCCCCAAGGTGTCAAAAATATAGGATTGCTCTCAAATCACTCAATCTTTCCCTCTCAAGTTTGGTTGGATCGAACTGGCAAATTAGATCATCTAGTCATGTATTAATTTACCATAAAACCTTGAGTGCTTAAACTACAAATATTCATTAGGCAATTAACGCACAATTCACCAATCATTCAATCAATAGCACAAAGGATATAGCATCCATTTTCTTTTGCTTCACTTTTTTTTTCTTTTTTCAATGTAGATAGTTCACGCTCCTGTCCTTAAGGGTAGCCTTCTTTATTGGTAGATCGTCTCCTACACATTGGCGATGCATAGGGGCATATTACTCAATATTGACTCACACTCCTTAAGGTGGGCAACTTTTTCCTACGGATTTTTTTTTTTTTTTTTTTTTTGGGCTAAAAACAACATCTAACTTTCCATTTGAAGTTCATGAGCACTCCATAAAATAAATCATTTGAGTAAGGAATTAATACACATCTAAACAATTTACCTCACGGCTCAATCACCCCCAAACTTATTCTCTCATAGGTAGTGATTCGAGAAATGTTAACAATATGGTCATCTAAGTTCACAACAACCTAAAGTGCCACCAACAAGTGTGTGTGATGAATTTCATGACGCAAGTGCTCCTTAAAGTGTCAAACATGGAATAAGTGGATGAAAATAAACAACATATAGCATTCATGTCCACACTCCATAAATCAAAGCAATGTAATAACCAAAAACAAAGCCGGCAAGGCTATCCAACCAAATAAGCATAAATCATCACACACAAATTTAAACTGTACAACGCCCTTAAGAATAAAACATGAAAGAGTAAGGGCAAGGGGTTCAAGTACTCCCCTAAGTTGGTTGTGAAGTGTGGTGAGATTTCTTGCAACAATCTCCGGCAGTAGTTTTCCTTCTTGCAAATCTTTGTACTTCAAATGCTCAGGAAATAGTATGAACTCAAACATAGGAGCCTGCATCATCAAAGGTAAAAATTTCTTATTAGATATCGGAATAGTAAAACATGAGAGATTATACATTGGTGAATTGCTTGGTAATGAATCAAGAGATGTCATGGTTTTCACAAAATCCTCACAAGCTAAGTCATTTTCTTGTGTTGGTTCCTCAACATGATCCTCATTTTTGCTCGGTGCTTCTTCCCAACTCTTCTCACTTCTTAGTGTCTCAACACTAACATTTTCCTCCTCCGAGTTAAGTGCTTGAGAAGAAAGTTTTTCCAATATTTGATTCTCCACTTTATCCACCATGATAGCCACTTCACTTGTGCCTCCAAATTCTTGATTGACATCATTGTCTCTTGTTGAAATTGCAAATTGTTTGAGGCCAAAGACCTCACCATTTCTTCAAGGGACAAATTCGAGCTTTGAGGTGGAGCTTGTTGATTGCTCAAAGCTAAGGACTCAATCATTTCCTCTAAAGACATATTAGCACTTGAAGTTTGAGTTTGTTGACTAGGTTGGAAGTATTATGGTTGATCTTGTTGAGTGAAACCCCATGGATGATCAAACTGTGCTTGTGGAAGTGTGAAATGATTTCCTTCATAACCGAGACTAGGGTGATCACTAAATCCATAATTATACATGTATGATTTCCTTCATACCCTTGTCTTGGTTGCATTTGATAGCCCCCAATGACATTCGCTTGTTCAAAAGCACGTTGTTGGCTATTCCCAAGAGTCACTTGTTGCACAAGAGATGCAAGGTCGAACAATTGACGATCGAGTTGAGAAGTTGCCTCCATCTCACAAACTTCAATAACTAATCTCTTCTCTTACTCCTGAGTTGTGGTGTGATGTGTTCGTTTCACTCAATCACAACCTAAGCCACAAAGAAAAAACACAAAATAAAGAAAACAAAAATAAAAAGAAAATATTACAATTAACAAAATTGAAAGAACAATCCCCGGCAACACGGCGCCAAAATTTGAAACACCCGAAAGGGGCGTCAATATAATATTCCTTACTTTTCTAAAATGTGTCGTTCAAGTAGTAAATAGCAAGTAAGGGTCATTCCCGCAGAGAATTGTTTTCAATTATGTCAATTGCAATAAGAAAATAAAAATGTGCAAACAAGTAAATGGAGGGGGGGTGGTTTGGATTTTGTTAAACTAAAGAGCGATAAACTAAAAATAAAGAAAGACAAGAATTACAAAGTAAATAAAATGATCAAATGGGGAGAGTGTGATCGAGGGGTATTTCTTCGCCGCTAGAATGAATTTTTAATCGATATTCGCAAATGATTTTCGTTCAAAAGATCAACAACAATTCGAGAATAATCACAAGCTCGATTACCTCAATCTCTTCTTACATATTAGTTGAATAAGATAAGCATCGTTACCCAACCATTTTCATCAAACAACATAGGATAAGTTCGCTAGATTTAATTCAACAAAAGTATTACGACGAAAGAGACGAATTGAATTAAGCACAAACTCACAAGCTCGATTTACTAACTTAAGTGATAATCCACCTACATTTAATAGAAAATTTCTCATAATACATCAAAGTGTAGTTGCTACTAGGTTTTGGAATTAAAAGCAATTGCGGACTATAAATCCCAAAATAGCATAAATTGTAAACAACCCAATCATCTAGTTGGCCCGCTAAATAATCGAGAATAACAATAAACATTATAAGTACAATGAATTAACCACATTAATCTCAAGAACACAATAAAACACAAATCGATTAAATTATCATTCTAGGGTTCCAAAATAACCCTCAATCACAAATGTTTAGCTACATGATAAGTGCGGTTTTAGCACTCATTTAGACCGTTAAACTTAGATAGTTGTTAGTTTTTGATTATTTTTGTTACTTTTGTTCCTTAGGTGATTGCCCGAGTTGTTGGTTGTTATGTGGTATTTTGAGCGTGAATTGAGCCAAAAATATTGAAGAGAAAATACTCCAAGATTTGGCAACCAAGTTTATCAATTGGGAGGAAGATTTATGGTTTGAAGAGTGATGAAATCAAGTTTGGCAAAAATCAGGAAGAAAATGAAAATGACACAGAAATGGCCTATGCGTAAGCATAAGCCTGCAGGCCGTGCGTACGCACACTTGCCAAATTCAAATACTGAAGCTTAAATGTTTACACTATGCATACGCACGTCCAGACCTATGCGTACGCATAGGCAAAATCTGGAGGATTTCCCGGGTCGCGCTAAGACGCGATTTTTAATATCTTTCTCGACCCATTTCTACCCGACCCGTCTCCTATCTTCCACCCAACATAAATACATCACTTGGGGCTCATTTCTAAGGTATCAATTGGAGAGAGGGAGCCGCCCAAAACCGAGCCAAAAGTTGGGAGCTCCATTCTTGCAAACATTGAGGAACTTTGGGGAAGAAGAAGAAGGAGCTAAATTGCCATCGATTTCATCTTTTCATCTCTTATTCAATAAGCTTCTCTTCACTTTATCTTCATTTTCTTTCAATGGGTTGTATGATTTTATTGGCTATTTGTACTATTGTTGAATATCTCATGTGTAGCTAAACCTAATGTGATTTGGGGGTTATGTTGGAACCCTAGTAATGAATTTCTATCGATTTGTGTTTTATTGTGTTCTTGAGATTAATGTGGTTAATTCATTGTGCTTATAATGTTTATAGTTATTCTCGATTATTTAGCGGGCCAACTAGATGATTGGGTTGTTTACAATTTATGCTATTTTGGGATTTATAGTCCGTAATTGCTTTTTATTCCAAAACCTAGTAGCAACTACACTTTGATGGATTATGAGGAATTTTCTATTAAATGTAGGTGGATTAACACTTAAGTTAGTAAACCGAGCTTGCGAGTTTGCGCTTAATTCAATTCATCTCTTTCGCCGTAATGCTTTTGTTGAATTAAATCTAGCGAGCTTCTCCTAAGTTGTTTGATGAAAAGGGTTGGGTAACGATACTTATCTTATTCAACTAATATGTAAGAAGAGATTGAGGTAATCGAGCTTGTGATTATTCTTGAATTGTTGTTGATCTTTTGAACGAAAATCATTTGCGAATATCGATTAGAAATTCATTCTAGCGGCGAAGAAATATCCCTCGATCACACTCTCCCCATTTGATCATTTTATTTACTTTGTAATTCTTGTCTTTTTTCTTTTTTTTTTTGCATTTATCGCTTCCTTAGTTTAGTTAACAACCAAACCCCCCCATTTACTTATTTGTGCATT
Organism: Osmanthus fragrans; assembly: GCA_019395295.1. Classification (NCBI taxonomy): domain Eukaryota; kingdom Viridiplantae; phylum Streptophyta; class Magnoliopsida; order Lamiales; family Oleaceae; genus Osmanthus; species Osmanthus fragrans. Next base: position 24,195,436 of record CM033341.1, on the reverse strand, counting down.
TTTACTTTCTTATTGCAATTGGCGTAATTGAAAACAATTCTTTGCGGTAATGACCCTTACTTGTTATTTACTACTTGAACGACACATTTTAGAAAAGTAAGGAATATTATTTTTGTCGCCCCCTTTTGTGGCGATCACTACACATGAGATATTCAACAATAGCACAAATAGCCAATAAAATCATACAACCCATTGAAAGAAAATGAAGATAAAGTGAAGAGAAGCTTATTGAATAAGAGATGGAAAGATGAGATCGATGGCAATTTAGCTCCTTCTTCTTCTTCCCCAAAGTTCCTCAATGTTTGCAAAAATGGAGCTCCCAAATTTTGGCTCGGTTTTGGGCGGCTCCCCCTCTCCAATTGATGCCCTAGAAATGAGCCCCAAGTGATGCATTTATGTTGGGTGGAAGATAAGAGATGGGTCGGGTAGAAATGAGTCGAGAAAAATATTAAAAATGCGTACGCATAGTGTAAACATTTAAGATTCAGTAGTTGAATTTGGCTAGTGTGCGTACGCACGGCCAAAAGGCTTATGCGTACGCATAGGCCATTTCTGTGCCAGCTTCATTTTCTTCCTGATTTTTGCCAAACTTGATTTCATCACCCTTCAAACCACCATTTCTTTATGGTTTAGATCGCCGAATCTTGGAATATTTCATCTTCAATTCTTTTGGCTCAATTCATGCTCAAAATACCATATAAACAACCAACAACTCGGGCAATCACCTAAAGAACAAAAGTAACAAAAATAATAAAAAACTAACAACTATCTAAGTTTAATGGTTTAAATGAGTGCGAAAACCGCACTTATCAATAACCACCATCAGCTCCACGACCAGAAGCAACAATATTGTCCAGGGCCGGCCCAAGGCCAAAGTCAACTAGGCAATAACCTAGGGCCTCAAATGTGAAGGGGGCCTCAAATTGAAATAGAGGCCCAATTAAATTACATATTTAACACGTAAAAATTCACGTTACTATATTTGTTTTGATAGACTCTGATTAATTTCGATCTTATTCAAAATATTTAGTTTCTCGAGTTTATTATACATAATTAATTAGGAGCTACCAAATGAGCCCAATATTATTGCGGTAATTACGATTTAATTTGGAAACTAATATAACACATTAAGTAGTTTACTTTAATGAGTTATAACTTGAATTCGGTTTATTCAAATTAGCTTTTTCTCGAGTCCGTAATGTGTCATTTATTACAAGTTTCAAAATGAGTCTAATATCAATAGGATAATTCTCGATCCTTCAATAAATACACATTTGGTCTAAATACATTATTGATCTCGAAACTTTAGGGTGCGTTCTCTTCGTGTTTCTATTTTGTGTTTTGAGTTTTGAAATTCGCTTTGTGTTTTGTGTTTTTAGTGTCTGTTTTAAAATTATTGAAAATGCGTTCTTTTTGTCATTTTGAAAAACAGTTTCTCAAAACAGAAAACAGAAAACGCGTTCTCTTTGTACTTTTTTAGAATATTATTTGATAATATTTTATTCAATAAATCTGATTATTCAATTAACTTTAATTATTTAATGTTTATATATTATTAAATATATTATAAACCTAAAATTTCTTTGAATTTTGAAATATTTTTGAATCATGAAATATTTTTCCATATATTAAAATAACATATAAATTTGTGAAAATTTTTATTAATATTATTTTATTCTAAAAATATGATTATTCAATTAATTTTAATAGGTTAATGTTAATGTAGTATAAAATAACATATAAGTGTGAAATATTTATGAATTTTCAAAAAAAATTCCACTTTTAATAAAATAACATATACATTTCAATAATAAACACTTGTATAAAATTAAATATATTTTTTGGGATTGCATGAAATCGATAATAAGTTCAATAATCCATACAAAATAAACATAGAACACATTTCAATAAATTAGAAAATTGTTGATTTTCCTTAAACAAACAAGTTTATTCTAAAAATACAAAATAATAACTCGTGGACTTTCTCATGTCGATTCTTCAAAATTGGAGTCAGCCGAGGAAGCAAATCCTTGATTGGAGGAGTCATTTTGGTCATACCGATAACATTGACTATGGCCTTGAAAGTACCCAATATTGAGCATAGAGAATTCCATCAATTAATAGCTCTTCCAAATTTTCAAGGAGTGTTCTTAAAGTTCAAATATAGAAACAAATCCAGCAGGCAAAAGCAAAAATAATAATGAATTATTACTAAATACAGTTACTAGTATGGACGAGGGTGGATATTAATTTCATATATAAAGCAAATTTATTCTGTAAACTGACATTTGAAGAGCAAACGCTATATCAAAAACATAACTTGTACATCAAGGAATTAGAAAGTGCTACCTTCTACATATCTTGTACATCACTGGATTGATCATTTTCCTCAGTCATACAAAATGAGCCTAATTCATTTAACTGCCAGCCATTAGCACAGTTCAAATCAAAACCGTACCTCTGTACCAGCTGTTTGAAAGGTGAATGACCCTGTATAACCTGTAACTCAGCAAGCCGGGAGTTGACACCAAAAAGACCATACACTTCAGAATTAGAGGTAAACACAAATAGACACGGATTATACAAAATTGACAAGTTTGAGATAGACAATAACACAAAACATGGAAGTCAAGAGTATTGTGCAGTAAAACCTGCAAGGCTAAAATATTGACATCCAGTAATTTGGTCAACTCAGCTGCTCTTTTAGATTCTGGGACACCACCACCTGTTAGTATGCCAAAAATATGAAGTCTTAGTAGCAGATTAGTATAATGTTTGCATGTACTTATGTAATGCAAATCCATGGATCAAAGCAGAAGTCATAAAATGAAAATTGCTTGCAATGATTCAATTAAGTTCTTTTGCTGAAAGCTTCTTTTTAGGGGCATAGAGATCTGTAGAAATTAACATGACTTTCAAACTTTTCCTCTCGAGTGTCCATAATTTGATGCAAGAGCAGTGCTACAACTATGAAACTACCGCATGGAAAAATGAAACGTGAAATTGACCTTAAAAGACAGAGGCCTTCTACTAAAAACCCCATCATCAGAAAGTGTCCTAAATAAAAAGACCCCACAACAGAAAATTTGCCCTACCAGTGGAAGATAAATTCATATTCAGATTTCAAACTAAATACACAAGAAAATTAGCAGAATTCATTAAACCATCAAACCAAAAATATATACATGATATTATCAATTGAAAACGATTAAGAATCTAGCTTAGCCACAACAAAATTTCCTAAAAACAGCAATGCTCACAATAAAGTATTTGTTTAGGAGGACACAAGTTAAAAAACACAACCAGTCATTCTCAATTCATAGTCAATAGTGCAAATCCTTTCTGCCCTACCAACTATTTCTCCATAAGAAATTTTTCCCTGTGATGTCTCCACTTTATTATTTTGCTTGATTTCTTTCGGCTCATTCTTCTTTGAAGTTTTCTCAACCTTGGGCACCAACTTGCAACTTCGATCTCCTTTCTCCTTGTTCTTCTTGTTTTCTTTCCTATCAATCTGATTCTTTGAATTTTTCCTCCCGTGGAAATCAAATTTATATTCATCATACTCTTTGGAATCCTTGTCAAGCTTGTAAAACAAAGACCCACGAATCCTCATATCCTCAATCTCATCAAAATCAGGGATCCCTTTTTTTAAAGCCACAACTTGACAACCTCATTATAGTCATCATCTTGATCATCAGAAAAAGGCTTTTTTTCCAACGCTTTCCTCTCACCATTCCCTCTCCACATATCAGCTATACCCGAGGACACTTGCCATGTCTCATCGCGTACGACAAATTAATTAAATTTGAAGCAACATTATAAAACCAAAACATTACAGATGAATTAAAATTGCAGTAACATTATATGAAATGAAAAAAGTGAGAAACCACGGAACAAATTTTACTGTCACCGGTTCAACGAAATAGTTATATAGTTGACCAACCAAATAAACACATGTATGAACATGTGGCCTGCGTCCTCAAATACCAATACAAGAAGGAAATGGGGGCACATATGGCAAGAGGAAAGTAAACAAGAACTGAGGAAAAAACAACGCCAAAGCTAAACTAACTATTTCTTTTACCCTTTTTTTTCCTTAGGGGTGGGGTATGAAGAAAGACAATTAAAACTCATAACTATATCTGAAATCCTGTTAAGCATAAGTTTAAAAGACCCAACAGCTAGTGTTATTCTAGAATAAATAAAGAGCTCCTCATGATTCACTGCTACCTTCAGAAGCTTGGCATTGCCATTTAATGTTGGCCGATCACTGCACAGCAGATAAGATGCATACATAATCAACATATTGGGCGCATGTGAGAGACGAATAATAAGAAAACACAATTGAATTTGCATCAACGATTAATGAATAAGGGAAGGGCCTGGGAGAGTACTAAAATCAACCACTGCAAAAATCAACACAATTCACCACCACATCACCATCGTTGGGCTACCAGTAACCACTGCCAAAATCAACACCACCACCACCATCAACTATCGACATCGCCACCACCAACCACTGCGAAAATCAACACAATCCACCACCACATCACCATCGTCGACCGCGTTTTGGGCCACCATCAACCACTGCCAAAATCAACCAAAATCAACACCACCACCACTACCACCATCAACCACCAACCGCTGCAGTAAAAACCCTCAAAATATTGTTCGAAAAGAGACCTTACCTAGAAAATGGGTCACGCTGAAAATGGGTCGCAACGCAGCGTCGCCTCCCTACGCCGGAGCTTCTCCACGTCGGAGCCTTCGTCGCCGATTGCATTGTTTGCTCCCCACGCCGGCGTCGAGAAGAGAGGTCCGGCTGTGGAGAAGAGAGAAGGGGAAGACGGGAATGGGTGAGAGAAGGAAGAGAAGTCGACATTTTCTCTCTCCTGTTTCGCGTGTTTTGGCATTTTTCCGTGTTTTCACACAAAATGTCCAAAACGAGTTTTGGCCGTTTTCTGTTTCCTTCAATATTTTTTTTTTGTGTTTTCAAAAACTCGTTTTCGAAAACGGGAAAGAGAACGCGTTTTCATCGTTTTGAAAAACAAAAAACAGAAAACGGCCTCAAAACGTCAAAGAGAACGCACCCTTAGTCTCTCAAAATCTCAAATTTATTAAAAAGTTCTCAAATCAATATCTTTAGAATCTAGTTTTGTTTCTCATCCCAAAATAATCCCAACTCTTCACATTATCTTCTAGAAATATATATTTTCGATTAATAATTTTAGAGATTATTATTTACACTCTGATAACATTTTTCTATCAACAGGATATTGTGCTAAAAATTATGATACCCTAGTTTCTCGAGTTGTCGACATAAATTTTTTACTCTATCTTTTTTATTGTAACAATTTTTTGTTTAAAATATAGATATATTATTTATTTAAATATTTATGTATTTTTATGCTTGTAAAAAAAATTGTGTTTAAGGGCTCATATAATGAGTCGTCTAGGGCCTTAAAATTTCCAGGATCGGCCTTGATATCGCCTATAACATCGTCGTCGCCAAACTGATCCGTTACAGGTGCAGCTCCATTACCACCAACTCCAAATCATCTCCACCACCTCCACACCTATTACACCAATGTTGAAATAACACGGTATTTGACCCAAATATCCAACTGTGTCCTCACGAAAATATAAAGACTTTCAAGTTGAGTGAAAGAAAAATGGATCGAACAAGTTAGGCCAAGACGTGCGAACTACTCCGGGCACGACGATGGAGAACAAAGTACACCTTCGCTATCAAAGTTAAATGAATGGAAATCGTAAAGATCACAGACCTCATTAATATTCATCTCCATCACCGAACCCCCGTTGAAGTATCTACCATATTACAGTATTATGAAAGTAGTCCTGAGTAGAAAATGTATACCTAAGCTTGCTTAGAAATGTCAAGATTAGGACATTTCCTAAACAAAAATGTCCTTTAATTTTTCCCATGCTTCTAGATAACTTTCGAGATCCTTCTGCTTAAAAAGTATGGATTTCATTTCTAATTTGATGAGCTTTGGATAGGGAGAAGAACTTCATTGTAAACTTTTGCACCATATTATTTCCCCACATGATGCTCCTGGGAGGTAAAGAGAATAGTCATTCTCTTGCATCATCCTTCAGAGTGTGAGGGAATACATGCATTCAAAATGTATCGACTGTCTTTCTCTCATGACTAATTACTTTTCATAGCATCAAAAAAGTTTGTACATGCTCGTACGAATTTTTAGTAGCTTTTTCGAAGAACCTGATGTCCTAATGATTTTGAAAGAGGTTGATAACATCCGGTTGAAGGTAGAAGTTAGCATGTCCAAACGAAAGATAAATGATAATAGGTTGCATATGTACAAACACTGGATTTATTTTGTCAAAATCTTATATAAAATGTTGATTGCTCGAAAGGAAAAAAAAAATGCAAAAGAGTTAGGTTGTGTGATGGTAGCCTATAAACAAAAAGAACTATTGAATCCAATATAAACTAATAAACTAGAATTAAACAAATTATTCTCCAGTAACGACGTCGAATACTTGTTTGTGAGAAGTCTTGTAAGTGGACGAGATCGTTAATAAGTAATAATGTAATGAGTTGAGTTATCGTCCAACAAAAAAAAAATTTAATTACAGTTTACATGTTTTCTATCAAATTCGATATATGGGACACAAATAAGAGATTTAAGGTTTGTTACTATCCTGAATTATGCTATGCATTATGTAACGTGCAGTAGTTTTTATTGAATTGTGGAATGAATATATTAAATTTCAGAATCCGCCTATTGACATCGATTTCCAATTTTCAACTTACGTAGTTTAATGTTGTTCGAGTGCTCGTGATAATCGATAATCGTCTATTATTCGACTTTCTTTTCCAAGATAAATTAAACATATTTTAAGCACGATCCGATCATATTCCTAATCTGAATTCCTATGAAAAGACATGCATTGAATCACATGTCTATTAAATGAGACTAGACACACCATACATGATATTTCTAACATCTATTGTCTGTGTGTTGATTATGTAGTGTTCTAAATCTATTGCGAGACTCACAGTACTACAACTAGTAACAAGTTATCTAATTGATGATTAAATAATCAAATAACACAATAATCATGCATAATCAATCAACATACAAGAATTCACTAAACCAATTGTCTTTAAATTAGAAATAAATAATCAATGATCCCATATTCATCAAATACAATATAGAAATTAGCCTAACATGTCTAAATATAACTTACACAAAAAGAATCGAAAACACATCATCTGAATCAAAGAATAATAGAATAAACTTGAAAAATCAACTTCTTGGTTTTGAATTTTGAATTCGAGTTTTGAATCTTCAATCTTGTGTTATGCCTTGTGACTTGCCAGAATTTTTCTCCACATTGTATGGTTCAAAGATACGTTCTTGACAGCCTCCAATAAGTTAAAAAGAGGATGGGAAATCATTCCACTAAGAGTTATACATTAAAAATAAAAAAAATGACCCGTCTGCCTTCGAAGAGAGTCATGCGTGCTCATGGCTATTTGCCATGCCCATGCATGGTAGAGACTTTTCAACCTCAGGCGGTGACTTTAGGAGCCTTGTGCATGAAATGTCTATAGGCCCATGCATTCACATGGCTTTCCTCTTGGGGACAAATTTTGTAAATTGGTTTCTGAATTTTCTTGCAAGTGCATTTTGCGTCCTCTTCGATCTTTTTTCATCCCCTTGCCTTGGACCGTCGTCCAATTGACTCCTACCACTCTCCAATCTTCGATATGAGATTCAAAACAACTTTTGAATATTTACAAGTTAGCCTCGAAACTTTGAATTTCTTGCATTTTCGCTCTTTTTCCATTCCTTTCATCCAATTTCATCATTATCATCTATCGTTACCTAACAAGCACAATTTATACATAATTTTTTAAAAAAATCATTAAAATAATCTAACAAATATTTTAATTTAAATGCCTAAATCAATGTACAAAATATACTTATTAGAATCCCCAATCATTGCTTCTCTTAATATCCTTCTAAAATGGGTTATAATTTACTAATCAAATAGTTTTTAGAATATTAAAAAAGGAATGGATTTTCTTTTAGATTTTGAGACCGAAATTGGAGTGAAATTAGCAAATGCATCTCAGACGAGAAAATTACACTAAAGTCTGTTCTAAAAGTTGGTATAAATTTGCAGAAGGTCTAAAGATTAGTCACACAAAATCTCAAAGAAGAAAGAGGAAGAAATGGTCTAACTTTTAGGAATCCAATCTAGAGTAATGTTATTTATCACAACTGATATTAAAATATCAATCTAGGTAGCATTAATGCGACATTAAATGATAAGAGCAATTAAATGAGTCATTTAGTTTCACCTTTCAGTGAACTTATCACATAACCTAACCTAGACTGGTATTATAGTACCACAAATACTAAATAACATTATTCTTCAAGAAGTAATGTTATTTAGCATAACTAATATTAAAACACATATGTGGTACAAATATGACATTAAATGATAAGTAAAATTAAATGAGTCATTTAGTTTCACCTTATTGAGCTATCACATAGCACCACATATACTGTGTTATAGCACCATTAATGTTAAATATCAATTTATGTGGAACTAATGTGACATTAAATGATAAATATAATTAAATGAGTCACTTAGATCTACATTTCATCGAGTCTATCATATAGCACCATCTAAACTGGTGTTATAGCACTACTGATGCTAAATAATATTATTTTTTCAACTTAAGAGCATTTTCAATACATTTTATAATTTTTATGGATTACTACTTATATGGTATAGCAAAGTTTTTTGATATACGTGAAATTAATATTTAACAAATAGGCATTCAAGTCTAAAATTAATATCAAATGTATTCTAATGAATTGTATCTAGGTGTTCTTTATCTTCTTAAAATAAAAGAAAATTAGCATTAAATTGAAGTTTCAATTTTTATATGATTTTTTTTTTTTAAATTGTAAAAAAAAAAATAATAATAATAATTTTCAGAATTCAGGTCCCAGCGCAGTGGGATTAGTCAACCATTTGAATTAAGCCCCTGTTTGTTCCCCATTTTAAGTCAAAATGCATTCTTTCCATCATATCAAAGTGGACCCAAACAATTATTATATATTTTTATTTGAATTCAAATTATATTCAATTCCTTTTTTACCCTTCTCTTTATCCCCACAGCCACAATTGTTGACCATTTTCCTCTACCCACCATGAGAATTCCACCAGCCCCACAATGAAATGATTTCACTTGGTTGTCAGAAAACGTTATTCACAACGGTAAAAAAATTAATTTTTTGCCAAATTTAATGGGAAACAAACACTCCCTAAATTTGAATTTTTCAGTGAAGTAAATTGGACAAATTTGAGTGACAATATAAAACTCGTTAAATTTGGGAAACCAATATTTCTTAACCTTATCACCCTGTCCCTCTTTAATTATATGTTCTCAACAGCACATTATTATTATTGTGGTATGGGTGGGTGGATGGCCTGCCTACCTGCCTGTAATATTGGCTTCTGGTAGACCTCAAAATTAAGTGACTCCCTAAATTTAATTCACTTCATTTTTGGCAGCCAAACTTCCAACAATTACTAAATTAAGCCATGCCACATTTGGATTTGCTTAAAACAAAAAATAATGGTTTGAGTTTTTAAGCAAACTCTAAAGATTAACTACCCAACACCGACAGAAGACTTCCCAACTCTCAAGATTAAATGCACTACTCATATTTTGTGGCAAAACTCACCTTTAAAACGGGATTGTAAGGGGTGGACGTGGATATGAAATTTGGAAGGGATGGGGGTAACTGAAGCTGGAGAAGCAGGACACATGCTAGCTACATTGCTTAGAGTATATTTCTGATCTGAGAATCCAGCGTGTGCCCGGCCTCTCCATCTTCAGCCCTCTCCTGTTTTAATGGAAGTACGTCTCGCAGTGATCAAGCCATTGATCAAGTTGAGCAGGTAATTTGGCAGGCACTTTGCTAATTTCTTGTAATGGTATGTACTTGAACTTTAAAATTCTATTAGTACTTCTGATGGTTTAAGAAATGCCACAAGTTACAGAATTCATTCTAGTCTTTGATACCTTATTTATATGACATAAGCTCTGATCCTGATTCTTTTGATGCCACGCATAAATCAATTACAGAAATTGTCTCATAACTTGTATACAAAATTTAATGAAGTGTGATAAAATTATTCATCAAGAACTTTATTCTGAATTTCGATTCACCATTGAATTACAGATCACTCAGAACTCAACTTCATGAATACAAAAAAACTGTTTCATGACTAGATTTTGGACCGCATAAGAAGTTCAGGACAATGCATTTGCTTCTGTTTCTACTCGAACCAGGTTAGCGTAGATTCCATCAAGGTGGGTAGCCATTAACTTGTCGTGGTTTCCATATTCTGCCACTGAGCCATCATTCAAAACAGCAATATAATCAGCATCTCTAATTGTTGACAGTCGATGTGCCACCACAATGGTGGTGGCCTGCTTAGATAGCTTCTTGAGCGCATTTTGGACATGTTTCTCCGATTCCAAGTCAAGTGCACTACTAGCTTCATCTAGTAATAGAATCTTTGATTTCTTTAGCATAGCCCTTGCTATTGCAATTCTCTGCTTCTGTCCACCTGATAACTGAACCCCACTCTCACCTACCTGGCAAAATGACAACAATGTAATTACATTGTTAGTGATAATATGCATCCAATGCTTGTATGGTAATTGGATTGTACAATATTGGACAGTATTAAAGATGAAAATGCCCAATCCTGTCAGATCACAGCACACCACATGCACACAGCCCAAAGCAATGTTAGCAAAAACGGTTTCTTTGTGAATTCAAACTTACCTCTGTTTCATAGCCTCGAGGAAGGCTGGAAATGAACTTATGAACATAAGCTTCTTTTGCAGAAGTTTCGATCTCAACCCATGAAGCATTAGGATTTCCGAACGCAATGTTCTCTCTTATGCTCCCAGCAAATAGTGCCGGCTCTTGACCCACTAAAGCTGTTTGCTTTCTCAACCATTTCAAATTAAGCTCCCTCAAATCGACCCCTCCCAATAGTACCTTTCCCCTAATTGGATCATAAAACCTCTGTATCATCCATATCACCGTTGACTTTCCCGATCCACTTCCCCCTACAAATGCCACCATTGTTCCCCCTTTTATCTTGATATTGAAGTCCCTTAACACAATTATTTCTGGCCTAGATGGGTATGCAAATGTCACCATCTTGAAGTCGACCTCAAATGGCTTTGTGCTTCCAATCTTCCTACCTTTCTGGCTATCACTGTCTATTAGAGGCTTACGATTAAGGATACTGAAAACAGATGGTATTACAGTTGAAGCCATGGAAGTATCTGGAGCAAGCCCAGCAAGTTGTCCAACAGAAAATGAGCTGAGGACAAGTATCAAGAAAATCTTATATACACTTCCAAAGTCTGTATACCTTTCTTTTACAAGGTAAGCACCAAAATAAAGAGTTAGGGTGTAAGCTCCATACATGACACCTTGAGAAATGCCAAGAGCTAATCCAAGAATTTGTGATTTTTTGATGGACAATCTTTTAGGCTCAGATAAAGCTTGATCAAAAGATTGAACTATGTGTTCTTGTGTTCCAAATGTGGTCACTGTTCTGACATTTGACACAGCACCTGCAGCAATATTGCTAGCCCTGGCATATGCACCATTATCTAATTTTGGCCCTACATTGATGATTAGATTGAAATAACTAGCACCCAGTGTGAATGGAGTGAGAGCAGTAGCCAACAAAGCTAATCTCCACTGAATATAAAATGACACGCCAAGGCCAACAGCTGCTGCACTTAAGCCCATTAGCAGGACGGAAAAACGATCACCAAGAACGGACCGGAAACTGACACAATCTATTGAAAGCTTAGACACAAGTACCCCTGTGGAATTCTCACTGAAATCAAACCAACCGGGTTCTTGTCTTAATATAGCTCGAAGCAGAAAATCCCTTACTCGTCTGGTGAGCCTTGTACCGGCCCAACCACAAAAGCCTTGCTGGAGTGTCATGGAGATTATACAACCAAATCCTAGCCCAATCAGTATATAGCAAAGGTATCTAACTTCCCTTTTCAACTTATCCATGTTGGTAAAAAAGTAGACTTTAAGCGCTTGGCCGAGAACCAAGGGAAATGTGGAGAGAATTGCACCTGCAAGCATACCCATGAGCAGCCCCACTAGCAGCATGGTAATTTCAGGTCTCTGCAGGTTCCAAATATCTTTAAGTCGATATTTTCTCAACTCCAGTTTCTCTTCTTCTTCCTCCTGTACTTGGTTTTCTTGCATCGATATCAGGTAGTTGAATCTTGATATTTCATACACATCCTTTGTCCTTGATATATCATACATTGATTTTTCATTCAGGGTAGAATCCAAATTGGTTGGAACTTCATTTTCCTTCAATACAGGTTGTGCTTCTGAAGCCATCTTGACAAGATTAAAATAGGATCCAGCTTTTTCCATCAGCTGCTGATGGTTACCTATCTCAACAACAGAACCACGGTCGAGCACAACAATTGCGTCAGCGTTGCGGACTGTAGCCAGCCTGTGAGCAATTACAATGGTAGTTCTGCCTGCGGATATCTTATCAATGGCCTTTTGAACCACACTTTCGGATTCTGGATCTAAGGCACTTGTGGCCTCATCTAAGAGAAGAATTGTAGGGTCTTTTATCATAGCTCGAGCTAGTGCAATACGCTGTTTTTGACCACCGGAGACTTGTGTTCCACGATCCCCAACCTGCAATTGGAAATTTGACGATATAAGCAGATCTACTTTCAAATACATGTGCTAAAAATTATTCTCAAGTCTGATTGACTAAGAAAATTTCCACACATCAACCTCAGTATCATAGCCTTGTGGAAGGCCACAGATGAAATTGTGAGCATTAGCTGCCATGCAAGCTTTAATAGCCTCTTTCTTGGTGGCATGCTCTTTCCCCATCGTAATATTTTCTAGTATGGTTGTTCCAAAAAGGGCAGGTTCCTGACCAACCATACCTATCTGATCTCTTAGCCATTTAACTTGCAATGTCCTTAAATCATGACCATCCAAGGTGACGTAACCTGCCAAAATGATACGAATGTTAGAAATACTTCATAATCAGGTAGCTCTGGTGTTTCGTTATAATCAAGTTCATGAATATACCCTGGATTGGATCGTAGAACCTCTCTATAAGAGCAAATATTGTTGACTTGCCACCCCCACTAACACCAACCAGTGCTAGAGTCTTTGAAGATGGGATCACTAAGTTAAGAGATTGGAGAATCGGGACAGTTGGACGAGATGGATAAGCAAAAGAAACGCTTTTGAATTCAATTTTTCCTTGCGTACTCGATGGCTTCCTTCCCTCGGGACTGTAAGGATCAATTAGTGGAATCCTATCAATAACTTCAAACACTCTGCTAGCTGCTACAGTTCCTTGCGCAAACTGTGCAAAGTATGATAGTGACATTGCCAATCCCCTTCAGAAATAGATATTTTAATCATATCTTTATTACTTCATGAGGCAATTAATATGAAGTGAAAACAAAGATAATTGCTGCTATACCTGCCGCCAACATTGACACCGAAGAAACATGCAATGGCATCACCTCCCAAGAGTTCTCCCTTCGCCACTAAAATTGAGCCATACCAGAAAGCCAATGCCCATGTTGAATAAGTAACTAAATAAATTATCCCCATTCCTGCACCTTTGGCAAACCCAATTTTTGCCCCTAATGGCACTGATCTCTCGAGCAAATCGGAATATTTTGTAGCCAAGTTATCCTCAGCTACAAAGGAAAATACAGTTCTTATAGAACTTATGGCTTGCTCTGCAATGCTACCAGCTTTCCTGTAGGAGTTCTTCAGAAGAAGAAACGGAATAAGTTCAGTAATAAATGGATAAAAAAGAATTGGGAGTCTCAGATTATTTAGGCATTGTTATCCTATACTCGATTTGTCTCACCTCTTCTTTTGCAGTTAGTCCGCCATAGATACCCTTATAAGCAATGCCACAGAACATCGTTAATGGGGTGACGGCAAAAACTGCCAGAGAAATCTTTGGAGATCTCAAGAAACCAACCACATAACCGCAGATGAAGGTGAATATGTGATGAACAAAATGTGCTATCTGTATTGTAACAAAATGTTCAAATTACTATACGAAAACTTCATGCATAAGTTCTCCATTACACAAGGAAATAGACGAAAAATGTCAGTTTGATCAACCTTCTCTCCCATCACTTCCTGAATTTGTGTGACATCACTTGAGATTCCATGCATGATATCACTGGTACTAATCTCAGTGTCGAAAAATCCTATGTCTTGTCGAAGAGCTGCTCTCAGGTATGCTGTTCTTATTCTATGAGCCGATCTTTCCCCCACCATTCTCCAGCAAGTAATCTCTGAAGTCAGAAAGAAAAAAATAATATTTTCGTAAATAAACCTCATATCAAAATCGGATAAAAGGGAAAAGAAAAAGGTCCATTACCCAAGTAAGCTCCCACCCCTACGAGTGCTGCCAATCCAGTCATAAGCAAGCATATCTGTATTACATTAAACATCTCAGTATTGCATCATTAATTCCTCAAATGACATCCTGATCATGTGGTTGCACTATCGCAAACAGTATAAGAGTAAATTTGAATTTAGAGGATTATATCTTCTTCGGATCAGCTATGTATGAAAAGTTATTACCTTGTCCACTTCTTTCATCATCTGACGTTTGTCACTGTTTTGTCCTCGGGCAAGTTTGTTAACAAAATTGCCAAAAAGATAAGAATACCAAGGAAGAGATCCCCCATTGATAAATGCTCCCAAACAACCCAGTAACACAAGAACTAAATCGAACTTGGTCGAATACTTGAACAAGCCTAATAACCCAACTGACCGAGGTGGCACGGCATCGTCTTCGTCATCATCCTCCTGACTGAAAGCTGACTTAGGACTTAAGTCACCATAGTCATCATTAACACTATGTAAATAATTAGGGGATTGCCTGTAAGTGCCAATATTTTTGCTGTGATTCTGTTGACCATTATCAATATAACTATGTGGTGACATTTCATGATAATTTGACATCCCTCCATGATCATCCTTAATTTTTTCTTCAATATAAGCACGCGATACAGAAAACCATCGCGGGTCCTGATACTGCTGGCAGTCGCGATAAGTCTCTATCAAGCGCCTTTGACGACTGATGTCATCATAATCAGTCATACTAAGCTCATCTTTTTCAGCCGCAGTACCAGGATTTCCAGCATTCCCTTCGTTGATACTTGCCATGATTGGAACTTTACCAGATTTTGCTGGATGTTCACCATGAGTGTAACTCCTCTCGAAAATTGAATTCTCGTTGTCAGAGGCAACGTAACTCTGGAGCTCAAGTCTCCCCGAAGGGACTGGATGATACCCCGAGTGAGAAGTATCGTAGTTTGCATTAGATATGCTTTGGAAACCACCATAAGTACGGGAAAGATAATAATCATTAGCTGATTTCCTGAAAATTCTTCTACTGGTACTAACTGGAGCAGCAGCACTGGCTGTAAATGGACTAAGGGCAGCCCCAAGGTTACGGTTTTCTTGCCATCCGGTTGGTTCAAACTGCCACGAGAGCTCGCTTTGCCATGACCTGTCATAATCAGAGGCAAACGGGGTCGATGGAGTTGGGTTCCGCCTTCTACGAGTCTGATATTGAGAGAAATGGTAAGAGCTGGAACTTGAAAATGAGGTGAGCTGATGCTGAGACTTAGACGGAGTTGGATGGCGTCGTTGGTGAGACGAGGAATTCTCGATCTCAAATGAATGTCGATCCATGAACAACCAGTCCACGCCCTCAGACAGAAAGAGAGGGATTGAGAGAGCACAAGCATATATTAGCTAACTAGCTGTCCTATGAAGCAATGTAGGGAAGACTCGGGATATCCGCGTGCTTTCGACAGTTTTGATGCTCTAACACAGCATCAAAACTTAGTTTTTACCATCAAAGTCTTTGCATTCATCAATTTGCCAACTCCCAGTCTGTCTTATGTTATATTTGATTGTTTAAATTTGGACACATTCGTCCTTTCTAACTTCCACGTAATAAAACTTGGCCGGCTGTGTATTACCAAAGAGTTAGCCGGCAAATTGGCAGAGTTTCTTGTTTGGTTAAAAGAATTCAGAAACATTAGCAGTACTTTGTGGCTGTTCCTTTGTTCATACTTAATAGATCTACTTCTCCTCTAAAAACAAATTACGATTCAATAAGACAACCAAACATATGCAAAAAATAAGTTACTTATTCACATTAATTTAAAGCATGTTTAGCATCAACGCCCTGTAGCTTCCATACGGCAGTAAGACAAAAAACTATATGATTTTATTCGTTATTTCTTTCTAATAAAATTTTAATTATTGCATCTTAAAATTCAAATAAATAACACTCAGCAGCATTCAAATGCTCCCAAATATAAATAAATAACACTCAGCAGCATTCTTGGTCATATACATTACAGACTATCAGATCAACAAAGGAACCTGAACGTAGAGGCGTCAATGGCCGAGCCAATCGTGCTTGTGGGGCGAGCTCATATATGTATGTATATATAATTTTTGAAATGTGACCAGACGGACAAATTTTTTTGTCCGTGTGGTTTCTTTGGGCTCGTCCCAAGCACCCCACGGGCCAAGCTCAGACGAGCTGAGAGGGCGAGCCACTCAGCCCAATTGTCACCCCTACCTAAACCCCAAAAAATGAAAACAGACAAGAAATATAATATAGTACAACCTTCTGTAAAGTCTATTTGACATATTAGTATGGATTAATATGGACCAGAAAAATTTTGATAACTCTCTGAATTTCTGGACAACATCATCATAGCCTTCGTTTATAAGACTAGAAAGAACAAAACAAATTCTGCATAGCTACTCAGTTCAAAATGCAATCAAAATATTTGCACCAGCAATAGAAGATGATATATCATAAAAACAGACTTCCACAAGCTGTTATGCTGCCACAATCACATTAATTCTTCTTAAAGCTTGTCGATATTTGGATACAATATACACAATAATATTTTTATATAATTGCAAGAATTAACTAAATCCCGCAAAAGGCCATTGAAATCCATGAAGCTATACTTAGAATCCTAAATTATCTTAATTGTAGGTACTGCCTACTTCCATCATTTGCTACTGTATTTATAATAATCTATATCCCCAGTGATACATGCAATCCCAAGCAGTTTGAATTTGTACACTGGACAGCCTTTCTCCTGGAAAGAATTATCTAGGCTTTGTTTCACTTCCCTTGTTCCAGAATGGTGATAATGAGAAAAACGACCTTGGAGCTGTAAAACCAGAATGAGGTATAAGATACCAAGAACATTGTTATTTGTTAAATCTTCTTTTAGGAAACTACATAAAAAGAAGTATTAGAAGATTTGCGTCGTTGCTAAAATAAAGATATAATTTCACATTCCTATGTATTTAGAATAAAATGCGCTGCAAACTTATCCATTTATTAACTATTTAGTCCAGCGTCAAAAGTAGAATTTCTTTATAGTACTCACCTTACGTATCACTAAGCCTCCGAACGGCAAATTTACAATTCATTTATAAACTAATCAAACTTCATTTTCAATCGCACGTTCCAATGGACCTATAAGCACTATCCGCTTATTCGCCACTCATTTCTATTTATTTATAAATTAAAACCGTTTATTCTTAATATAGAACTCAAGGGAGGAAAAGTTAATTCTTAAGCAAGAGATTTTAACAAGTAAAAGCAATCAGATTCTCACAAGTAAGTTTACAGATGTTTTTTACATTGGGTGTCATTTCAATTTGTCTCCTCAACTTAAGTAGATTGATTTGCTCAAAATTTGAATCAGAATGATAGTATAGGCTTTAGGAGCAAAAATAAAAGTGAGTGCCAATCAAAAGCAAGAGCTATCAGTCCGATGGCCAGTGGATCAAAGAAAGCTCATTAACCTCTCTATATCTTTTATTCGAACACCACCACCAAAGCACCCAATGTAATGTGCAGTGATGTGGGTATTTTCAGGTCATACCATTTACCAAGTCGCTGATAAGAAAAAATATATATATAAATTTGTAAATAATAACTTTTAATCGAGCTTCCAAACATCTGATCCTCCCGCTTGAAATTAGTCGGAGGTGCTGGGATAGAATTGTGTGAAGATTGAACTGTAAGAAGAAAAGTGCATGTATAAATCAATTGAATATTAAAGGAAAATATAAAAAAAGTCGAGACTGAAAGAATTGGAGATGAATAATACATCAAAACAAAGCTAAGACACAGAAACTACTGACCAAACCTTACTCTTAAGTCTCAATCTAGCATCTTTACATGCTAATAAGAACTGTGGATTCAGTCAGTTGGAATTATTTTGCAATTTCACTTAAAAATCGGGAAGAGAGAGAGAGAGAGACAAATATAATATTCGTCCTATGCTTCACATGTTTAGGCGTGCCTTTCAAATAATTGTTCCAACAATATTGTGCCAAAAAACCCAGAACATAAGCATTAGTCACATTTCTGGAGCCCAATTTCAGAACATAATGTCGAAAGGCAGTTGACCATTGTATTCCAGAACTAGAGGCATATAACTATTGGGTCCAAAACTCGCAAAACCAAAGTGCTATTGGTCTGTTGAGATTACATATGGCGTAATGTTACTATAAATTAAACTCAAAACAGACAAAAATAAGAAAAACTAGATGCCAAAAATAACTGATCTAGTAAACAAACAGGAAAAGTCATAGATAATGAAATATCATAATTCACCCTGTTCCTTGGAAAACTCGCTTTCATTGAGGCTATCATCAGAAGGTTGCGCTTGAGAAAATCTCATTCTCGACTTCCTCAGATCTTCTGATGGCCAATTGGCAGGATCCCATCCATCTTCTGTATCATTGTCTCCTTCAAATGTGGTTACAGAGATCCAATCAACCAAACTCTCTGAGCCATGATTTTTGCAACCAAATTTTAGTAAGCTTTTAAATCCGCTCACCATATCCTTGCAAGGTGAATTATTGGAGGAACGGGTCCTCCATGTTGGCTTCTGAGATGTTCCCCATTTCTTCCTCATTCGAGCTGCATCAGTCTGTATTTGACTTAAAGAATTTGAATTCCACGAAGCAGGACTTCCTACGGGCAAGTCCACTGAAGCATCAACATCAGACATCTCATTAGATTTGGGTACTTGAGTTCCATGACATAGGACTTCCCCCAGGCCAATCTTGCATAGATTTATAAGGATGGAAGCTGGAAGACATACTAGGCGGCAACTCAGCACCTAAAGCCTGCTCCAGTTGAGAAACTGATCTCATAGAATCACCAATTTCTGATACAGAATTAAACAAACTCTCTGATTCCAAGTTCATTCTTTCTTCCCCATTGTCTAAGTTGCTATTACCTTCAGGGTTCATGGTCTCTCTCACACCCTTCCCCTCCTTTATCATTAACCATGTTTACAAAGTCTCCTAGCCCAGATGTCAAGTGACTCAGGTCATCATTTTCCTCATCAACTATAGGCTCAGATGACAAAGAGGGTTCTTTCTTTAAAATACTTGCTCTAGCAGCAAATCCTGTGCGGCTACCCTTTTTAAGAAAATGCCTGGTCTGAACATTGCTCAAAACTTCCTCATCAAATTTTAGTGGTGCCAAAACACCACCATCAGAGTCCAGAGGAGACATGTCCCTGATATCTCTGGGATTTGCGGAGCTTTTTCTCAGCAACTGTGATCGGTGGGACTTTTCCTCCTTGACAATTTGTGCTTCTTCACTCGTGCTCTTGCTGTGGGCAGAGTTTCTTTCTTGTGGACGTATCATTTTACTGGTTCCACCAGAATGTTTGGTAATTTCTTTTCTAAGGTCAGAAAAATTGGCAACAGATTGTGCAAGAGCATTTTCATGTTGCATTCTTTGTCTCCCAGTATTAATACCTGAAACTTTGGTAGTAGCCATTGGAGCAGGAGCTGCTGAGTGGTAAGGTGTAGAATATGACATACTTTTAGTGGGTAAAAGTTTCTTTTCCTGCACACTCCTACTGCCACCATCCACGCTAGAGGTTGCATCTGATACCCTATTATCACGAACACGCTTCTGCTCTAGAAACTCTAAAGCATTTTTATCACCTTCACTGTTCCCAAATTCCAAATGTTGCTGTCAAAAGAAAACTTTTATACAGTCGGTTAAAAATTGCAGAATACAAACTCCAGTAAACTCCTAAAATAACGAAATGGATACAAAATAATGTTACCAATCATTAGTGGCATATATCTCTAGAATATGAATCTACCTGGTCCCTCGTAATTGACTTGATGTTAAATGATCTGAGTCGCTCAGCGCGTCGATGAGCACTGGAAATTGAATCATGTCCATCAGCAGATTCTGAAAGTTTGGCTTTCATCTCAGCTCTACTCTGCTCAAGGCTATCCTTCATAGCCTTCAACTTTGCTTCTTTCCCCACTCTGTTGGAACACCATTCATCCCTTAGTTTTGCATCTCTCTTTTGTGTATACCTATCATAGAATTTCCCACGAGAACCTTCTGAAGCACTAAGCTCAGTGAAGTCTTTGTTTAAATCATCACTATAGTTCTGAGTGTCAACAGTTCCCACAAGTGGAGCAGCAATGAATTCGGTCTTGTTTTTAGGACTCCAGGCAGATTCAGTTGATGCGTAATTGTCAGACAACTGAGAAAGAGCTATATCTGCCATTTGTTTAGGCCGAGTGTTAGCAGACTTGCCTCTAAAGGAAATATATGACTGATCTCCAGTACATCGTAGTTTATGCTCAGCAAAGAGCTTATCAAGCTCAGTGGCTTTCATTTTCAGGTCCTTCAGTTCCTGACTTCCTTTTGACTGCCTTACCCATTGAACTTGATCTTGATCTGGAGGTAGCGTTTTAAATGAATCAAAGCCTTCCTGAGCTTGTGTCATCAATTTACCAGAGAATGGTGTCCCACTATATCCATAACCGGAACTTGTTTCTCTCAAAGCTTTTGTCTTCTTGATCTGTTCAGATGCTGAAACTTGCCTCTGGAACTTCATTCCCAGGGATCCAGAATCTTCGACTGTTGATGCAAAACTACCAGATACCTTCTTGGATGAGGCAAGTTCTTTCTTTTCAATTTCCTTACGCCCCCCCATGGATTCCGCTTCAATCCCTATATAGTGAGCAGCAAAATCCTCTTTAATCTTTGATCCAGTACCGCCCTCAACTGGCCCAGAGTCTCTCACTGTCTTCTGAGGAGCCTGCAAAATTGATTGTGATTCAAAATTTTCACCTTGATTTCGAATTTCAGCCTGCCCCCCAAAAACTTCACCACTCTGAGAACCTTTTGATTTTACTTCATCTCTAAAATCAATCACTTCCTCACTTGAACCGCCAGGCCAAAACCTGAACTTCTCTTCTGAATTTTCTTGATCCTTAGGCCTGCCTATAAATGATCTTGATTGAGTCTTCCCATTCGCTTGATCTTTCGAACCATCACTTTCACCAGAACCCAAATCAAGATTTGAATTACTAGAATCAATAGTGTCTTTTGACTTGTTAAAAGTAGAATCTTTCAAACCATTTTCACTAATTGGACCGAGACTCAAGCCTGGAGCAGTATTGGCCTCTGACTTAACAGCATTTTTCGTAACATTTATGTCACCGGCGCCACTCCATCTCCTCAACACTGTCTTCTCCGCCGCAGGGGATGGCGCCAAGGATAGGTCAGATGACAGCCTCCGGAGCTCACCAGACTTTGCGACAACGGGCTTTGCCCCGGTCCAGGAATTCTCCTTCTGCTTGTTCTCGAACAAATTTATCCGGTCCTGCACGCTGAGTCGCCTCGCCGTTGACAGAGTAGCCCGAATTGACTCAACCTGATCAGAAGCTGAACTCTCCTCTTTCATATCAGTTGCAGCAACGGCATCGACGGTGGATCGTCGGCTGAAACTGCATCGTAACGGGGAGGCGACCGGCGGGGGCTTCGGCTGCTGATATCCGGAGGATCCGTCGTGCTGTTGAAGGGGCTCCGCAGGTGGTGAGGAGGCCAAATCGTCGCCGATTGAACCGTCCGACCCGTATAATGATCGGACGACGCAATCGTCGGATCGGTACTTCCATGGGTTAATTAGGTGGGACCGCCTCTCCGACAACGATATGAACTTGCCGCAGGATTCGCTGTTTCGAAAAATTACCAGCGGAATTCAGAATGTAATTATTTTTCACCTTTTTTCGTAATTTCCTTCTTCTGCGTACATTTTTTTTGAAAGCCTATAGGCTAAAGAATCTCGCTACTCGTACAGAAGAGGTTGGTAGAATACTCACATGAGAGGACTTTATTTCTTTTTTAAACTTTTTTATTCACATGGGACCCACTCACATATAAATATTCTGTCAACCTTTTCTGTACAAATAACTTTATTCATAGACTAGGCTAAATGAGTATGTGTGTCTATATATATTATTGTAAAATGTAAATAACTAAAGCCTATTTGACAATAAATAAGTTTGAATAGTAATTTTTATTGGAGTGTATGGTTTTTAAAAGTAGAGAAATTTTTTAATATACGTATAAAATATTTATTGTGTGAATATGTAATTGAAAATGATCACAAAACAAAATAAAAAAAGGTGCATCAAACAAACACTAAACAAACCATTGTATCCCTAATTAAAAATAACAAAATACATCCTATATTTTTCATTACTTAATACTTTACATAACATTTATTATTCTTCAATATTGTAATTTCTATTACTCTCTATCAAAAATTTTACTTTCTATCTTACATCTATAATTCTCATAAATTCATTTTCTATTGATTTTTAATTCTAGTATTTTCAATATAATATTACCTTGATATATTATAGCTTATGTTTGTTTCAATTAAAAAAATTGATTAAAATTTAAGTTAAAGTCAATAATTAATTTTATTATACATTTTAATGAGATTCACAACTTTTCAATCACACATTCAATTAAATTTTATCAAAATCTACAAAAATTCTTATTTTTATCTAAATCAAACAAGGACCTAATTTCATTTTTTTTTTCTCTTGTAAGAAAGAAAAAGAACATTAAAGAACAAAAAAAGTGAATAAATCCTGAAAATTTTGTTAAATTGCAAAACAATATAACATTTTAACCTGAACTTAAAATAAATAAGAAATTCATTTCAAGATGCATAATAATAAATAATATCGTACATAATGTATTAAACATAACTTATACTAAATGATGACAGCTAATAATTCCATTTGTCCATTTTATAATGTTGGAAACATTTTAGATCAAATTTTTATTTTTTATTTTTTAAGACGTTATTCATTTAAATTTATTTTCTATTTTTCATGTTGGAGTTTAAAGAAAATGAAAATGATAAATTCCGTAAACTTCACAGTAAAAAAGACCATCTTCGGTCTATTTAGCTAAGTGTAGATAATTATATTTTTTTTTTCCAGTACAATAAGTTTTTATTACCAATAAATAAAATACAGTAGCAAAATGTAATTTTCAAAGTATGGTTGCAAATTGTAAATAAAACCAAGATGCACTGTGTTTTTGTAAATTTCTCTATTCTTTAATTAAAAAATTGGTTGGTCCTCCCCAACCTTTCACGTGGTGTGATCTTCAATAGTGACATTTCGAATCCTAAACTTATTTTATTTTCTAAATCTATACCTTTGTTATCGAAACTATCCACATACAAGTTAAAATAAAATTGCATTTGAATTTCAAGTTAAATATGGGGTGTAAAATCGTCAAACCACTTAACATTTCTCTCATTTGAGCAATTTTAAAATCAACGCTGACAGTTACGATTATGTGGGGCCACAATAATATATTTAAATAAGTTAGGAATTCATGACCTTAGTTTTGAAAGTCAAGAACCTATGGTTTCCATCCAAAAATAACCTAAACGTTTCAAAAGTCGAAGGTTGTAATAGTGAAAAAAATTGCTAGCATTACGATGAAATCAGTCCAATTAGACTCGGTAGACACACACATTTGGGTTTATGCTTTAAAAAAAAGGTCGGAAATATTTCTTGATTCTAAATGTTTCCTAGAATGTTCGATGAGTTTCAATTTCTAAAACCTATTCACTAGGAGAACACTAGTTTTTTTAGAAGTTTCCGTGCAACCTTCATGTGTGCATTCATGCGCCCAAATGAAACAGACACAAGAAAGGCATGCACAAATAAGTGTTGCACAGTGCTGCACAAAGCATAGTGGACCTGGGGCGATGATAATGAAATATACAAGGATTTTCAGAGTTCTTACTTCAGGCGATGCGCGCCAAACCTTTCTGCAAACATTTGAAGTTCCGAGACTGTTTTAACATTGAAACCAGCAGCAGCAGCATGAGCATATTCCGCTGACAAGTCCTGCGTAACTGCATCAATCCGTACATCAAATGCTCTCAGAAGTTCCTTCCTATCGTCAATGGGGAAAGACCGGTTAATTTACATAATGTAGCACCAATTACTACTAGCCAAAATGAGAATGTGAAGAGAAAATGATCACCATAAACACTCTACACTTTGAAATACAACAGAGAATGAGAAATAAGATAAACAAAAGAGAGAGGTAGTACTTCGTCGCATCAGCAGCAGCAGTCACACTTGCTCCACCTAGAGTAATTCATAGACTCAATAATCAGGTCAGAGTAGTAATAAGAACTCCCTGACCAGAAATAGACACATAGGTAATCGGAATTACGGTTCAGATGACTAACAACCAAAGGAAAAAAGCTTGATCACGTATTCCTAGATAAAGAGACTCAAGAGAATTCCAAAGTCAGTTTCTCCATGTTATGAAAATGATATGACAGTCGAGAGTGAGATCAGTCATATGACCCTCCCAGGTGTGGTGGAGCTCTCTAAGCTGTTCCTGTTTAGCAGATATATTCATGGAAGCAAGTCCTTGTGGTGGACCAATTAGTCCAACTGAATTTTGACTTCAACAAGTGATAATGAAACACAGCTAGTTTAAAGTTAACTTTGTTAAATTAAATGGATTGCAATAACATCATCAAAATTCAATCCCCAATTGACGTCGACAATTTGTCAAAAAGTGTATATAATCCTGTTATCAGTTTGGATATCTGATCAAAATCCTGGGGTAAGGCCACCACTGAGTTTGGCACTTATAGAGCATTTTCAGAGTTCGAGGGTCAATAGATAAACTTTTGCTACTATATTCAGGTAGCCAAATTCTTGAAAGTTGTTCATTTTATTCAGTTCCAAGTTCAAAAGTCATCACTTTTACATCTGATATTCTAGC
The DNA here is from genome assembly GCA_019395295.1 of Osmanthus fragrans. Lineage (NCBI taxonomy): Eukaryota > Viridiplantae > Streptophyta > Magnoliopsida > Lamiales > Oleaceae > Osmanthus > Osmanthus fragrans. The sequence continues at coordinate 24,170,113 of CM033341.1, read as the reverse complement.
ATATTCAGTGGTTGTAACCCGTATACACACACTTGCGGGATAATAAATAGTTGACTCATTGTTAAAGTGTGCAGGTTTTACAGAAAGATGATAGGCATTATCTCAACTCAATTGAAAACATCATTTTCTTAGGTCAGCATGATAACCATGGAAAATCAAGATAAAAAAGAATCAGACCAATTGATTAACTAAATCGATAGGGAAAATAGAACAGACTCGTACCAGAAAGTTGATCTGCTGCTCCCTGAAATTGACGGAAAGCAATTCAGTGTACATTCCAATCACAACACTACCAAATGAACATGAAAGGCGACAACGTGGAGCACTTCATAAACTTTCATTGATTTACCACCCCACCTTATTATGGGAACCAATGACTGGAGAAATACACTTTGCCAAATTTCATGCATACGATGACAAACGTATCATTTCAAAATGAAAATTTAGATGCTTTGTGAACCACAAATCGGAATTTATATAAGTACCTGTGAATATATTCTTTGGGTTGCTTCTAGTTGGGACATCTCATCATCCAATATATTGACCAGTTCCAAAACCTCTGGCGTGTTCACAAATCGCACAAACCTTAACAGAACAATCACCATTCACCATTATCTTGAAATTTGTTAAATATATTCCATAACAAGTTGCAAATTGCAATACCTCTCAAGTGTTCCCTTCGTGAACCATGTCTCAGAATTTTCACATCTTCCAACTTCAAGTTTAACTGACTGTGCAGCCGATGCAACCTTTGCCTCTGCTACCTTCAAATGTGCCACAAATGGTTCAACCAATCCTGATGCCAGTTTCTCTGTGTTTCCATAGCTGGAAACAAACAATTCGCATCTAGCCAATAGGAACTCAAAATAAATTACTAAAAACATAACATTCAGCCATTTATGAAAAATCAACATCCAATGTAATTAACTAGACATTCTCACCGTGAGCGCTTTGGTGACAGATGGAATTCAGCATAATCCAGAGGCACTTCAGATTTCATTTTCATGACACTCAAATCATTCAATCTTCTCTTTGGCTTCTTTTATACACGTTCTTCTATGCAGAATATATCGAATTTTACTTATTCTTGTGAGCAAAAATCCAACCCCACCTTCAACCTGCATTAGGCTGACGAATTTGGTTTTAAGTTATCAACCAAAATAACTTACTAAAAACCAACAAAAAATCCCAAAAGTATACATGGAAAGTAAATTTAACTATTGAATAAGATCTCAATTCAGTAATGTACCTAAACGGAACTATAACAATAGAGCAAATTAATCCAAATTGACATAAAATCGAAATTAATTCAGATCTGGTTAAAGGACATAACTTCAAATTACACCCCAATATAAGCTCAACCCTAAACAATGTGATCATGATGAATCTGTATTTTAACAATAAACAAAACTACAGCAGCTGCAAAATCAAAATTCAGTAATTTACGACAAAACTTGAGATGATGGCCAATACATTGACCTTGGCAATATCAGTGCAAGATTCTCAAAACCCAACCCGATCATCGGATTCAAGTTCAGACCATACACACATTTCAATCTCTTATTCTCTTGCTAATAAAATGAGGGTTTGGCGTACACCATACTTCCAAGAAGACCTAGAAGTCGGTGTATATATATGTATGTTTGTGTGTGTACCTATAATTCTCTCTAAATAGTAAATATTTACAGTGTGGAGAAGGATATGAAGGGAGAAGAATGAATAATGGGGTTACCCTGTACTTCAGACAAAATGATAATTATGTTTATTATTTTGTTGATTGTGTAATCTTAAATCTTAACCGGGATGAAAGTGAGAGCCACTGAATGGGAAAAGGATGTTTCAAATTTACAAATCTATATTTTTCTTTTTAACACTTGACTTTTGTTGTTGGGTTGAAATTACTATAATGCCCTTCGTGCTGATTTTGATTGGAGAAATTTGCACTTGGTAAGTCCCCAAACTTTTTGGAAATAGGCACTTTGATTCTCAAATGTCTTCTTCATGCTTTGGATCACGAGAGGACTAGTTATACAATTTATTAGCTCCTCGCACAGTCGCAATCCTCCTTGATGTCCACCGTGTTATGACTAAAAGTGTGATTGACAATGAGACATAGATGTTGCTATTAAGTATTTGTTTGGTAAAATTTATAGGAGTTATGCTACATGTGCAAAGTTGGTTTACAAAGTTGGTCGACAAAATAACATCTATACCAATTATTTTAAAAACAGATTTTTAAATCATTTGAAATCAATGGCCTGAATTTTGTCAACACACTTTGTAACCCAACTTTTGTAACATAACTTTGTACAAATAGTTTTCTCCAATTTATAGATGGTAAAATTTTATTTTCAATCACTCATTTCAATGGATGTCCAAATAATATTCATTAAATAAATTATAAATTCTTCCCAGATGGAGGCTAGATTTTTACTAGATTGAACTCAACAATTGACAAATGAAGCTTAGTTTCTCGATCTATGGTTGATGGCATTTGATTCTCAATCTTTGATCATTGGTACACTGTACACGTAGGTCCACATTGGATGAAAAGTGTCATTTTCTATGAATGTGTCACATGCGTTGCACACTAGTCTTTTTTGAGAGATATTTTTGTGAACAGTCTCTATTTATCTCCTGAACTAAGAGAAGGAAAGGAAATGAAAAGTAGAGATGACGAAACTCCTCATTTCTGACTCGTCCTGAAATTTCCGACTCCACCCCTATTCTTCCCTGTTGCCATACTTAATGAAAAGAAACATCCTACCCCTCTCCACCCAATCAGTTGGAGCAGCCATAAGTCCATCATTCCCACTTCATTCATGAACCGAGAGCTTCTTTCTACCTAAGATGGATCCAGTTTGCAAACCAGAAGGTGCAGACTAGGATGGTCTTTTTCCTTTTTTCCTTCCCTTTCGAAGTTTTTGTTTTGAAATGAAATACAGGTGATTGGAAAATACCCATTAACAAAAAGTTACGCGCAAATATGTGATACTCACCAATTTTTATCTAATAAGGACCAACTGCAGTAAGGATGTAATGTTGGAGATATACGTAGTAGAAAAATTTGATTGAGGGACCCTAATACTTAATTTGAGAAAGATTAGGAACTGGACCTCTAATTTTCCTAGACAGTTACTGCATGGGTAGAGAAAATGAGGTTGAGATGTACCCATTACTCAAACTATCCTATTCAAAGATAGTATAATTTCATAAATACCCTACTAAAACATCGGTACCCATAATTTTTCATAAAATAAATAACAATCAAACGTGAAAAGTAATATACAACTTCTGGCTTCTCCATACTATTTATACACCAATACGATGAAATATATTTTGTAAGATTGGTTATCACTACTATTGGAATTCAAATTTCTCTTTCGCACGATGTAACGTACAGAAAGTAAGCACTAAATACCATAATACTCGAGCTAAAATCGATTTTCCCTTCAAAGTAAAGGTGCAAAGATAAAATCTTCTATTATTTGGTCGTAAATATTAGATTATCACCTAAAAAATTTGTGCTATTTTAATAGTGGAAACCTCATTTATTTAGCATCTTGGTTTCGCATTTAGAGAATATAATCATTTAAAAGACGTTAGTATATTCATAACAAAAAAATCATCTACAAATGAACTTAGCCAAATTGTTATCTAGTAGAAGTACCATTATGACAAAAGAGATGATGCGCATCGTGCTTTTTGAACATGTTTAGTATTCGTTATTTGACAACATCAATGAATGCACACAAAAATATATAGAATTTTTACTTTTTTTAGTTTAATTTGTGCATCACAATCCAATCTATCATACCAATGAGTCACTATAACCCTTTATATATATATATATATATATATAATTTATTTAGGGTCCGTTTGATAGGTATGAATTCTATGAAAATTGTCATATCCGAGGAAAACGAATTCCACTTTGATTGTTTGATACAAATGTGGAAATGAAATTCGAATTCCAAGGTACAATCATTTTAAGTTGCATTTTTTTTGTTTTCATGAAAAACGAATTCCTATAAGTTCGGTGGATTTTTATTTTTCAACTAACATAGTATTACAATTCATTTTCACATTTATATATCAAATGGACCGTAAACATTCATTATTGGAATGTACAGTGACATAAAATCATCACAAGAAAAGAAAGAAAAACTTTTTCCAAATTGAGATGACGTCTCAAGCTGTGGCTGGCTGGCCGGCCAGCTTCAATCTCTTTCAGTTTATGTAATTATATAGATGATTGGCATTGGTTTTGTGTTGAACTTGGAACTTTGTTTTGGCCCTCATCATCTTTCACTTTCAAGGCATGTGACATTCAAATTTCTAAATGGACTTATTCACATAGATTTCATTTTCATATTATTTGTCAAATCGATTATATAAATATTTCTAAATTCATTGTTAACGTGTCATTTATGTCTAACACAATTCTGAAAAAGTAAGTACCATTTTATAAGGTTTCTACTTTTGCTTCTATTTTTTTTTTTTAATATAGGAAATCTTCTTGTGATAGTTAAATTAAGATATTTTCCTCCAAAACTCTTCTAGTCAACAAAATACTTTAAAAAAATAATACAAAAAAGTACAGAAATAATGTCTTAATCTTAAAAATAAATTTTGGGTTTCAAAAGTATTGTCAAACGAGCCATAAATATCTGTGTATTGATTTATAAAATGACTTATTGACAGAGATAATTGAAAATAATGTGACTTTTACATAAGAAGTTAGATAATTGTTTACATACAAATGAGATGTCAAAAAGAGAGTACATTTTTTTTTTATTTGATTGAAGAAATTCTGACAGAATCATATTTCACCACATCATATACATGTAAATCATTATGTACACGTAGCATAACCGAAAAATCGAACTTTCCTTTTTTTGTTAACAATCACTCACACGGTACGACATGAATTTAGAAATTAAGCCCAGTAGAGTATGATAGAATAGAATAGAATGATAAAAACTCGTCATATTTAGTAAAGTGAAATGAAAACTAAAATATTTAAAAATAAAATAAAATTTTGTGTATTTCAATCTTGTCTAAGACAATGTATCGATCTTGTTCTTAATTGTTAAAATACACTTGTTGTCCCAATAAAAGGCTTGATAACTTAAACTAGGACCATTATTCCAACTTATTTCAAAGCAATAATTTACATGTTTCCCCAAAGCAATTATGCAACAAAATCTCATTGAACTGTTGCCATAATTATATATGGACAAGAACTTCCATAAGACAAATATTAAGCAGCAAATCTTTCTTACAGCTATGACTTGTGAGTTGAGACACATGCAACATTTTATTTTTTGTTTTCCTTCTTTTTCTCAATTAAAAACTTATATACCTTAACCCTTAACATTTATTAAAAATCAAAGCGCAAGAGGTTTCTGGAGTGAGACACAAGACTCGATTTTCGGTATGCGAATTATATTATGATTTAAGGGGTGATGATACCAAAAGTCGTACCTGGGAAATTCCCGAGCTCGAACAAAGATGATGAACACGAACAAGGTCTTCGGATACCTGAAACAGAGGCAATGAGGGTTTTCCTCGTTGCCCCTCCGATGCTTAAGTCAGAAAGGGAGTTTTTGCGTAAGGCTATGAACTGAAAAATAATATGAATAATGCGTACCTGAATTCTGAATTTGTGATTGTATTTATAGGGTGTAGGTAGCACAGTCCCTGTAGGATTAGGAAGTCTCTACCCAAAAGAGTTCTTTTTGAATGAAGTGTTTAATTCGTACTACAATTCCAGGAAACGTAGGTAACATGTTCGTGATAGAACTCAACTAGACAAAGGGGTCCTATCGCAGGTGGAGGCAACGATCTCGAGGAGTTACCTCGAGGACCACAGGACGTACAGCCGGAACGGTCCTGCTGCGGTCCTCGAGTAAGAAGATACCTCGAGGACATGTACGCCTCGAGGACATGGCACATGATAAAGTCAAATTAAGTCCTCGAGAGTTCCTTTGAATGAGTCCTCGGGTATACACAGTATGACCACATCACAGGCCCCCGTGCACCTATGCTTCGTGCTCATCCTCGAGGGATAGGTGCACTTCGAATGTCGTTCCAAGGGATGAGGTTAGGGTCAAGTTCATGACCGTTAGAGTGAGGGGCGTGGATGTTCGACACGTGTCACGTTTCAACGGTTAAAGATCGTGATCCTTGGCCTTCCATATTCCCCCCCTATAAATACCTTATTTCACTCCTCATTTTTTACTTTCACTGCTGTAAAAATCCTCGGTGCAAGCTCGTGCTCGATCAGAAAAACCTAAGGTAAGTAGCTCGAGACTTTAAGTTATTTCTTTGGCTTAGTCCTTTAGGTGATGTCGAGTGATAGGGGTAGCTCTAGCAGTTCGAGTAGTAGCGAGGAGGGTAGGAACAACCATAGTCCCCATGGGCGTTCCTATCGACGCCAGACCTAGGGCCCAAGATCCTGACTTTGAGTATCCTGACGAGGCTTGTAGATTGAAAGAGCACCTGGCAATTAGTGCTGCTCGAGAATATGGGCTGATGCCCGCCTGTGACATTAGGTCCCCCAACCTCGAGGACAGGGTGATTAGGGCTAGACCAGGGGAGTTTGTTGTTTTCAGAGAGGCCCTAAGGGCCGGGCTTAGGTGGCCCCTACACCCCTTTTTTACCACCATATTGGTCGAGCACTCCATGTGCCCGGGGCAACTAGTCCCAAACGCATGGCGAATGCTGGTTTACTTTTTCATCGCTTGTAGATACCTAGGGATCGAGCCTATCGTCGACCTCTGTAGGCTAGTGTTCGAGCTCAAGAAGCACCCTCGATTCACTTGCTTTGGTTATCTCTCGACCATAGGGGGGTTCAGGGTTCCAAAAATGGCTAGTTCACTGAAGGGCTGGAGGGAGGGCTGGTTCTACGTAGTGCCCCCCGATCTCGATCACCCTTTTTGGCCTGAATGGGGCGTACCCGACGCCGAGAAGTTCTGTGAGGGCCAAGAATACACTGAGGAATTAGATCGAGGTAGGAGGATGCTGGTGGAGCTTGATCCTTTATTCTCGAGCATGAAGGACATCGGGGCAGAAGTTATAGATCTGGCTGATGTTAGAGGTGTCCAGGGTAGGGCCCCGTTATCTCATAATGATATTATATGCTCGAGCTATTGCTCGAACTAATATGTTTTCTTTTTCAGGGATGACGTTCGATCCTCGAGCACTGCGCGGTTTTGTAACCTCAAGGCCAGAGGCTCGACCCCAGCAACGTACCCCGGCCAAGAAGAAGGGGAAGAAGAGGTCCAGGGTACAAGAGGAGAACCTCACTGGACCCGGGGAATCATCACAGTCACGACCTCCACAGGTCCCGAGCCCAAACGTACGGGCACAAAGGTCTGCAACACCTCCTGTTCATTCGGCTCGAGCTTTCCCCGAGACCATCGATCTCGAAGATGACGAGACTGTCCCCGAGGGGTTTACACTGGCTGGGAATGCTGAGAAGAGCAACCTCTTCCCAGACCTCGTGGCCAAGTATAGTGGCGAGGTCAAGCTCGGGGAAGGAGTTAAAATCCTCGAGCTCCTGACTAGAAAGGTACTCCTCCAATTATCCTCTGTTTTTATTTTCAACGAATAAGCTCGCTCATTTGCCTTCTCTTTTTTCAGTCGCTGATGTGGCTCGAGGTTTAGCCATCCAAGGCCTCGAGGAATCCCAGAGGATCTCTGATATGGAGGACTCCTCGAAGCTCAAGGACAGAAGGATCGCCGAGCTTGAGGCCGAGAGAATCAAGGCGAGGAAAGAGCGCGACGACGCAATTCGCGAGGCTAAGAAGGCCCGGGAGGAGGTTGGTCTCGCCAAAGACGAGGCTGAAGAGGCGAAGCTCGAGCTCCTGCAAAAAGAAAAGGAGTTCGAGCAAAAGCTCGAGGACTTGAAGAAGGAGGTCTGGGAAGAGTTCAAAACCTCCGAGGAGTGTGACAAGCTCAAAGGGGAGTACGCCTCGGGTGCCTACTTACATGCATTCAAAGAGGCCCGATCCTATCTTCGATCGAAGCCCCCCGAAGTTGATGCCGGGGCCTTGAAGACAATACCTTCAATCGCAGAGACCCTCGAGCTCTCTGAGTCAGAGGATGGAGGAGATCTCGAGGATGTGGACGAAGGCCCAGAGGATGGTGATGACGTCGAGATAGACATTACCAACCTCGACCCTCCCCTGGGTCATATAGAGTAGTGCCCCCTCCCCCCGATCACATGTAATTACAATTTTTGACACAATGTATTTTGATCGAGGACCTTTTTGAATGAACGGGCATTTGCTCGATTTTTTTTTTTTTTTTTTTTTTGAATGGATGATCGAGCAATGTTTGGCCTTTTGTCGCGAGGAATAAGTCTGTTTTGAAAAATACATGACTGGGTCTCGAGGACAAATAATACTCGACGAATAAATCAAATTGTTAAAAAATGCTTGATCAATTCTCGAGGAATAAATCGAATTTTCAAAAATGTAGGATAATTCTCGAGGACAAAATAATACTCGAGGAACAAATCGAATTTTCAAAAATGTAGGATAATTCTCGAGGACAACTAATACTCGAGGGATATATCGAATTTTCAAAAATGCATGAATAATTCTCGAGGACAACTAATACTCGAGGAATATACCGAATTTTCAAAAATGCATGAATAATTCTCGAGGACAACTAATACTCGAGGAATATACCGAATTTTCAAAAATGTAGGATAATTCTCGAGGACGAAATAACACTCGAGGAACAAATCGAATTTTCAAAAATGCATGAATAATTCTCGAGGACAACTAATACTCGAGGAACAAATCGAATTTTCAAAAATGTAGGATAATTCTCGAGGACGAAATAATACTCGAGGAATATATCGAATTTTCAAAAATGCATGAATAATTCTCGAGGACAACTAATACTCGAGGAACAAATCGAATTTTCAAAAATGTAGGATAATTCTCGAGGACAACTAATACTCGAGGAATATATCGAATTTTCAAAAATGCATGAATAATTCTCGAGGACAACTAATACTCGAGGAATATACCGAATTTTCAAAAATGTAGGATAATTCTCGAGGACGAAATAATACTCGAGGAACAAATCGAATTTTCAAAAATGCATGAATAATTCTCGAGGACAACTAATACTCGAGGAACAAATCGAATTTTCAAAAATGTAGGATAATTCTCGAGGACGAAATAATACTCGAGGAATATATCGAATTTTCAAAAATGCATGAATAATTCTCGAGGACAACTAATACTCGAGGAAAAAATCGAATTTTCAAAAATGTAGGATAATTCTCGAGGACAACTAATACTCGAGGAATATATCGAATTTTCAAAAATGCATGAATAATTCTCGAGGACAACTAATACTCGAGGAATATATCGAATTTTCAAAACTTAAAGTGCCTGTACTGGGCAAAGCTTAAAGTGCTTGCTTAAGGCAAGGCTTAGGGTGCTTGCACGGGGCAAGGCTTAGAGTGCTTGCGTAAGGCAAGGCTTACGGTGCTTGCACGGGGCAAGGCTTAGAGTGCTTGCGTAAGGCAAGGCTGAGAGTGCTTGCGTAAGGCAAGGCTTAGGGTGCTTGCGTAAGGCAAGGCTTAGAATGCTTGCGCGAGACAAGGCTTAGAGTGCTTGCTCAAGGCAAGGCTTAAAGTGCTTGCGCGGGGCAAGGCTTAAAGTGCTTGCTTAAGGCAAGGCTTAGGGTGCTTGCACGGGGCAAGGCTTAGAGTGCTTGCGTAAGGCAAGGCTTACGGTGCTTGCGCGGGGCAAGGCTTAAAGTGCTTGCGCGGGGCAAGGCTAAGATACTGACGATCGAAAGTAATGCCTGTGTGGGACTGTAAGGTCCGAGCACTAAATTTATTAATCTTTCAGACTGAACTTGGATTTATACCTCATCCAAGCTGCCTACGTACCCAAACGGGATCAAGCTGAACGTAGTTCATTACAAAAAGAAACGATGTAAAGATAAAGGGCACGGGCACGCAGGCCCAAAACAAAAAATAAAAATAAAAAGAGCATGACCAAAAACCTACAATTTAGGCGTATGGAACATTACTTGTAATATACTTTCAGGTTATCGGCATTCCAGGGCCTCGGGAGTGGTCTTCCTGAGGAATCTCTAAGGCTGTATGCTCCTCCATGAACTTTTCGTATGACTTCAAACGGACCTTCCCAGCTGGGTCCGAGTTTTCCTGGAGCATGACCTGCTGCTTCGGCTTTTCTCAACACAAGGTCTCCCGACCTGAATGTACGGGGTCTTACTTTGCTATTGAAATATTTTGCTGTTCTGTTTTGGTAGGAGGCTACCTTCAAGGCTGCATGCTCCCTTACTTCTTCCAGGAGGTCGAGATGTTCGGTAGTGTGTCCCGAGTTCCCGGGATCGATCCTCCTGAGATTGGGCACACTGATTTCGACCGGGATCGTGGCTTCGATACCGAAGGCTAACATGAAGGGAGTTTCTCCTGTCGTTGTCCTGTGCGATGTTCTATATGTCCACAGTATCGAAGGTAACTCGTCGGACCAATGACCCTGAGCATTCCCAATCCTGGTCTTGAGGTCTTGGAGTATGATTCTGTTCGTAACTTCTGCTAGGCCATTGCTCTGGGGGTGTGCGACTGACGTCAAGCGGTGATTGATCCCGAAGTTGGTGCAAAAGTTTCTGAATTGAAGATTGTCAAACTGTCTACCATTATCTGTTATGAGGACCTTAGGTATTCCGAACCTACAAATGATGGATTTCCAAACGAAGGCCCTGAGCTTGGGCTCCGAGATTATCGCCAGTGCCTCGGCCTCAGCCCATTTAGTGAAATATTCTACTGCAACTGCTACGAACTTTACCTGACCCCGGGCTATCGGAAAGGGGCCGAGGATATCAACTCCCCACTGTTCGAATGGAGCCGGAATACTGATGTTGGTGAGGTCTTCGGCGGGTGAATGGATGATGTTGCCAAACCTTTGACATTTATCACATCTTCTGACATACTCCAGGGCGTCTTTCTTCATGGTGGGCCAATAATATCCGTACCTTATGAGTTTGAAAGCAAGAGCCCGAGCTCCCTGGTGATTTCCACATATGCCCTCGTGCACTTCGGCCAGTGCTTGGGCTGATTCTGATGGTCTCAGGCACCTGAGGTATGGTAGGGTGAAACTCCTGCGGAACAGCGCTCCTTGTATCATGCAGTATTTCGATGCCCGTGACCGGACACTCCTAGCCCCCCGTGGATCTTCGGGAAGCTTTCCGTTTGCCAAGAAGTCAATTATAGGGTCGACCCATGAGGGCTCATGATCAATGTCCATGATGGTGCATGAGAAGTTTATGCTGGGCTCTGTTACAATTTTAACATGCACTGTTCTGTCAAGTCCGTCAACACCCATAAACACGAGCTTGGATAATGCATCTGCTTGGCAGTTTTCAACCCGGGCAATCTTTACGATCTCGCACGTCTTGAATCGTCGCTTGAGGTCATGAACTTTCAAACAATACAAACTCATCTTCTCCTCTTTCCTTTCGAATGTTCCCTCTATCTGGCCAACTATAAGCTGAGAGTCACTGTAAACCTTGATGTGCTCAAGCTCGAGATTCTGAGCGAGTTCTAGGGCAATGATGACTGCCTCGTATTCTGCCTCGTTGTTTGTAGCTTCGAATTCGAACCTGAATGCACACCTAATTTCAGTGGTCTTACCGGGCTGCGTGATTATTACCCCAGCACCCGAGCCCGATGAGTTAGAAGCTCCATCGACAAAAATTTCCCACACATCTGGGATGCTCATGCTCGAGCTCCCTTCTGGCCCCCGAGCCTTAGGAGTGAGTTCCGCAATGAAGTCTGCTAGCGCTTGGGCCTTTATGGAGGGCCTGGGCTGGAATTCAATGTCAAATTCTCCAAGTTCGATCGCCCATTTCAGTAGTCTACCTGAAACGTCTGGTTTCTGTAGGATGTGCTTGAGTGGCTGATTCGTGAGCACGACGATAGGGTGAGACTGGAAGTACTGCCGAAGTTTTCGGGCTGCCATGACTAAAGCGAGTGCGAGCTGTTCCGCCAGTGTGTACCTTGTTTCGGCGTCAAGTAATACTTTGCTCACGTAGTAGATTGGTTGCTGGGACTTGTCGGCCTCTTTCACTAGCACCCCGCTTACTGCATTCTGAGACACCGCCAAGTATAGAAGTAGAGTATCACCAAGTTCGGGCTTTGTGAGAATGGGTGGAGAGGCTAACGCTTGTTTGAGCTCTTGGAAAGCCTTCTCACATTCATCATTCCAATCAAAACTTCGGTTACCCCTTAGCACTTTGAAGAAAGGGAAGCATCTGTCAGCTGCCCGAGACATGAACCTGTTCAGGGCTGCCACGCGACCTGTCAGTTTCTGGACCTCTTTCCTAGTCTTGGGCGATTCCATTGATGTCAGTGCTCGTATCTTGTCGGGGTTGGCCTCTATTCCCCGATGGGTGATCATGAATCCCAAAAACTTTCCCGAGGCCACCCCGAAAGCACATTTAGTGGGGTTCAATTTCATCCGGTATTTGCGCAAAGTGCTGAAGACATCCTCGAGATCGGATATGTGCTCATTCACTCTTTTGCTCTTGACAACCATGTCGTCGACATATGCCTCAACATTCTTACCAATCAGATTAGCAAATACCTTGTTGATAAGCCTTTGATATGTTGCCCCTGCATTCTTCAGACCAAAGGGCATGACCTTATAACAATATATGGCGGAATCAGCCATGAAGGATGTCTTTTCCTGATCGTCCTCGGCCATGAGGATTTGATGATAACCGGAGAACGCATCCAGAAAGCTGTATAGCTTATGCCCCGACGTGCTGTCCACAAGGTTGTCGATTCTAGGTAGGGGATAGCTGTCCTTTGGACATGTTTTGTTCAGATCCGTGAAGTCGATGCACATCCTCCACTTCCCATTTGCCTTTTTTACCAACACCACATTAGCCAGCCACTCGGGGTATTGGACCTCCCGAATGAACCCCGCGCCTAGAAGTTTGTTAATTTCTTCGCGAATGACAGCTCGCCTTTCCGGTGCAAATTGTCTCTTCCGCTGTTTGATGGGTTTCGAATCCGGGGTTACACTAAGTTTATGTATCGCGACCTCAGGGTCTATGCCCGGCATGTCCTCGACCTTCCATGCGAAGACATCAATGTTTCTTGATAAGCAATGAATGAGCTCGGTCACGAGGGTTTCGTCAAGACCCTTACCAATGGAAACTTTCTTCCCATGCCCGAGATCGACCTCAATTACCTCCTCTACCGGAGCTAAGCGGGCTCTGTCCTCGAGCTCAGTGTCCACAAGTTGCATGACGTCCGTGCCAATTGCCTTGAGGCATGTCACATAACACTGCCTCGCTATTCCCTGATCCCCATGAACGACCCCAACGCCGTTGCAAGTGGGAAACTTCATGGCGAGGTGGAAGGTGGATACAACTGCCCTGATCTTATTGAGGAGTGGTCTTCCCACAATAGCATTATAGGCCATGGAGGTACGAACAATTTGGAAAGCTGTAATTTCTGTTACCTGCCTGTTACCCGAGCCCAAGGTTAGGGGGAGATCGACGATGCCTTCTGGAAGGACGACGCTTCCGCCGAATCCTTGGAGGGGAGTTTTGATTGGTTTCAGTTGTTGGGATGAGATTCCCATTTTGGTGAATGCTTCATGAGATAACACGTTGGCCGCACTCCCACTGTCAATCAGGATCCTTTTAACTTCAAAGTTGGCCACAATTGCTGAAATGACCAAGGCATCGTCATGAGGATACGATACCCCCTCTGAGTCCTTTGCCCCAAATGTGATGTCCTCGGACTTGTCGTAGGCTGCTCCCTGGGCCGAGGTATATTGACGAGCATACTGTTTTCGAGCAGCACTTGAGTCTCCCCCCGACGCAATGCCCCCTATGATGACGTTAATAGTTCCTGCTGTTGGCTGACCCTGACCTCTTTCATCTGTGGCCCTTTCGGTATCCCTGTCATTCCTCGGGCGCTTGTTGTGACTAACATAAGAGCCAAGAAGTCCTCTTTTGATAAGGGCTTCGATCTCCCGTTGCAATGCTTTGCAACTGTCTGTGGTGTGCCCATGATCACGATGAAAATCACAATATTTGCTTCGATCGCGCGTGTCCGGAGGTGATTTCAGTCTGGGAGGCCATTGAAGCTCTTTCATATCCTTTATCTCCATCAAGATATTGGCCTTAGAGGTATTCAACCGGGTGAATAACGTCGATGGATTGTCCTGTCTTTGTTTATTCCTAGGAGCTTCATGTCGAGAATTCGTATCATGAGGCCTTTTTTGTTCTGGCTTATCCTGGGCTAGGCTGACCCTCCTCGGGTTCAAAGTTTCCTCCATATTTATGTACTTCTCACCCCTTGTCAAGAGCTCGGTTACTGATTTCGGGGGAGTCTTTGACAAGGACATTTTGAATGCTTCGCACCTTATCGCATATGTTAGAGCAGATACCGACGCTGTGATGTGGAGGTCGGGGATCATGAGCCTCTCTTTATTGAACCTCTTCATAAAATCTCGCAGGCTTTCGTTTGGGCCCTGGCGGAGTTGCATCAGGGATGCTGCCGTTTTTCTGATGCGCTTACTGCTCGCGAAGAAGGCGGAAAATTTATCGGCTAGATCTGAGAATGAGGCTATGGAATTGGGCTCAAGGGTTGAGAACCAATCTCTGGCAGCATTTGTCAACGTTTGAGGGAAGGCCTTGCACATTACCTGATCTGGGGCAACTTGTAGGTTCATGACGTCGGTATAGATATTCAGGTGGTTGGTAGGATCTGTAGACCCGTCGTACTCTTTTATTCGAGGATACTTGAATCTATCAGGCAAGGGGAATGACAAGACTTCTGGGGTGAATGGAGTGTTGGGGGCGAAACCTGTTGGCCCTTTGTCTTTCTGTCTTAGACCTGCTGTAATTCCATCCTGGATGATCCTGGCCAAGTCCGCGGACTCCATCGTTACTGGTCCCGAGGCCGAGGCCACATTGGGTAGGGCCGAAGTCCCGGCTCCATGGTTATCATGCGTTAGAGGTTGAGCCCGACGTCGAGCGTCTGCCATGAACCCCCCTTCGGGTGTCGGCGTGCGAGACGGATGCGAATTTCTCTGAGTGAGCAACTGAGTTAATGTAGCAACCTGTTGACGGAGCTCCTCGAATGCTCCTGCGCTGACGACAGCGGTTTGTGGTTGTTGCATGCCTGACGACTCGTCTTGTGGGCTTGGAGGATCGGCAGGAGGTGGTGGATGTTCCGGAGCAGATGAGCTCGCAGGAGGGAGACCTGATCGTGTGTTAACCATGGCTTTTGGTAAAGGTTCCCACAGACGGCGCCAATGATGATACCAAAAGTCGTACCTGGGAAATTCCCGAGCTCGAACAAAGATGATGAACACGAACAAGGTCTTCGGATACCTGAAACAGAGGCAATGAGGGTTTTCCTCGTTGCCCCTCCGATGCTTAAGTCAGAAAGGGAGTTTTTGCGTAAGGCTATGAACTGAAAAATAATATGAATAATGCGTACCTGAATTCTGAATTTGTGATTGTATTTATAGGGTGTAGGTAGCACAGTCCCTGTAGGATTAGGAAGTCTCTACCCAAAAGAGTTCTTTTTGAATGAAGTGTTTAATTCGTACTACAATTCCAGGAAACGTAGGTAACATGTTCGTGATAGAACTCAACTAGACAAAGGGGTCCTATCGCAGGTGGAGGCAACGATCTCGAGGAGTTACCTCGAGGACCACAGGACGTACAGCCGGAACGGTCCTGCTGCGGTCCTCGAGTAAGAAGATACCTCGAGGACATGTACGCCTCGAGGACATGGCACATGATAAAGTCAAATTAAGTCCTCGAGAGTTCCTTTGAATGAGTCCTCGGGTATACACAGTATGACCACATCAAGGGGTATTTTGATCGATTTACAATCATCACTACAAAAATTTCATTGAATGTCACCCAACTTACGAGTTTGTGAGTTAAAAGTTTGTTCGCTCGAGTTTAAGTATTCTATTCGTAATCATGATCAAACTAATGATCAATCCTCAATCTCATATGCTTGATGAAAGACATGGCCTCTCGTATGTTTAAAGTAAAATCGATTGTTTTTATAAAGAAGAAAAATTTGAATGAGTAAATTAAGAACTTATGATTTGTCCTTTTATGATCTCTTTCAAAAAATCAAATATTAAGTCAGCTTCAAATGAGCTTCAAGTCATACATTTTGTTAGCTGTGTGAGACATCGTTAGCTTTAGTCAAAATTATTGGTTAGATGCAAGCTCTTGACCCCACCAACCGACCAATTTGTATCCATTTTGTGGGCATTTAAATCAATTTAGATCTGGGAATTCTAATTTCCAATTTCCAACTGCATAAATGTGAGAATTTATTTTCCTTTTCACATGAAAAATTCTTACATTTGAAATTCAAACACAAAAGAGGGTTACAAATCAGAATAGTCGGTGGAGAATATGTGGCATTTTGACCATTAAAATAGTCAAACTTTCACATTAATGTTTTGCAAGTCCATTCTGGCCTCCCAAATTTGGTGACACCAAAGGAGAAAATTTATTTCAATAATTAATAATTGATATTTTTCAATACGTGTTTCAAGATGCACCATTTAAGCTCCCACAAAGTTTTGTCGAGTATATAGTTGCATACTTTCTTTCAGAAAAAATAAAATATTTAGTGATTTTTCAGAGAATATGTGGTTAAAAACAAGGAAAAAGTTTCGATTTACGTGTAATATTATTTTATTGAAGAATGTGTGATTGAAAATAAGAAAGAACGGTGTATTTTTAACAAAAATTGAGCTCAAACAAGGCCATAATTGCACACTTGGATGGAAGAAACTAACAAAAAAGGAAAAAAATGGGGAAGAAAGAGTCGCTAGAAATTTCCAGAAAAATTGCTGTGAACCTTTTTGCTCACTCCTTTAAATATATAAGTGGGTAGCTTACAACAGATCTTTTACTTGAAATTCAGGAATTACATATAAAGAAATACAGGCTAAATTTAACAGCTATGGAAAAGCTATTCTCTCTTCTTCCAAAGTCCCGTGTTTCCTGTTGCATTAAAAATTCAAACATTTCAAACACTTTTCTCATTATTCCCCCTCAAGATGGAGATGCGATTGAGTAAATCCCCATCTTGCCTAAGAGATAGTGGAACTTCTTTGAACCTATTGCCTTCATCATCACATCTGCAACTTGTAAATTTGTTGAGATGTGAAACGTCTTTATCAAACCTGTCTATATTTTCTACCTCACAATGTGACAATCAATTTCTATGTGTTTTGTTCTTTCGTAGTAAACTGGGTTTGAAGCAATATGGACTGCTGCTTGATTATCACAGAACAATTGTATCGGCTTCTCAATAGATACGCCAAAATCACTCAACAGACTTTTAAACCATATCAACTAAAGTCGTTGCAGCCATTGATCGATATTCTGCCTCAGCAGAGGACCTAGACACAATCCTTTGTTTCTTTGATCTCCACGATATCAAACTATCTCCAAAGAAGATGCAGAATCCAGTAATGGACCTTCTAATTTCTGGACAAGTGTCCCAATCGGCATCACAAAAGGTAGTCAGCTGTAGTTTACCTTGTGTTGGATAAATTAATTCTTGTGATGGGGATGTTTTCAAGTATTTTACTACTCTCAATGTTGCATTCCAATGCAAATCACTTGGTCGATTAAGATATTGACTTAGGGCTTGTACTGAGAATGAGACATCAGGCCTAGATATTGTTAAATAAAGAAGCCTTCCTATCAACCTTCTATACTGACTAGGATCGTCCAAGGCTTGTCCTTCCTCACCATTCAACTTCAAATTCTGTTCCATAGGGAATTGGACAGATTTAGTACCAAGAAGTACACAGTCTTGTAGAATTTTTAGCGTGTATTTCCTTTGGCAAATGAAAATTCCTCGCTTGGATCGGGCAACTTCTATCCCTAGGAAGTATTTCAACTTTCCAAGGTCCTTCAATTTAAAATGATCGGCCAAATATTGCTTCAATTTTTCTATTTCCTTTTCGTTGTCTGCTGCAATCACCATATCATCAACGTATACAAGCATTACAGTAAATGAAGAATTACTTTTCTTGGTAAAGAGTGAATAATCTGCTTTGGATTGGATGAAACCAATCTTGGTGATGACAGATGTGAGTTTTTGATTCCATTGACGTGATGCTTGTTTCAAACCATAAAGGGACCTCTTAAGCTTGCATACTCGTCTCTCTCATTCTCTACCATATCCTGGAGGCAGATTCATGTATACTTTCTCAGCCAATTCTCCATAAAGGAAAGCGTTGTTAACGTCAAGATGATGAGGAGACCAATTTTGCATGCGGCAATAGACAGAAGACATCTTACAGTTGGCATTTTGGCAATAGGGGAGAAGGTTTCAAAGTAGTCCTCTCCTTCTCGTTGAGTGTACCCCTTCGCCACCAATCTAGCCTTATGTCGTTCAATACTCCCATCCGCTTTGTATTTGGTTTTGTAGATCCATTTGCAATCGACTGGTTTCTTCACTGGAGGCAGGTTGGTCAGTTCCCATGTCTCATTTTCTTCAAGAGCCTGAATATCAACATTCATGGCACTCCTCCAATGTAAGAATTTCTGGGCTTCTTTAAAGGTTTGAGTGAGAGTTTAGAGTAATTAATAACTGAAGCAAGAGAATAATTGTTACCTTCGGGAGCTCTTACATGAGAAGGAAGAGTGCTCGAAGTTACCAAGGAAGTTGCCAGTTTGCAGTGAAAATCTTTGAGGTATTCAGGTCTGTTTCTGATTTTATGGATCTACGGGGTTCTTGGAGACAGGGTGGTTCAAAAATTTGGCCAGGAGATGAGTCAATATTTTCTGAAGTAGGGGATTCCTCATGACTATGGTTCTCAATTTCAAGTGTTGTTTCCTGTAAAAAATTGGAATTGTTATTCGTTTGCGAAGATTGATCAAAGTTTTCTTAGATAGGATTTGGTATGACTGGAACATCATCAAGGGTAGTGATTTCAGCTGTAGGTAGCAGAGAAGACAAGTTGTTGTTTTGCTGAAAAGGAAATGTGTCTTCATAATTAATTACATCTCGACTAGTTATGATTTCTCTCGTTTTCAAGTTAAAAACTTTGTAACCTTTGATGCCATTTTGATATCCAACGAACACACATTTTCGAGCTCTAAGATCAAACTTATTCTTGTGAGGATCGAGGTTGGATGCATAACATAAACACCCTAATGTTTTTAAATGAGAATAGTCAGGTGTTTTCCCAAAAAGAATTTGGTAAGGACTTTGATTTTTCAAATTTGGTGAGGGTGTTCTACACTTCTACTTCTACTGATGAGATAAACAGCGGTTAGAACGCACTCTGCCCAAAATTTTAAAGGTAGGCAAGCTTGAAAATGT
The DNA here is from genome assembly GCA_019395295.1 of Osmanthus fragrans. Taxonomy (NCBI): domain Eukaryota; kingdom Viridiplantae; phylum Streptophyta; class Magnoliopsida; order Lamiales; family Oleaceae; genus Osmanthus; species Osmanthus fragrans. The sequence continues at coordinate 24,150,711 of CM033341.1, read as the reverse complement.
ATAGGCAAGCTTGAAAATGTAAGGCCCTTGCTACATTCAACAAGTGTAAGTGTTTTCTTTCTACAACCGAATTTTGTTGTGGTGTGTATACACAACTTTGCTGGTGGAGCACTCCTTTATTGGCAAAAAATTCTGTCATATTAAACTCATTTCCCTGATCTGATCTTACAGCTTTTATTTTGTACTTGAACTGATTTTCAATGAGGTTAAAAAAACTTTCAATGATGTTTCTAGTTTGACTTTTGTTTGTCATGAGATAAACCAATGTGGTTCGACTGTGATCATCAACAATTGTGAGAAAGTAGTGTGCTCCATTCAATAATGCAAAAGAGAAAGGGCCCCAAATATCAAGGAGTATTAAATCAAAAACAGCTTCTACAAAATGGTGCCTAGAGGGAAATGGTAATCTGGTCTGTTTTCCCATATGGCAGGCATCACAATTTTTTTTTTGTATCAAACCTAGGAATACTAGAGTCTATGTGTGCAGCAAATTCATTCTTTGATCAGAGGGATGTCCCATTCTAAGATGCCAAACCTTAGTCGTCAAAATGGAGTTGGATGGGGCAGCAAAATGATTGGTTTGGGGCTGGTCTAGTTGCAGATGGTAGAGACCTTGGACTTCCTTAGCAACTCCAATCATCTCCATGGTTACCAGCTCCTGTATGTAACAATAATCAGCAAGGAAAACACAATGACAGTTCAGATTTTTGGTTAATTTGCTTGTGGAAATAAAATTAAAATTGAAGAGCGGAACATAGAGAACATCCGTGAAAGTGAGAGTAGGTAAGATGACAACGGATCCTATGTGAGTAACAGGTGTGGATGTCCCATTTGGCAGTCTTACTGAAGTGCTTTTGATGGCTCTTTTATGCGTTAATAAATTCAGAGAACCAACTATGTGGTCTGTGGCTCCTGAATCTAAGATCCATGTATGTGGTTCACTGGAAACATTTGTGCAGCTCAAACAATGTTTAGAGACAACTAATGAAGTTCTTTTGAGATTACCTGAGGTTTCTGTGTTGGATTTTATGGTGTTGAGATTCTGACCTTGAAGGAGTGCAATGAGCTTCTGTATCTGATCCTGAGAAATGCCAAGAGTCGAAGAACTCCTTGAGTCATCTTCGGTGGCCATCATATTTACAGCCTTGTAATTCTTAGAACCAGATGACGGTTTGTAGAGCTTGTGGTTGGGAGGATATCCATGGATTTCCCAGCATGTGTTCACGGTGTGGTTAGTTCTCCCACATTTGCTACACGGGGCTTTATTCTTTGATGGAGGTGATATGGTCCTTCCTTTCTGGTGTTGTTTATTGGAAGGAAGGGTAGTTTTCTTTTTTGAAGACATGTAGTCACCACTCTTAACAAGGTAAATTGTTATATCCCGAGATTTTTGGACACTCATGTCTTACTTAAATGTATTATAAACGAAAAGTAGAGAGAATTTTCAGGATAAAAGAAACTACTTCAATTTCAATTGATGATATCAATTTATCAATTTGATCTTAGTAAAAATGCAAATAAACTACTTTTAAAGGAAGAAAAATGTTTTGTCACACAAGCACGTGTTATTTAAAATAACCTAACAAAAAGTGAATAGAATTAAGGCACAATTATAGCTATCGACTATATATGACAGTATACAGGCATAGCACGGAACACGTCGTTCCTCTTTATTTTGTTCAGTCTTATCAAACTTTGGTAAAAAAAAAATTAGGTTTACAATTTATATTCTGACAACTTAAAACAGGCACTTGCAAAAATTGGAAAATTATTAACTCACAACAATATAGAAAATGAAGAATTAGATTTGGTCTATGCAAGAGTTGGACTTTTCTCTTTAAGATGAATTTTTCCCCGTACAATAGTTCATGGATTATAATACAAAGTGAAGAAAGTGCACGGTGTATTATGATAGTGCGATATAATTCAAATGAATGAATATTCTACAAATGCAGGGGCCTATATATAATTGTTGAAAAATTGCATCTAGAAAAGACACAATCATTAGAAAGGACATCCTTAAAATGTGTCTCTATATGAAGAGACACGCTTCTTTAAAAGTCCAAAAGTCGTGATTATTCATCCAAAAGACACGACTTTACAATCAAATAGATTCTAGAATATTTCACCATGTGTCACTTGTTGAATATTTACTTAAGCAATACACAACGAAATCAAAACATTTCACTACCCAAAGATGTATTATCTTCATGTTTATATAGAATTTGTGATAAAAATTATATCTTTGAGCATTTTTATTAGTCGGGATGATTTCAAATTTGATCTACCACGATCTCAACTCACCACAATTGTCCAGATGTTAGTAATTCACACGACAAGAGGGAATTTGGAACTCCACAATCATGAATGAGGACGATGGCAACCGACGGCAAGACAATCGAATTATAGAGAAGTGTATAAAACCATATATATCTAGGTTTACACAAATCCTAATCACATTAGGATTAGTATAGCCCTAACACCGCTACACCTAAGAATTAATTAATCTTAGCTCAATAAGCAATAACCTCAATAGTAATTGTTTAAGTCTACCCAACAATGGTGCCTAGGACATGATACTTATAATATTACACCTGGATTAGGTCCAATATCAATTTCAAAATTTTAATTCTTGTATTTTTTGCCCGGTCCATTAGATTCTCATTCATGATGGCAAACGTCTTGAGATTATTATCCTGATATGATCTTATCAGAATAAGATAAATTAATATTCTTCTTTTATTTATCATTAATCCACATAAATTAATTAATTCACGTCACCGTCCATGATTGATATTTAGCAATATAATAAGGCAATCCAAGTGACAAGAAATGTCACATAGTATGACAAAAACCATTTTCCAAGTTATTGTGGAAATATAATATATTCACCGACTCGCCATTTTAGGCCCGAGTTTGGTAAAGAGTGACCAAACGGTCACTCTTTTAAAAAGTGAATGTTTGGTAAACTTTACAATGTTTGTGACCATTTTTTTTTTTTTTTTTTTGAATGGTCAAAAACGTTGTAAGTGAATGTTGGAGTCTCCTAATGGTCATTGAATTTCATACATATGTATATGAAATTCTGTAAATACCACACAACTTCAATTCATTTTTCATACAAACTATCTACTATCTTCTACATTCTCTCTACAATCAGAATATTTAATTGCTATCAATTGTTCAATTCTATTACATACATTATATAATTTCTATTACGTACACATTTTCTTACATTCAATTCTCTATTAACAAACATTCTCTAAATTATATTTCCTATACTGCATTCTATATTATCCAATTTATACATTTCATCGTGATTCAAATTACATTCTTTACTATAATTCTATTTCATCTTACTCTAACATTCATTCTATTCTATTCTATTACATACACATGTATCATAATGCTTTTGTTGAGGCTTGTTCGGTGACTACTCACCTATTATGCCACAATTTTCAATTTCATAATAAATTTGTCAATCTCAATGACGTCTCTATTCCCTACAATTTGTAAAGAATGGACATTGATGATACTTATGAAAGTAGTCATCCAATTGATCAGAATGATATTGATAAAGATGTTGCCTGACCAGAATAAGAAATTTCGGATGCAAGAGGGAAACAAAAGAGGAAGAAGCTGCAAAGTGTTGGGAACGCTTTAAATTGATCCAAATGAACCGTATAGTCAACGGAGTTCAAGATTATAAAGCGGTGTGTAAGTACTGTCAAACATGATTAGCATGTCAAATGGGTATCAATACTACCCACCTCAATCATCACTGCCTCAAATGTACGGCAAACATGGGAATGTATTTGGAGGAAAAAACTCGCGAAGGAATTGTGAAGTTCGTTGTCGGTGTTAAGTTGATGTTAAGCATTATGGACAACAACCATTTCACAACGTTTGTGAAAGAATATTTTCAACCAAAGTATGTTGGAGTAAGTAGAAACACTCTAGGTTCTAATACCACGTATTATTTCATTAAAATCAGGGATCAATTGATTCGTGATTTACATAAATATAGTGGTATTATATTGTTTACTTCAAATCTATGTCACGTCATTAATATAAAATATTATATAGTTGCAATTGTACACTACATAGACTCACTTTGGGTTATGCATAAAAAAATTACTTTTAAGATAATTAAGTTTTCTTATAATGCTCACAACATTACTAACACTCTTATACAATTTGTTTTTAAAAAAAACCGTTGTGAAAGTAAAATTTGTCATTTTGTATTCGACAATACTAGTGTTAAAATTTTGGTGAATTTTTATTTTATATTCATTGTGTATATCATATTTTTAAATTACTTGTACAAGACGGTATGAAACATACAAAAGATCAAATGAATATAATTATGGATGTACTAATATATATAACCATATCACCAAGTAAGAAACAAGAATTTGAGAAATATTGTGCAAAAATTGGCCAAGATTCCAGAAAGTGTGTAACTGACGTAGCACATAGATGAAACTTCACTTACTTATTAATAAAATCATGTGATGGATGTGAACATTTTATTCATGAATTTTATAACTCTGCTCGTATAAGAAATGATGATGAGTCTATTTTGATTGATACTGATTCAGAATTAGCCTTTGAAGTCAAAAATATTTTGACAAATTTGTATGATTCTACAAATATTTTATCTGGATATACTATCCCACTAGTTCAAGAGTTCTTGAACGTCCTTTTGTCATTACAAAAACTTTTAATAAATATAGAAATGATCCCACTTTAAATGAAATATTGTTTTCTGTGTAATTGATGTTTAGAAAATACTGAGAAGAATTGCTTATGTTATTCCATTTGGCATGCGTAATGGACCTCTAGTAAAATTCAAAATGTACAAAATGTATTATTAGACAATCACAAACTCTTTAAATTTTGACGTGCTGATCATGTATTCTAATTTAGAAAGCACATTAACTTTCATATATGAATTGTATACGTAGCGGTTGGGTGTAAATGTTAGTCGAGTACCCTTTGTATCCATTCCTTCTGCTAATTTTGAAAAAGACGATACAGAAATAGTGAATTTATTTGAAGGCGTTAGGAATGAAAAATGATGCAAGAGGTTCTTCTAGTATGTTTCCTACATAAAATCAGATATTAGACGCAAGTTCAAATGGAATGCCTTATGAATTACTTAACTATTTTAATCATCAAATTCTTAAGAGCGTAGAGCATCTTGATGCAATACAATTTGATTTACTTTATTTTTTGCTAAAGAACAAACGAAGATATCCAATTGTTTCCGCAATTGGAAAAGGTCTACTAACACCTCCAAACAGCATTGTAATTTCGAAGTCTGCTTTTAGTACAAGTAAATGAACTATGTTAGAGGTCAGGACTCAACTAAAAGAAGACATTTTGAAAGCATTAATGTGCGTAGTGGATTGGCAAAACAATCATTTTCGAATCCAAAATAAGTATGCTGAAATTGCATATAGATAGCTAAATAATATTTAATTTTATCTTATAATATAACTTTATTAATTTTTAAAAATATCTCTTTTTTAAAAAAAAAAAAAAAATTGCACATTTTACAAGTTCTTCATGTACAATTTTACTCAATCCACTCGAAAATTAAGTAGCTGATCCCAAGTCCGGATAAAAGGAGAAGGGTTTTCAAAATAAAATTTTAAAAAAATCATATCTAATTTCAAATCTCTATTCAATTTATTATTTATATTTTTTTTCTACAACTTTATACATTTCATATTCATACAATTCAATTATACAAGCCTCATATCAATTCTCGGCGTTCAATTTAAAGAAAACAAAGATTGCTGCATTTTTTCAAAATCAAGCCTTCGAAAGCAAAGATTCAATTTGCTCAAATTCCAAGCTTCATTAGTGAATGTGATCATCAGGCATGGTCTTTATTTGCAGACATTGAATAAGTACAACTTTAGTAAAATAACGATGGTCATCATTTATTACCATTTAAATTATTGTTTTTCTTCGGTTTAGGTGATGGAATTGAACCAAATTGTTCAATTGAAATCAAATTAATGTGTAAATATTCGATTAAAATCAAATAAAAATGCAATTGATCCATTGAATAAAATTTAAGTACAATTACCTGATTGGCACTAAAAAAGTATAACTCTCACAAATAAAATTTACATTTTTAATACTTTCTGCAACAAATGATCATGATATACCATTTCCAAGTTATGGTAAAGCTCCAAAAGATGTAATCTTTATTAAAGACGAGGATAGCCTAAATGAGAGGCAACTTTTAACGAGGAAATACATGGAAATGACCAGTTGACCCAACCATTTTTCCACAATGGTCTTTGACCATTTAAAAAAAAAAAAAAAAAGCTTAAAAGTTAAAATGGAAATTTTATATACCATTTGCCAAAATTGTTGTCATCTTCAAAAAAGATAGGAGAGAAGAGGAAAAGAAAAAAAATCACACAGTCTTAAGGATTCGGTTGAACTTGCCATCCTCACAATCTACCCAATGCCGATTACCACAAAACTCAGTCATTATCTTCAACAATGTTAGTTTTTTGTGGTATCAAGAGATTAATTTTTCATTTCATGTGTTTTGTGAATTTGTGTAATAAATTGGTATTTATGAGGTTTATTTTTCATTATTTAGGTAGATTATTGGGTTTAAGATGAATTTTTGTCAAAAAATAATAATTACTTTTTGTTGTTGAAAATGGCGATTCTCTCGCCACTTCCGACAAGATATAGTCGGCAAGGCCGATTGTGTTTCCAGCTGGTGTTGCCAATTGTTTAACAATTATGTAAAATATTAATCATTTTTTCGTACTTTATGAAATATTTTCATTTTTTAACAATTATGCAAGTATAAATATGTCGGTATCTGATGGTCAGATACCTACGGTCTGTATATCTTTGAAAGTTCAGACGTAGAGAATAAATAGACTAACAAAGATCTAGCAACACATTCTTAGAAAGTATGTCAGTTTAAATAGTTGCACACTTTCTATTTAAAAATAAATAGAAATAGTTGCAAATTTGGGTAGAAAATATAAGTTTGTTTACTAGAAGAAAGGTTGGGACCCAGTAGTCGTCCCCATGCCATAAAGACAAGTTAACATTACGAATAGTCGATCATTTTAGTTATACTTGAAAAATAGAGATGAAATTATTTGAACATAATATTTACTTTATTTTTAATTGCTAATACTGATCAATTAATTGGTCGATATAACCTCAACAAAATGCAAATAACATACATATATTGAAAAAATATATAGATCACACGAGCATGTATGATTTAATAAAATCTAACAAATAATGAATAGATTTGGTATGTTATCCTGTGTTGGCACAATTTAATGTTAAAATTCATTCATTCCATTTTCTTTTAATAAGTTTGTAGAATTTGGGAGTTAGGAAAGTGAAAAAGTTGGAGGTTTGAAAAATGAAATGTAAAAAGGTTCATGTGTTTATGATACCTCTTTATTTTGGATGGCCTATTTTTACCTATAAAAATGACCATTCCTTGGTCATTCATCACCACCGTTGTATCACAATTCTTTTAGCTTTTCTTCTTATATTCTCACTCATTTTCTTTGAGAGATTATTAAGCAAAGAATGATGTTTCTTTTAGTGGAGTTTTGAATTCAACTACTTGTGCAGAGTTTGTTTGAGTTATACGCCGAACAGCTGAGCTGTTGTATCTTGGAGACGACAACTCATAGAGATGTCTTTTGATGCACCGCGTTTTAGGCTCTGCCGATCGCAAAGGACTTGAATATCCTTAGAGAGAGCTAGATATACACGTCTCAGTCCATTCGATTTCGTTATTTTCCTTTTCATTCCATAACTCTATTTTCTACTATTGAAATATCACCAATTGTAAGTGTTATGTCATAAGTCCAATCAACTTTGGACATAAACACTTTTAATATATAATCGATGCAATTCTATAACAGATTATTTAATTAATATTAAATTAAATTAAATAATAGAGTCCGTAGATTCAAATCCATAAATGAGAATGTAATTCCTAAATTACATAGAGATGTATATTTGGCACCAATTGAATTTGAATCATTTGACAAATACGAATCATATCTGTTAGGCACAATAATCAAATCTCCTTTTACTTGAAAATGTGAAAAAATCTGCACAATTATTGGGTCTAATACATAATGATGTATGTGGACTTATATTAATTAATGTTATATGAGGTTTCTCTTATTTCATGACATTTACGATTGATTATTTCAGAAATTGTCATATATACTTGATGAAATTCCAGCATGAAGCTCTTGAAAGGTTCAAATGATTCAAACTAGAAGTAGAGAAATAAATAGGTAAAAATATTCTCACACTAAGATCCGATCAAGGTAGAGATATCTTAATGATGAAATTTTAGATTATCTAAAAGAGAATGAGATTCTCTTGCAGTGGACTTTCCAGCATGTACTAAAGCACAACGATGTATCTGAAAGATGAATTTTACACTATTAGATATAGTATGATTAATAGTGAGTAGTGCAAACTTCCCAAAATCATTTTGGGGCCATGCATTGATGCAACGTACTATACACTAAATCATGTCCCATTTAAGTCGGTTGACAAAAATTCTATACAATCTATGGAATGGTAGTAGTCTCAATTTATCTCACATGAAAGTTTCGGACTGTGACGCTTATGTGAAGTGCACTGAATAGGATAAATTTGAGTCTATATCCAATAAATACATATTTGTAGGATATCCAAAACAGATATTTGGACATCAATTCTATAATTTCATTGAGAATGAAGTCTTTGTCTCACGGCATACCATCTTCCTTGAGAAATTGTTCATTCTAAGAGAGGACAATGAGAGTAAAATAGAACTTGAACGAGTTCAAGAGTCCACAGATGTAGTTGACCAAGTAGATGAATTTGAGTTTTAATCTTACACATGCTGAGGGACATACTCTTAATCATGAAGTAGAGACGCCTAATGACATGTCAACTTTGTGTAAATCTAGTAGGATCATTTGACATTCAAGAATGTACGAATCCATGATTACTAATCAAACATTACTAATCGAGGATGATGAACCTACTAATTGCACAAAAACAAAGTCAAGTATTGACTCAAAGAGATGACAATAGACCATGAAATTCGAGATGAATTCAATGTATGTGAACAACATGTAGACCTTGATCGACTAGCCTGATGGGATAGAACTCATAGGCTATAAAATGGTTGCACAAAAAGGTCGTCATGAATGGAAAAATCCATACATACAAAGTGACGCTAATAACAAAAGGTTATAAACAAAGACAAGGAGTTGGCTTTGATGAAACCTTCTAACATATAGCCATGCAAAAGTTCATTCGAATTTTCCTTGAAATAACTACATACCATGACTATGAGTTATGGCAAAACGATGTTAAAATTGTATTCCTTAACAGGAACTTGCAAAAGAAAGTGTACATGACACGACTCAAAAGTTTTGAATCCAAATATGCTTATGCAAGTTTGATTAATTTTTATATGGATTAAAGCAAGTCTCTTGGAGCTGAAATTTTCGATTTGATGAAAAAGTCAAAAATTTTGATTTTATCAAAAACAAAGAAGATCCGTGTCTTTACAAGCAGATTGTGTGAGCGTTGTCATGTTCTTAGTATGATATGTAGATAACATATTAATGGAAATGACATTCCAATGTTTAAATAATTGAAATCATGGTTGTCAAATAACATCTCCATGAAAGATATGAGAGAAGTAACTTGATCTATATAGATAGATCTAGAATATTGCTTAACTCATCACAATCTACGTAGATAAAATCTTGAGAATATTTTATATGGAGAGAATGAACTGAAAGTTCATGGATGCACTAATGCTAACTTCTAGTCAAACTAGAATAATAGCAAATCTCAATTAGGATATTGGTTCACTCTTAAACGATGTGTTGGAAATATCCCAAACAAGAAACTACTGTTGATTCAAAATGGAAGCCTTATACACTAATGTTTTAGAAGTAGCAAAAGTTGTCGTATGGATCAAGAAGTTTATTAATGAATTTGGAGTGGTCCTAACATTCTTGATCACATACATTTGTATTATAATAATAATGGAGCTATAGCGCAAGCGAATGAACTAAAGTCTCATCAATGATCCAATCATACGTTAAGGCCGTATCATCTCATTAGAGAGATAATACAAAGAAATGATGTAAAGAAATAACGAATTCTCACAATTGATAATATTGCAGAACAGATGACAAATAGTTGTTGCAGTATAAACATGATCGTCATGTAGACTCTTATAGTATTAGATCATAAGTGATTGGATCTAGTGCAGTGAGAGTTTGTAAATGTTATGCCCTAAATCTAATCAAGTTTGGACATAAACACTTCAATATATAATTGAGGCGATTTTATGGCTAATTTATTATTTAATTAATATTCAATTAATTAATAGAATTCATATATTCAAATTTCAGTAATTTGTTAATTAAAAAGAGTTGTGATTGTGAGATATAAATTACATATGATTGAATATTAACTCATCCATGGTTGTAAGTAATAACGACATACAAATATCGTTATTATGGATAGACCATCACGTGTGACATTTTTTACTTGTGTGAAGTAAGTAGCTGATCTCACAAACTAAATTGTGGTGACACTTAAATGAACACGTGGATATTTTGTTATAGAACAAAATATTGGAGACTCGTTGGAGAAATTCCACATGGATAACTATCTGAGTGTCAGTGGTTAATATCTAACGTTCGGTAGTGAAATTGATCATTTGATTTGAGGTTATCATAGTACCTTATATGAGGACAGTCATACTTTGGTGATATTAGATGTTACTCTGCCAAGACAGCTAATACGACATCGTTCGAGCATGTTTAGAATCATATGAAGATTGCGAATAATCAATAAAGGATTCATCACTCTTATATAGTAAGAGATTATGATTTAAATTTCATCCAATTAAATTGATAATGAAACCATTGGTCAATGTGTACTCATAAGTAGAAAAGAGGTTTTTGACTTACATTGAATTAGTAGTAGTATAAAAGATATGATCGATAATTGAGATTGACACATATCCATATCTTATAATCTATTGGATCGTATTGACGAAAATATTATATTTTTACGGTAAACGAACAAGTTTGGTTTGTCATACCACATGATATTTGTTATCATATATATTGCCCTGACATATTGTTAGATGTCAATTTGGGACGAAAAATGTGAATTGTTGATAAATTAAAGTGGTGTTTTAATTTATCAATTCTGATTATATCAAAATAATAATTCGCATTGATCAATGTCGTGATTGGGAACCTCATGGGTTATACACAGAATGAGAACTAGAAGAATGAAATTTACCAATTAATTAACTGACAAGTGTTGGACAATTAATAAGTGGTTGCTTGTTAATAAGTTTTAATTCATAGACCAAATTTAATTGATTGAATCGGATTAAATTAAGAGACCAGCCAAGTTCACTTCGACTTATATTAATAGGTTGCTAAGATTTGAAAAATTTAGAGAGAACATAATTATTCTTGCTATCACAAAAAAAGTAAAAACTTTAGTTTTCTCAATCTTGTTTCCTGTTTGGATTTTCATTAAAAGTTGAACATGAACATCTGTGGATTACAAATTGTGATTGTTCAAGTTAAAAACCAAAAAAAAAAAAAAAAAAAAAAGCAAATGAGTTTGTATAATTCAACAAATGTATAATTGTTATAACGATTTCTATCTAAACAAAAAGCAAATTATTGATGGAAATTGAAATTTTGTTTATTTTTCATTGTGCTTGATTAAATAAATATCCAATACCAACATATTGTACGTAACAACACACACCATATAATGTTCTTTTTTTGATTTTGGCGCATTTGATTAAAGTCGGATGATTTATTATTTGATTAAGACGGGAAATGACAAAAAGTCTAATCATTTTGACTTTGTTCAATTATGAAAATAATTAAATCTTGTCACCATTCTTCTGATTTGGCCTTTTATCCCTTTCATTTCCGCAAAAGTTGAATTAATTAAAGAAATTGATAAAGTGCGCTTTAACTATAATCATTTCATCAGCGCCTAAATTTTTGTGTTTCGAACATCAAGTTGTCCAATTATTGAACATCAGGCCATCAACTAGGAATCGATCGTTTTGATCATTGTTAATCTACTTGAAGGTTTATCACTGGATACATTGTTAATCAAGCTCATGGAGTGATTAAATAAAATCGTTTAATTTCAGTTAAATAGGTTGAAAATGATTTAATGATCAATTTAAAATTGAATAATGATCATCAATGAAACTAACTCGCAAATTGTAGAGTTAGAGAATTGCTATATTTGAGAGTGACAACATATCATGTACTATTATAGTTCGATAATACAACATTTAGAAAGTTTATCGTATACTACGCAAAAAATTGTATGCTAAATTAAATATGATTTGATAGTTAAGAGAGAAATTGATAATGATTGATAAATGCTTGTATCTTAATGCTTTGTTAATTTTTTATTTCCTTAATTCTCATTATTAATTTCTACTAGGAACCTTTTGTTATAGTTAATAGTTTAGGGATCAAGCGTGAAATTTTGGAGAAGGCGGGGATTAGGTTGCAAGGTGCAGCCTTCTACGGTTTTGCTTGGTCATTTTCTTAAACAAAAAATTAATGATTTTGCCAAAATAAAAAAAATAAAAAAAAATTAATGAAAATGTGACGTTTTCTCCATTTTTTTTTTATTTATTCAATCTCGATATATACATTTTGAAACGAGTTTGTTAATTAAATCAATTATTAGATATTCGTACATGAATCAACATCTACTAATAAAATTTTTGCAATCCATTTATTAATTAAGTATGTCAAGATCACAACAACATAAAAATTATGATCACAATTACATACTAGTCACAAATCACGCAAGGTCATAGTCACAAAAGCCACAAAATGGGAATCACAAATATGAATTTGATTACAAATTACAAATTTTATATGTTACAACTTATTAATTGATCATAAATTATCAAATTAATTGATCAAAACTTATCAAATTAACTGATCACTATTACCCAATAAATTGATAACAATAACTTTTCATGCCACCCATGGCGCCATCCAAATCGTCGACGCCACCTCAAATCTATAAACCACCTACACCTCATCTACAACACCAAATGCTACCAACACAACCCTATCGTCTTCGCCACCACCTACACTTCTCTCTTTCCACACAGACATTCACAGAATATGTAAAGATTACCCCCAACAAACTCCGCAAACCCGCCATGCCATTATCACTACCAGTATCATCTTCATCACATGCACATCATCTACAACACAAACTACCACCAGCACCACCCAAAGCCACCGCCACCGTCGTCACCATCACCTACACTTCTCTCCTTCCACACAGACATTCATAGAATAATGTAAAGGTTATCCCCAACAAACTTTCCAAACTTGCTACGCAGTCCCCTCCACCACTTGACCTCTCTTTTCACACAGAAACTTGTATAGATTACTTCTAACAATGTTGGAGGAAAGAGAGGTTTACTAACTTGGATTGGTTAAGGCTTTTAGGAAAGACAACACTTGATCTCTCTTTTCACACAGAAACCTGTACCTTTTGACTTATCCTTTGGATTACCCGATCTCATCAGTGCTCTTACATGAGGTCGGGACCCACTTTCAACAAATGTGCCCCACTCGTCCCCAATGTGAGAAGGGCGGGTAGGGTTGGGTAAGGGGGAGAGTAAAGAAAGGGGTACATGTAGCATGATTGAAAAATTTAACACATAGGGCATGTATAGCGCACTGTCTAAAATATTATAAAGAAATTATTATAAAATTAAATGGATAATCACAGCTAAATAGTGTTGTGGTGGTTTAAAATTCTTTGATTTTTTAATCAAAAAATGCAATTTGCACTATCCATCCACGGTAGAGATGAGTTTACAACGAATAAGATAAATTGCATAGATAACATTCTTTTGAGTATATATGGAAAATACCCCACCTAGAATTTTCGAGCCCGTCCCTGGTATAAATATAAATTGATTTTCAAAATTGAAAAATAAAACGATGATATAAATGAAAATATTTTAATATTGTCTGTCCCTTTGTCCCCGTCCTACCTCTCGAAAATCCCAACAAGACGAGGACGGGAGGGGAAGGGACACTGTTGAGTCAAAATCACAACGGAGGCATAAAACACAAGATCATACAGAGATTTAAAGAACATCAACGGAGACGATATTATAATCGATGAGGCTCAGATTAAAACACAATGTACCTGTTTGTACAAAGCATCGACCACAACAAACCCTCCAGCCCTCAAGAATACGCACAAAATAGCTACTCAATGATTCATAATCACACAACCAATCTCACTCTCTTAAAACCAAAATCGAAGAATTACTAAAAGTAGATCACATAGATCTATGATTAAAACCAGAATTTTTAATCGAAACACAAAGAATCAAGAGAGATCAGAGAAGGCAAAATGAAGAAGAGAACCCAAAAGATTCTAGCACATACAGTACTCGAAAACAGAATGAAAACCCTAACCAAAAAGGAGCCACTCAGTGCCTTTTATATTCATCCACATCACCGTAGATTAGGCTAAAGATCGATGGACCAGAGCAGCACACGCAACGTTCTATTTTGGGCTGAGGAGTGGGCTGGATCTCTTTGTGTTATTGGGCAATATTTTAGTTTGAAATCTTTTCCAGCAATTGGGCCAAGCCCCTTTTATCATTGCCCTATTAGTTGAAATGTAAATGTCACAAATGGCATCACATTCCAACAAATCTTTCCCTTGATGCCAATGTTATAAGCAACCAAAACATATTAGTTTTTATCAATACCAACACCAGGAAGATCACACCTGCAGAAACAAAAATTCAACCAGTATCAATTCTAAGAATTTGTAGGCATGATTTAAATTTAGTAAGAGGTAGTACCTTTATTCCCATATCAGCAGGATTAAATTGTGTAGGGATTTTTTCAAGCAATATGGACTCCTTTTGAACTATATCTTTAATGAAATGCATCCTAACATCTATATGTTTAGTCCTATCATAAAAACTGGGGTTTTACACAGATGAATAGCACTTTGGCTATCACAATAAACCACAACAGGATTATACAATTCATTCAGTTCACTTAATAAGCCTTTAAGCCACAAAAACTCCTTAATAGCTTTAGTAGCAGCTACATATTTTACTTCTGTAGTAGATAATGCAACAATAGACTGCAATTAAGACTTCCAACTTATGCAAGTGTTACACAAAGTAAACATATATGCAGTTGTTGATTTCCTATTATCCCTATTACTAGTATAATCAGAATCTACATATCCTCTTAACACAATTCACTCTTTATTTAAAATGCAAACCTATATCTGCAGTTCCTTTTAAGTATCTTAAAAGTCATTTTAAAGCTGTCCAATGTTCAGGACCTGTGTTTGCCATAAATCTACCCAAAATGCTGATAGCATATGCAATATCAGGTCTAGTACACATCATAGTATACATCACAAATCCAACAACATTCGCATAAGGTACTTTTTACATGTATTTGATATCAGATTCATCTTGTGGACATTGTTCTTTACTCAACGTAAAATGACAGGCAAGAGGTAAAGTAACAGACTTAGAATCATGCATAGCAAATATGGATAACATTTTTTTTCACATAATCAGATTGTGATAAAAAGAGATATTGTTGTGGTCTATTTCTTTTAATATTCATTCCTAAAATTCTCCTAGCATGTCCTATGTCTTTCATTTCGAACTCAGCACTCAAAACCTTTTTTATTTCATTTATATCACTCATTTTATGTCCAATCAACAGCATGTCATCAACATACATAAGAAGGTAAACAATTACATCATTACTATCATTTCTTTTAAAATAAAGACAATGATCAAAGGCACTTCTAATGAAACCAATACATGATAGAAAATTGTCAAAACTTTTATACCATTGCCTAAGTGATTGTTTCAAACCATACAAAGACCTATTTAACAGACAAACATGATTAGGTCTTTTAGAATCAATGAAACCTTGTGGTTGTATAATGTAAATTGTTTCATCTAAGTCACCAAGCAAAAAGGTAGTTTTAACATCTATTTGTTCAAATTCTAAATCATATTGAACAACCAAAGCAAACATGTCTCTTACATAGTAGTGTATTTAACATGGGGGAAAATTTTATTATAATCAATATTAGGTTTTTGTGTAAACCCCTTTGCAACAAGTCTGACCTTAAACATAAGAGGCTGATTAGAAGAATTTCCCTCCTTAATATTATAAACCCACTTACAGTCTATTGGAGACTTATTCTCAAGTTTATGAACTAATTTCCAAGTATTATTCTTAACTAAAGACTTCATTTCTTCTTCCATAGCACCTAGCCACTCATCAGATTGCTGACTACTCAAAGCCTCTTCATAGGATTTAGGCTCCTTAAAAGCTAAGTCTTGATATGATAAAATAGCAAAGGATTAATAATCACCCATCCTAACAGGTTTACTTATCTCCTTCCTAACTCTATTTCTAGTTAGCTGATAATCACTCAAATGATCATCTAAATCATTCACTAAGTCATGTTCAATTTCTTTAATAGGTTCCTGTGAACCAGTAACATCATCACTCTCCTCAACACCTTTATTTTCAACCTGTTCATCAGTACCAAGTTTGTACCAAAATCATCCCATGGGAAAGCGTTCATATGCGGTGAATCAATGAAGTGCATCATGTTGTCATTGACAACATTAGGCTGCGTGGTGGTATACAAAAATATTGAGATGAGGTAAAGAAAGCCAACCTTGACAACATCTTCGTCTGGGGTGTCTACGGGTAGTTCATATTTTCAACGTTGTTCCTGTACACACTCTTGATAGTGCTGAAATATTTTTCTCTGATTCGGCATCCACCCAAGTTGTAAAAATTGCATTGGTCATCGCCAACACATTTCAGTCCGGTGATAAGACAAAAGTCGTTCATGGAGAATCTGAGAAACTTCCCATCCAAATCGAATCACATTTCATCTTCGTTCCGTTGACTGACTTCCAACATGAGCATCTTGTGTATAACTTGATGTTGTAATATGATGTATGACATCTACGGAAAGTGTCCGAAACAAGATCTTTGAAAAATCGCCTTTTGTGCATCAGTCAACTTCGCCTTCAAGATTAAGATCATGTCGTTCTTGAATAACATATTGATGGTGCCACTGAATCTACTCTCGGGGTGGATGATGAATTCATAGCTCTGTTGTTTAACAAATATCAGGATGTGTGACATAACGACATTAAGATATTTAATTTACAACTGAAACGATTGCAAGCATGTAATATGCTTCATTGAGTGGATAATGCCTTAATTTTTGGTGGAGGTGGTGCAATCTAGCGTGGTCATCTAAAAACTGTAAATGGAGTGAATGGATGGTCGAAGCCTTGTGGACACACTTTTTGTTGGGGGCACGTGTCTTTTTGTGCAATGCGCACACATGTATGAACAAATGTAACTACAGATGTTAGATTTTGAAAAGTTCGCATACCCACCCCGGATAAAAGGATAAATGTATAAGCTAGTAGTAATACATATTCACATGTAAAAACGAATAAATTTTATCTGGGTTACGGTTATGCTGACCTGATTGTTAAGTTTCAACATTTTCTTCTTCTTTTTCTTCTGGAATGATTCGTTGTCTGCTTTGACCATATGCCTTTTCCCACTGATTTTCATTGGGGTTTTGCGCTTCACAACTTCACACTCGGTGGGGAAGCCTCGTTCTTTCAAATATGACAATATGGTTATGAAGCGGGTTATTCTACGAGAAGGAGTATGCGCCACTTCATTCTTTGGCTCCATAATCTCTACTGATTTCGAACATTCTCCCCTATGACTACCCTCTACAGAAACCATTGATAATTTGCGTTTGGCTGCTATCGACTGGCGAGACTCACCTATTCTTTGTTGGATGAAGATTGAACCCATGGGTAATGGGAAAATGGGAATACCCATAATTGGCGAATCTTCAACTGAGAGATTGCTGATTTCAGAATGCAATTTTGTACGTCGATTAGGTGTGGCCATTACTCAATCAGAATGCTTGATGGTAATGTGTAATCTTCCAAGACTAGTTGCTAGGTAACTACTTTGAAATGGGGTTTATATTCATGACCAGGATAAACCACAATATCACAGACATTAAATGCTGGAAAAGATCAAATTTTGAACATATATATCACAGATCTCGCAGTACGGTGTTGAAAGTCGGTTGCCTATGCAATGATTTGATGTTTTTGCGAATCTCCAATTTGGAGATTTTGATTTTGTGCTGAAATGTTTCACGTAAGAACTGAAGATTAGGAACACATTCTGAAATACATACTGCACATATCTAGCGATTTGGGTGTTGATTGTGCATGATATGTGTGATAATGAAGATTTTTCTTGAAGCTTTGATTTGGGGATTTCAATTTTGGAGAGATATGTTATGGAGGAATTTGGGGGGTTCTGATTTGAGTGCTGCAATTACGGTAGGTTTTCAATTATTCGTGTATTAGATATGGCATGTTTGGGGGGGGGGGTGAAATGTGCTGTTAAAGAATCAATTTAATGCATAAGGAGTATTATTTGTTTTCATGATTTACTTGTAAAAAAATAGTATAACCGATATTGTAAAAAATTGATGGTAAAATATGATTTATTATTACAATATAGTTAATCCATGTAATTACCTCTACATAAAAATTGGTTTAGGGATTTAAGTTAATGGGTTTCCTTTTGGGGCTGAAAAATTGAATTAAACGAATTGGTTTAGTGATGGGTTGGTGGGCAACGGATATTTGGTCTGAAAATTTGAAGTACACAAATTATTTTAGAGCTGAGTTGGTGGACTTTGGGATATATATATATATATATATATATATATATATATAGGATAACTTACAAAAATACTTTTAAAATTAGGGGTCTTTTGATAAGTTATATGAAAAATACTTTGCAAGTAAAAAATATATTGTGTAAAATTAAATATCACTTTTTAAAAAAAAAAAAACAAGTGACACGATATCACTTTTTCACTTTAATTAAAAAGCGATATTTGTCATTCAAAAAAGTTACACAAATTTCACGAAAGAGACAAAAAAAAAAAAAAAAAAAAGTAAAAATACTATATAAAATTAAGTGACACAATGTTAAAATGTAATGTCACTTTTTTTTAAATAAAAATTAACACAATGTTACTTTTATTTTAAAAAAAGTGATGTATGTTACTAAAAAAGTGACAAATTTTAAAAGTGTGACAAAAAAAAAAAAAAATAGAAGTGACAAACACTAGTAAAGTGACAAAAATTCAAATATACATTCAAAAAAGTGACAAAAATTTTAAAAAGTTACATACATTAAAAAAAGTAACGAAAATTAAAAAAGTAACAGACACAAATTAAAACACTGGAATCAGTTCAATAAAATGACATAAATAAGTAAATAAATAAAGTGACACAACCATCATCCCTCCTCTTTCTCCATTCAACGCCAAGCATCTATAAGTTAGTTAATCAACAAAACATCAATTAAAATGCTAACTTCGTGTTTTAATTTTTTGTTTTGGGTGTCCATTTTGAGATTGTTGAAAATTCGTTATTTTTGTCGTTTTGAAAAAATATTTATCAACTCGTGTTTTTTGAGTTTTGACAGGTTTGTGAAGAAAACAGCCAAAACGTAAAAAAACTGTTTTCTGTTTTCTTCACAAAATTTTCAGTCATTTTCAAAAACTCGTTTTCGAAAATGGGAAAGGGAACGCGTTTTCAATATTTTGAAAAATAGAAAACAGAAAGCGGTCCGAAAACAGCAAAGAGAACGCCCCCCTAAGCGTCTTTAAGTAAATTTACCGCCACCGTTATATGCTAATTCAATCAACATATTGACCTCCACTTAAAGTCAATTTTTATTCAAATTTATTGCTCAATCAAGAAAGGGTTCAGTGCTAGAAACAAGTTGTTTAAATGATTTTTTTTTGTTTCTGTGGCATTAAATATGGAAGAAAGCAATTCAATTAATTGACACAAGTTCAAAAAAGTTGCAGAAATAAAAATAAAAAATGACAAACATCAATAAAAATATGTGGATGGTTGATTTTTTTTTACATATTGTCTCCTTGTGATTATGATTCACTTGTATTAATTAAACGTATATTACATATAATATAACTTTATTTTAGTAACATACAATCTATATGTTGAAAATGATAGAAATTCAAAAAAGTGATAAATAAAAAAAATGATAAACACCCATTCCATTTCGTTATGCTATTATTGATTCCATCTCACTTCGGACCCTTGTTTGTTTAGAAGCCTTGTATAAAAAAAATGGCAGAGATAGGTTATCCTCGAAAGCCCCATGCCATGATGATATCGTTCCATCTACTAGGCCACATAGTCCCCTTTTTCATTCTTGCCATTAAACTTGCTTCAAATGACGTCACCATCACTATTTTTTTTTTACCTCGAATTCATTCATCACCAGATTATCAGATGTCAATACAATTCCATTCAAGTCGACATTTCTAGTGAAACAAGATATTCCAGCATTGACATCCATTATACAATAATTATCGATGATATCTTGGTTGAATTCGACCGTTTTGAGAACTTAGACTTGAGGCAGAATCCATCAAGGCCGATCTATATTATTCTAGAGAAAGAGAAGAGATGAATATAGAGAAACAGGGAGAGGAAAGTGGGAAATAAACTGGGGTTTAGTTTGTTGGCAGGCTAAAAGTAATGTAAAAATACAGTATTTAATACCTTGTAATTACCTTTCACATGATTTTTCAAAAGTCCTTTATATTTAGGGTACATACTCTAATTTCCTCATAAATATTTAGGATGGTGGTGGGCTATGAGCTAATGTTTTGTATCTTTTTAAATTTTTTGGGTATTGAATTTGGATATGGGCTTGGGCAGCAGCCTCCCCCGTAACCGCCGCTGTCCACACACGTAATGGTGAAGAAGATGATCTATCCTCGGCGCTACAATCAACATTCCAAGCTCTCCTCTGTCTATAGGCACCAAATCTTACGACACAAAGGACCTCGATCAGTCTATCAAAGCTCAACTTTAGCAGAAAAATGACTACACAGTAGAGTTTTCATTGCTATAATAGTTACTTTATTACAATTATGTTAATTGTGCTCAAAACAATATATAAAGAAGAAAAGTAATATTAGTAATATAGTTATTTCAGTAACTTTAATTTCTTGACACAATTTAATATTTTAAAAACCGACACAGTCATAGATCCGGAAAAGCTAAAGGGTCAAGGGTCAAAAGGTTCAACCGAGGTCGAACCGGGGTCAAACCATTAATAATAAATAAAATAATTAATATATAAATTTATCAAAATAATTTGACAATAGCAAAAAATTCCACAGATTTTTCTTGAAATTTCACTTCACAAGACTTGATTACATTTTTACTCGAATTAAACACTCATAAAATCTGCAAATTAATAAGAAAAATAAACAAAATTGAATCTTGAACTAACTACGTTAAATTATTCACAGTGAATAGAGGTAACGAATTAAAGCAATGCAAAGTGTAGAGCAAAGTGTAGAGCAATATATCACAGTTACCAAGATAAACTCGGGCTCAGTTTCTCCAATCGACACCAAAAAAGTCACAAACCCAAATCTCCAATCAATAGCACCCCAAGTATGGTTGTTTCGAATCACTCACTTAGAGTCAACTCAAGGAACACAAATGAATCAACCACAAAGATTGCAAGAGAAAGGGGAGAAGAGATGGAGGCTCGATCATGAGATAGAAGGAGAAAAACGGCGATTTGTCTAGTGTATGGAGAGAGAGACGGGTCCAAGTAAATATAGGGGAGATCCAAGTCTCATAAGGTAAGTTAGGTATGACCAAAGTGGTCCAATAGAATAGTAATGGCCCAATCATTCACACACATGGGTTGTTCTAGTGAGTAACCCATTATAGCTGTCCAAATACACGGGTCGGGCCATGAGCAGCTCTAATAAATTAGGCTACTTCAAATGGTCCGAGCAAGATTGAAGTTGGGTCGTTCTTCTCTTAGTGTCGATATACCAATCAGTCATTTGGTTAAAGCCGACTGAATATATAACTAAGTTTACATCATCGTCCGAAGGAGGTCGTTTGACAACAAATTGTCTAACACAAAGTCTTTTGGTTCTTCCAGTGCACTAATACCTTGGCTGATAAGTGGAGAAGATAAGATAAATATAATTAACCAACTCTCTCCCAGTCCCATATCGATCTCCTTGAATTAAAGAACTAGAGAAGCCAGGTATAAAATGGGTTGGTCACTTTAAGAAATGCATAATGTTTGGGCCCTAAAACTTGGGCTTCATAAAGAAGTTTATTTTAAAAAAAAATTAATAGGAAAACAAAAATTCTAAAACTCGTATAATCGGCAACGGGTCAACCGGTTTTGTGGTTGAACCTACAAATTAGCCGGTTTTTATCCAGTTTTTAAATATCCGGTTTTTAGGCATTAACCGAACCTATTTTTGTACCGGTTCGCGATTTTTCCGGGTTTTGATAACATTTAGTCAACGAAATAAAGTAATAGAAATATAAAATTAAATACTTGCCAAAAATTCTCTCAATAACAGAATTGTAAACTTTCGTCGGTGATTGGGCATTAATATGCAATTTTCTCTAATTAGAAGTAACTAAAACCTAATCCACTTTTCGAAGGAAGAACGAGAAACTAGAGTCTCAATTTGAATGCGAAAAGTAAAACGTAATTCTAATTCTCACTTTATTATATATATATTTTTTAAAGTTTTGGAACGAAGATTAAAAACTGGAGTGCCATTAAAATAAAATTACAGAAAAAATTATGAGATATGAATTTAAATTAAGTACTTGATAACCATCTTGTATTTCACAATTTGATTACATTTCAATAGTTTTGCTTAATATCAAGACTTAAAATCAATGTTATTAAATTCATACCTGCTTGAACCACTTGGCTAATTAGAAAAGGAAAAAAAATTCATAACTACAAATATTTTTAAAATAACAAATTTGTAAAAACATAAAATAGACAACTTACGATCACATACTTGTCACAAATTACACATGTTTATAATCAAATAAAATAAAGTTTGTGAGCCACAATCATTAGTTTCAAATCACACACTTAATAGGTCAAAAATTATTTATTAATCACAAATTATCCAATTAACTTGTGACAGACACTATTCACTCCACTCTGCCCCACCTTTTTTCTCTCATTCTTCATCCAATGTCTCCGCATCGCTATTGTGTATTTTTGTATTGCAAGCTTACGATATATTTCGAAACAATTAATATAATTTACATATGAGTTCACATGTTCGTTCGCAAGAGAACTATTGTTTAACCCTTGTTTGATATAATAATTTTTTAAACTCTATTTTCTACATACTCATTTTCAATAATACATTCACATAATAAAATATTTTACACGTAAACCCAAAATATTTTATTACCTTTTTAACCACACGTTCTCCTAAAAATCATTATTCAAAACTCTGTTTTTCCCAAATTATGATTGTCAAGCAGGGGTATAAATCCTTTGGAATCCAAATAGAAAATTGTGGGCGTGTATAAACTAGTGTACGAGAACAAACATTGCCCAATACAATGCATCGAGTAGCAATTTTTACAACTTGGATATCCTTCAAACATCTCTTAACTGTTCATATAGAGATTTGTCATTGCAAAATTTTTGTTTATTTGCCAAAGTTAGAATCCTGCATATACAACTAAAACGCACAAGAATGAATTCCAAATATGGAGGGGGTGGAGGGTTAGCCAAAATATATAAAGAAAAAAATAAAAGTAAACAAAAAAAAATTGTTAAAAATAAAATTAACTAAAGTGATAATCAAAATAAAAATATTTTCTGGCAACGATGCCAAAAACTTGTTCGTTTTGAAGTGTAAACCGCAAGTGTATTAGTCACATTCAAATAATAAAGTAGACTTTTTGAGTTCAAGTTGTCGATCACTCGAATAATGTTTACTTTCGATTACACAATTTTTAATTAATTTAATTTTAAAAAATACAATTAAAATTATGATTTTGAAAAATAAGAAAAATGATTAAAATTCTACAAAATAAGAAAACAAAAACACTTAAAAATTTTGGCGGAAATAGTTGGGATTCAAGATTTCTCTTAACCGTCGTCTAATTAATTTTTTCACAAACCAATTAATAAATTACTCATTTACAATGTTAGATCCAATTTTTCAATTTTAATTAATTATCCCTCTTGAACGAAATTAACCATAATTAATTGGTTTAACATACTATATCTTTATGTTAATTAAAACAAACAACATCATTAAATTTTTGTGAAAATAGTTCAACGAATCATTTATGGTTAGGAGTATATCTCTATTCCCTACAATAACCTAAGATTTCTACTATTTAGTCTCAAATGCACAATATTCTTTCGAACGATATACAAATCGCTAAACATAATCATTCATTGGCCACACATATGAAATTGCAAGAAATACAGTAATAGATACACATAGAAATAAGTAATTTAATATCAAAGAGCAAATATTGACAATCAATTAAATCTATGTCAAGTTATTACAATAAATCCCATCATAATTAATTAACCCAATTTATACAAATGATAAAAATGAGAATATTTATAACAATACATTATAAATTTGGCAAAATAATGGAGAAAAATACAAGATTATAGAAAAAAAAAAATCCCATTTTGTTGGATTTGTGAAGATGAATATGTCTAGCTCTTGATTTCCCAATATTTCTCTAACTCTTTAATTGCTTCTCTTGTGCTCTTGGTTTTTGCCCCCCAAAAATGCCAAGAAAAGGGAAAGAAAAGAAAAAGCAAGAAGAAGCCCAGCTGCTGCCCCTTTTATGCTTTAAACCCCTATAATATTTGTTTAAAAATTGCAATCCAAACCCTTGAAGTTTGAAAAGTTAACAAAACGGATCGATCTATTTTTTAATTTTTAACTGAAGGTCGTACCTAGGCCCCACTTCTCTGTTAAAAAACCAAATAATTGGTTTTACTTTGCAGCTAAAGTCCTCAAATATTGCACATAAGGTCTGATAACTTTGTTCTTGTACAATTTAGTCCTCATTTTTTACTTTCATATCAATCATGCCCTCCAAAAATTACAACCTCTAGTCCTCGAACTTTCTCACCTTGTGCAATTTGGTCCCCAACTTCACAATTTTCTGCAATTTTGGTCCATTTTCACTTCCTTCTGCTTCGTTTTATTTCCTTTCGAGGTTTTGACCTACAAAAGTCATAATTACACAATTATGAATAGAAATTCGCTTAATGTAATTAATAATTGGCTCGATAAAGTATCTAATAAGTGTGCAAAAAAACTTATCAATTATGATCAAAACTTTAACGTAAAAGTCGATTCTATATCCACAATTTTCCCTTTTTTTTGTTATAACAAACAAGATGGTTTGCAAAGTAATATAACGATTGATAAGGATTAAAAATCTCAAATTTAACATATGTTTCCCCCTATCTTTTACAAACAAATTGTCAACCATTCAAAGTATATCATTTGATTGTTCAAAGCATATCATATCTATCTTACTCATTATTTCCCCCATTTTGATATAAGCAAAAAGATAAGGCATATGAGAGCATGAGTGCGACATATATAATCAAAACTTTAAATCAATCATAGGAAGAAATAATGTTTTCCCTTAATAAAACACACAATGTCAAATGTATGCAAGTTTAAACAAGAGGATAATTATCACATTTATAGCAAAATACTAATCAAAGCACAAGTGATGAAATGTCAAAAGCATAACTATTGTTTAAGGACCATGAGTATGGTTCCATGATACATAAACCAAAAGCAAAACGCTAAAGACATTAAAAACAAATTTGGGACTCCGGATGAGGAGGCAGAGGAGGAAAGGCCAAGTCAAGACGAGCATTAAATTCGTTTTGAGAAGCAAGCGCTTGTTAAAGTAAAGCGACTATCCCGTCGACCAAGTGTTGTAAGTCGTCAAAGTTGAAGATTTGGAGTTTTTGATTAGGAATTGTAAGAAATTTTGAATGAAAATGAGATGGGTTCTTGAAATCTTGTGGAAATTTTGAAGATCAGAGGTTGATTTTGTGAATTTAGGAAGAGATTTAGAGTGAAGATGAAGATGAAGATAAATGAGAAAAGAAGTTAAAAAAATGGAAGATTTTATGCCTTAAAAAAAAGTGAAATTGGCGACGTTACGGTCGACTGGAGGGTGTGTTAGTGACTTAGTTCAACCTAAAAAATGACGAAATGTTTATGTCTTTTCGGTCGAGTGGTTCGATCGATCACTTTATCTGACCGGTCAACCGGTCCAATCAATCGGATTGTCATCCCTTTGTTATGATGAAAATGATGAATTTCAAGTTTTTAACAAGCTAATTCCAATCAGTGATGCATATACAATCAATTAATATAAAATCAATTTAGTCACATACTTTAATTTTGTCAATAATACCCAAAACTCTTCAGAAGCCTCTATTTACCGGTCTAAGACAAATTAAGTCTCGATCAAAATATGATTCATGTTAGCTTCCATAGCTGTCTTAGCAGTAAGTATCCCTTGGGAAGAAAGAGAGTGAAGCCAAATATCTATATATGCTTCTCACTGCAAACACATAACTCATTATCACAAAAACGATCGGAAGTAACTAATCTAATGGTCATAATTATAAGTGCAATAATATTAAATCAAATATAAATAAACAATAAATATTTTTTTGACGACAATCACAAAATGTCAATAATTACCATCGTGGCCTAACACTATTGGAGATCAAGCCCAACAATGTCAAGGTGTATACAAATTTAATTACTTTTCGAGACTAAAAAATATTATGGATTATGTCATTTGTACACTCATGTTTTACACTCTTGTTGACATTTGTATTGTTATCAACAAATAATTGAATGAAAAAACTATTTTTTTTAGTAGTTATGCTACATTGCCCGTATGGGTGACTGCTGGGTTGACACCACACATACACATGGGAGAAAATATTTTTATTCGGGCAGGATTCACGCGTTCCATATGAGGGCGATGTCAACTAAAATGTCATCAGTTATGTTCATTTAGCATTATTTTTTTAACTATCTCATTAGATAATGCCATGTGGCAAAGTGTAAACAATAATATACATCAAACATGATTGAAATCCTATACATTTGTCTAGACTAAAATGCCTATACATACGTCACGAAATTAATCTTATATTATCCTCCAATTATTGACTTGTTGGAGGGAAAACAAATACTACCCCCATTCTATTTGTGCAAGTTTGAGAAGGAGAAAGAGTAATAGAAATAAGAAGAGTTCTTCATCTAAGTTATGTATAATATTTTTATTATGATTATTATTATTATTTTTTTCCTTTGTATATCCAATACAAATAAGTGATTTTCAATGGGAAGCTAAAAGACAAAGTAAACACAATAATCAAAGATGAAAGAACTGTGAATGATGATTTGGAATCAAATTCTTTTGAAGTAATTTTTTTACTTAAAAGAGACAGATTTTAAGTGAAAATTCAAATGGAGCCTTGTTTGAGGATTGTCCACATGCATTTGATAACGGTGGTAACCCAAATCATAAAATCATGGCAGAAGACCCCGAAATAAAAATTAATTTATACGTGAGTTCTGCAATGGATTGGTTTCAAGCAATGGGCATCTTTACTCGCACAATAGAAAAAATAGTGTACCATAATTTATTTATCGAATAAGTTATTAAAATTTTTAAAACTCAACGTACAAATATCTTCTTCGTTTCAACATTCAATCCGTTTAATATCTCGACTTGTCTTGATCTGATCATTGTGACACGTGTCACCTAAATAGAATCATTGTTTAAACATTATTTCATCCTTATTTCCACATGCATCTAAAATCTTGCACTTTGAATCTTGCTTGTTACTAAAATAATTACAGCTAATCCATGAACAATCGAAAGAGTAGCAACTTGGACTTTCTCTAAACGTTGGAATCATTTACAGTCCAATATATAATTATATTTAGATTTGATTTCTCACAAGAAAATCCTATGTTTGCTTCAATTCGTAATAAATAATCTTGAAATGGGACATGTGTGGGCGCTCGTAATAGTGCGTAACCAAAAAATAATAATATTGAAAGGTACAAGTGAAGTGGGGGGCATTCGTGATGTTGAGAAGTCTTTTGGCAACTTGCATTTTCCGATGAGAAAATAGGCTTTCGGCCGGCAGGAAAGTGGACCCACAATCTTAATCCCATTCAAACACAAAGATGCTATCAATCCATATAGAAGATCAATGGTAAATTTTGGGCTGAGTTTCAAAAGTACAATCAAGTGAAGCAGGACCCACATCACTGTATAAAGTGGAGGCCAAATTGAAATTCATTTTAAGGGATAATTGCAGCTTCACCCCCAATTCTTTTAAATTATTGTAGGTTTTACCTTAACCTTTCATTTGTTGCACTCGCGGTCCCAAACCTTTCAAGTGCATGTGGATGGAGTCCAAATTGAAGGAAACGGTCCAATCCACAATCATTTGACAAACAAAATTAAAATATGACCAATTTAATGTTAGTTAAAATTGTTTCTTCACCTAAAAAACTAACCTCCAAAAAGGTAATGTTTATTTTTCTCCACCGTAGTTGCCATGATAAATTCTTCTTTTCTCTCTCTTTCACAACAGGCTGAAGCTCAAAAAAATGGAAATTGTTGAATGTAGATGTAGAAACCCTGCCCAGATGAGGAGTTTGTGGATAAATTTAAATTCGAGAGACGATTTCTCACCTATCTACATGAAATGTATATGCATGGGTGTTCCTTTTTTATTTGGTGAGATCTCCCAATGAGTGCGACATCAAAGGAGCTTATACCTAGCCCTTGTTTGATTCTCATGTTTCTTTTCTCGTTTTTCTTCTCAATCACACATTATTCAATAAAATAATATTACACGCAAACTCAAAACTTTTTTTAAGTTTTTAACCATACATTTTCTATCAATCAACTGTTCAAAATGCATTCTTTCCCCCCAAAATGGGAATCAAACAAGACCCTAGTTTTTTAGTTGGAAATGTTCTCTTTGGATGTAGTATTGTAACTTAACTTTAGGGTATGAAATGTCTTCGTAATTTTCGTAGTTTTTTGTAAATTCAAGTTCTTGTGTATTGCATTCTTTGAAATACAAACGAGTACATGCCCCAAAAGAGTTCATCAAAGGTCCTGATCCTTTTTTAGGTAGAACATAGGTGGTTTCAAACCTTTTGTTATAACTGCAGCAAATGTCCCATCCTTTTTCGATTTTTAGCATTTGCGATTCTAAACCTTCTAATATTATTATCAGTTCAGATCCATTTAAAGATTATACAAACATGAAACATCACTTTCAAACATGAAAATCGTTGAAAAATACATACCAATTACGATACAAAATATTAGAAAAACACCATTAGCGTTAAAAGCATCAAAAGTACAATCACCGGA
This sequence comes from Osmanthus fragrans, assembly GCA_019395295.1. Classification (NCBI taxonomy): domain Eukaryota; kingdom Viridiplantae; phylum Streptophyta; class Magnoliopsida; order Lamiales; family Oleaceae; genus Osmanthus; species Osmanthus fragrans. The sequence goes on along the minus strand of CM033341.1, from coordinate 24,121,157 downwards.
TATTGACATCAACGAAAATGCCTTAAACTCCACTACAATCACCACCCAACAACTCTCCAAAACACCAAATAATCTCGTCGAAATCAACTCTCAAATTCAGCCACTCGAAAATCTGAATTCTGTCGGAATCTCCTCCTCCTGTCACCACCTTGATCGCGGACCACCACCGGTCGATTGCCCACCTCCAAGCGACTCTAATCGTGGCCCCACCTTACTCCAAACACCACTCCAACATTATGATTTTATCATAGAAATTCAGCCCATCACGAAGGCAGCGCAGCAGGGTCCGAACTTTGCAGATTTCGGCGCCGTCCGGTCTACCCATGATCTCGGAACACATGGCCTAAACTCCTCTCCACCTGGTGCAACTTTTCCAACCATGGGTCAAGCCCAATTTTTCCTGGAACACGACGAATTAATCCCAAAAGTTCGGCCAGTCGCGAAGTCAGCGAAACAGCGTCCGAAAATAGCAAATTTAAGCTCCATCCAATCGACCCAAGATCAGGGACCACATGGGCTAGACTCATCTTCATATGGCGCATCTTTTACAGCCATGGGTCAAGCCCAATTTCCTCCAGAAATCAGCAAATTCATGGGTGAGCTGGAGCATTGTGCGAAAAATTTAGATTTTCGAGTGGCTGAATTTGAGAGTCGATTTCGGCGAGATTATTTGGTGTTTTGGGGAGTTGTTGGATGGTGATTGTAGAGGAGGTTAAGGGCTTTCCATTGATGTCAATATCCAGTGATTTTTGTGGTCAGAAGGTGGCTGAAAATGGCTCCAAAGTTGCCGGCTAGTTGGGGGTAAAAAATTAGTATCTTGTAACTGAAAAGTATGTTTTAAAAATGTGGGGTTATAGTTGCAATTAATTAATTTTTATTTTTTTTTTATTTGAATGAGAGGTAAAATCGTCAAAAAGAGGTGAAAATGACTATCGGCGCACGAAATATTGAAGGTAGGGGCATAAATGCCAAGAAATGAAAGGTAGGGACGGTATCCACAATTCACTCCAAAAATAGGAACGTTTTGTGTCAATTAACTATTATATAAACATCACTTTCAAACATGAAAATCATCAAAACAAAATATATCAAATACGATACAAAATAACAGGAAAACGCCGTTAACATTAAAAGCATCAAAACTACATCGCATGCTCAATATGTGCATAACGAACACAGTACTTTGAACAATAAAACCTCCTACATAACAAAAGATCATATACATGAAATAGATGTAATCAAAGAGTTGAACTATCTTCCTTGGACTCTTGTCACTTAATATAGATTTCCTTCTACTTCCCTGGCTGTATTTTTTCAGTACAGTCCTTTTTGTTGCGTCCAGCTTTCCAACACCTTTTGCACGTCATTTTCATCCTAATTCATATCATTTTTACTGTAGCAGATGGTTCATTTTGGGCTCTTTTCCTCAGTTGTTTCTTCTTAATTGTTCGCTTCAAATTATTCTTTCCCAATTTTATCCATAATTCAGGTCCTAATATTGGGCTAATATTTCTCTCCATTAAATTGGTCAAAAAATGTCAAATTTTAATTTTCTTGATCAACTGATGGCAAACTGGAAGGATTTGGGACCACAGGTGTAACAAATTAGAAGCAAGGATAAAACCTACAACGATTTGAAAATTTTGGAGGAACAAATGCAATTATTCCTACTTTTAATCACACCCCCTATGTCAGCGGCAAGACCTAAACGAAGTGATCCCCATCCATTTGAGATTATCCGTTCAAAATTTGTGTTGCTTTTCAAGTTGATTTAATCCTTAATAACGAGGACACTGCTCTCAAATTTTGTTAAATCATTCACAGTTTGACGTTGGGTTTGACATTCCAATGACATTCATTATCAACACACCTCATCTTGATTGTCATAAATTTACACAGGACTCGCTGTGTTTGATGCTTTAAATCAGCTCATTTAAATATAAAAGAAGAAACATCTATTTATTTAAATTTAATTTCCAAAAACCCCCACAGTGACTTCAACTGTTACACTCGATTGAAAGCCTACGCCAATGACTTCACTCTAAAAACTCTTCACCAAAGGCCCAACCACATTATTCAATCTCAAATTCCCGTATTCGTCTGTCAACATGCCAAATTAAGCGCAGCTAGAAGGACACACGTGAAGGGGTTTTCAATTGCTTCAATAAGGCTGCATCGTCTTCTATCGCCAGAAATATTAAGATACTCGAGGAGACATCATGGCAGTCCATCCTACTACTTCTGGCCCTTGCGGACATTCTTCTTCCTCCTGCTGCTTCCTCCCAACTGGTGTTCCCCCAACGTTCCACCTGTCTTCAAATATAATCAACCGGCAGAAAACGTCAAATACCCTACAAGTCATGGATAAAACTCGAAAAAAAATCTTTCTGAAGATTTCATTGAGAAAGAAGAAATGGAACATCAGAAATGATGTACAGATAAATTGCACAGATAGATTTACGTGCTGAAATGACAACACTTGATTGACTGTTTTAACTTTGTTTTCCTGTCCAGAATCCAACGAAATGTTGCCATCTGAGATTTTATAAATCCATCTGTACAATTCATCTGTACATGTAGCATTGTTAATGGACATACCCCCTTGCAAAATCCTTCAAATTGGGTACCTCCATCATTCAAATTGCCTGAGCTAATTTCCAAGGAATTTCTCTTGTTGCTGGCACTAGAAATTCCATTAAAAGAACCGTATGACGAAGAAGAACACGCAGTAGGGGTTGAAGAATGGGAAGAAGAATGGAATGCCTCAATGTCACTCTGCAACATCTCGTCGAATAGTTCCTGCAATTCCCCAAAGCTCTCCTCTCCATTATCCTATCAATCAGAAAACTACATTTGAACAGGATGCATAGAAGTACAAATTGAAACGTGGATGTATGAATGATGATATATCAAAATCTACTCAAAATGGCCAATTGTGCGGTCCACCACTACGCTTGAAATCAACATCAGTCACAGAATGGACAATATATACACATAAAAGGCCAACTAACATCCCACTTTAACCGCACTAAGAAGTGTATATACTTTAATCATGGATTGCGACGTCTTAGAATTGCAATGGGACTTAATTTTTTTCCTTTTTATTTCTCATTTTAAGGTGTTATACATGCCAAAAATGTGGAAACAAAAGCAGAAACAGCAGGCAAGAAAACATACTCATTTAACTTGTGATGAACACCACCTTTTCAAAAGGCCACTTGCTGGACTCAAAATTTTCACAATTTAGATGACTTCACCAAAAAAAGGAACAATTTTCATACTCGATTTCAAGTGTCTTGGACTGTAAAGATAAAATATATTTACATTACTAATGAAAAGCCATATAATTGTTCAGACGTTTCTTTTCCTAACAAAATGAGAATGGCATACCTAACCTACTCAAAGCTTGAAAAAATCAGAACAAAAGACAAGGAATCTTTCCTAATATCCAATTTAAGAGGGAACAATTAAGGCATTTCTTTTCCTTCAAGTAGGAATACTCTGATAGCAATTCAATAATAACTACCATTTTCCCAGGAAAGGGGATAAAGCATTTTGATAGCCCCTGAGATTGCATAACATTTAATCGGAGCGGAGCAAATTAGAGGCCATAAGCCATTCATAAGGCCTCCAGATAAAAACAAGCAGTAAACCAACAATAGTGGAGGGAAAAAATTCACTGGGGCTTAAATTTGTCAAGCTCTGCACCATTTACAACTACTAACCCCTTCCGTTGTTTCTTTATGTAAATCTAAATTTTCTCTCTTTTTTGGGGTAAAATTGAGCGTTCATTTAAACATCGCAATGAAGTAGGGAGTAGTAACTCACAGTGGAGTTATTTTGGCTCATCATCTCTGCCATTTCATTCAAGAAATCACCCATACCCTGCATTGCATCATTAGCACAAAAAGACTCCCATTAGTTCTTGAATGAACTAAGCTACAAAAACATTCATTTCTTGTACCAACATTTTTATGGACAACCCTATACCATCCGTTTTCGCTTCATTCTTTTCTCCCCTACCTGTTTTGCACCTTTCTAGCCCATTATAAGAAAGAATTATAAAGATGCCATGAGCAAATGGTCATGCTTTTGCACCAAACTATTGCCTTAAGTTCAATCAATCTTGAATCTATAATCTTAAATGTAAGACTAAATTCATCTATAATCTTATCACATATCATCATAAATATTTGAATTGAATAAGAGTTCCTAGTCCGAACCCCCATTACTTGCAACTGGGTGTTCAGCTTCGAAGACCTAATTACAGACCCAATGTATCCAAAAAATATAGAATTAGTTCAAATTCATAAAATTTGAGAGATATTCTCTATAGGGAGTTTCTTGAATTCAGGACCAGTAAAATGCCAAATACTTTTAAACCTCAGATGTATGGTGGAAATCTATAACTTACAGATTCATCTTCATGGTCGTTACAGTCATATACTCCTACATCATACAGAAACCTTTTGTTGGCATCTGAAAGCACTGCAAACATCCAACTTCTAGTTAGTCCAATTATCACACACAGAATGCACTTGCAGTTTCAATATTATGGATAAACAATAAAAATGGATCACTACACATTATATAAAGAAAAGTGTCCCTAGCTCTCTCTTTACAACCAATAATGAACAATTTCTAATCTTTATTTAAAACAGCAAAGCAAAATCGAGCAAAAAAAAATCTAAAATTTAACCATTATTCTATAATCAAGTAGCAATGGTTCCATATTTTGAATTCTGACTGGAAATTCACATCAACATCGAATTCCCATTGTCAAAAGTTAGTTTTTTTTCAAGTCAAGCAGTTTTGCTAGTAAATTAAGCTGCTTCACAGGGTGCTTTCAATAGAAACAAGAATACAGAGCATGAAAACAAAACGTGCAAATACCTGAATAGGCTTGTTGAATGGCCTGAAATTTCCTTTTAGCCTCTTCCACGTACTTTGAGTTCCCTGACGCCGTGCAACGATCCGGGTGCCATTTCTATCATTAAACAATAAATCGACCTAAAACCCAAGCAAAAATATGAAACGAACACCACAAATTTTGAAGATCATTTGTACACATTCCAGACATTTGTCTTTTTTTTTTTTTTTTTAATCATTCATTCAGTAAAGCATGTACCTTTTTTCAGAATTCAATGCATACAATTTTGCAAGAAAACAGAGCATGGGGTAACTAAGGCCTTGGAAATATAAAATTTAAAATTCCAAAAGAAAAATGGATTGCTCAAATCTCACATCCAAGGCAGTCACGTACACGCAGAATTTTCTGGAAAATCCTTTTGCCCCAAAAGAATTGAAATTTCCAATTCCAAGAAACACTTTAAATGGACCCAATTACATGATTTACAAAAGGGTGTCATCAAAAGATTGCCTTTTTCTCATAAAAATTGAACTCAAATTCTAACCAGTGCAAGCTTCTTATACGCAATCCTTAGCTCTACTGCAGTGCATTCCTTCTTCAAACCCAAAATCGCATAAAAATCATTGCTTTTATTATTTTCAGCTGCCATTTTTTAAACCCACAACAAAAAATTCTTGTCGACGAATTTTATTTTCCAAAATCATGCAAGCAGCAATCCTGTTATATATGACGCATAAATATTCAACAAAGGCACAAGATTACAACATCCCTTTTTGTGGAGTAGGATACGCAACTTGCAGAAAGATGAATATCACTCTATGTGAGGTGGCTCTAAGAGAATTATGAGGGAATGATGATTGATGAACGGTTGTGATTGAGTTCATGGGTGGATATTTTACGAGAGACTGTCTCCAGAAGCTTCTGTATTAACTATAACTGAGTTGTAGGACTTTCATTTGTCTTTCTTTTATAACCAAAAAAAAAAAAAAAAAAACAAGTTGAAAGATGAGATATTTTATTGGAAAAAGCTGCTCGAACAGGTCGGGCTCCTATCAGGAACAGGGGACGCCACATCGACGCCGTGATCCTCTCCGTCTAGCACAGCTGTATTTTATTTCCCAATTTTGTTGGAAAATTTTTTGACAGGTGACATCTAAGGAGCCAAGAATTGGTTTCTCAATTTTATTATCGATTAAATACTTGATTTAGATGGGTCAAATACAATCGGACAATTGATTCATTAAGTTAGGTCACTAAAAATTAGCTTAAGACTTGGTCTCTGCTGAGTAAAAATTAAAATTAAATTTTTAATAAATTTTGATAAAAATTGATGAAATGTATGATTGAAAATTTATGAAACTCACGAAATATGTTGTTAAAATTAATTGCTGACTTTGATTTATATTAAAATTTATATTTTAATTTCTACCAAACAAGTTATTAGTCTTGAGCCTCATTTTTCCCAAACTTTATTTTTCCGAAATTTATTTTCGATTACACATTCTTCCAAAAAAAATAATTTTAAATGTAAATTCAAAATTTTTGACTATTTTTTAGCAACATATTTTTCAAAAAAATAAAATCATTATTTCAAAACATATCTCTCCCACAAAAAAAAAAAAAAAAAAAAAAAAAAAAAAAAAAAGAAGAAGAAGAAGGGCTTAATAGAGTAGTTCGGGCACTTTGGTTCAAATCAACGAGCTCGTGTAATACATAAAGAGTAATAATTAATGTCAAGAGCGTGTGGCCGAGTTGGCAAAATGGCACTGCCTGAGAAACCAGGTTTTGCTTCAACGAGGGTTCAACCCACGCTTGAGACATCCACCTTCTCCTTGGGGAAGATTTACCCGGCTGGTATGGTTTGTGGGTATTGTGTCAACCCTCAGATTTACCCAGTGCACACTGGTGATCGGGCTCCGCTCTAAGAGTGGTCGGGCTCCGCCAGTAGTAGCTGCGGGTTCCTGAGTCATTAAAAAAAAAAAAAGAGTAATAATTAATTTATTATCGGAACATTACATATATAAGGTGATTGTAAAATATAATTTCAAAATTAAGAAGATAGATTTAATATTTCGAAAATCATGTCTTAAATAAATTTTATTAATCAAATAATTAATTTTTAAAAAAATATTTTATCAATTAAATATGTTAAAGTTGCAATATTATACTATTTATGGTCACAATCAATTACTTGTCACAATTACAAACGTCACAGTCATAAATTGCAAAATTTATAGTCACGACTTATTTCTGGTTCAAAAATTATCAAATTAATGAGTCACGTATTATTTTTCGATTACAAATTACAAATTTTATAAGTCACAATTTATCAAATTATAGGTCAAGCATTATTCATCGCTTACAAATTACAAATTTTATAGGTCATAATTTATTTATCATTCATAAATTATCATGTTAATATGTCACATATTATTATTATTATTTTTTTTTTTTTATCACAAATCACAAATTTTATAAATCACAACTTATTTTATGAACACAAATTATCAAATTAATTAATCACTTTTATTTCTCGATCGCCAATTATTAAATTAATTGGTCATAATTTAACAAATTGTGAGTAAATATTAAAAATTTAGTCCATATCTAATATTTTTTTATGTCATATATTATTTATTGATAACAAATTAATCAATTTATCAATCACAATCAACCAAATAATTGATCACAAACACTCTTCTCCCCACTCTACTTTCCCTCACCACAACCACGATAACCATCCCACACCACACCACACCACAGCTACCACCATCACTCCACCACAACTGGCATCACCACTATCGCCAAACCAGCACCACCAACATTATCATCACCTCCACTTGAGGACCTACACCATCACTACCAACTACAAACACCACCTTAAAATCACTGGACAACCAACAAACACCGCCAACAACAAAACATCTCCTACAAAAACCACCAACCGCAAAACACCACCATACCACAAACTACCAACTGCAAGGGGCCTAGTGCACTTGTGTTGTCATCACAAAAACCATCGATGACATTACTGGTAGAGGGCGCCACTCTCAGAAAGACGTTACAGTGACACCATGAGCGTTGCTGCTGCTGCAGCATCGCTTGAAGCTTATAACATCGCTTCGCAATGACTCACTGCTCTTAGAGCGACATCACCTATGGTTGATTATAACCTTAAAGTTTTAATTATAAAGGTTGAACCCCAACTCGAGGTCCCCCATCGTCCCACCCCTAGATCATTGTGGAGGAGGTAAATCGCGAGATGTGTTTCAACAGATCAGGATACAAGAGCTGCCATATTGGTGCCCACAAAGAGTTCAATTTCAAACTTTATAACAAACAAGTTAATCTTGTTTACTAACAAGCTGAATTTAAGTGATTATAATTTTTCAACACATACTAGGAAAAATTGATCGATCATCATCAAAAGATCAAATGCTATCATCACAAATCGGACTCATGAAGGAGGTCAAGATCGAAATTACATATTCAAGAACTTAAGAGCCAAACTTCGAAATAAAATCAAAAACTTGATTTCTTAAATAAAGTCTAAAGGTACTATCACTTTGATATTTGACAATGAATGCTTAAACTCAAAATTTTTCTATACATTAAAAAAAATACATATATATATATTGTACATTAAAAGTCTCTAATACAACGTTTTGATCAAATATAAAAATGACTTTTAAAATGATATTTGAATTTGAAAAATATCTTTTATCTTAAAAAGTAAGTTAAAAATACTTTCCAAGAGTTCATGCCTTTTAAAACCTTCAAATCAGATCAAACGGAATCAAAACGTAAAAAGGTTGAAATTGTAGGGCGATCAACTGGCTAGACGAGGTGGTCGACCGAAAATTTTCAACAGTCCAAAATTTGACAGTCTTGACTTCTGATTTTTCCTATAAAAAGGGCTATATTGGTCATTTAGATAAGAAGCGGTCAATTGGACATGTCATCCAAACTTATAGATTTTTTTAACGCTTTGAACTCTAAAAATATCCTCACTCTTTTCAAGAGCATAACGTGAGATATTTTTTAGAG